>CM026558.1:20187275-20592635 GCA_015143295.1 Tetracentron sinense | reverse complement strand
ACATGTCCGGGGATGTGTCTGATTGATGCTGTGAGAAATTGGTTTGAGTTAGATTTACTCATCATCAATAACCATAGATGTTCGAATCATGGATTGTAACCACCCCCATCCAATATCCAACATCTTCCACTTGCTAAAACCCGAATGTTTGATATCAAACCAATAAAGACTACATGCGTCTAAATTCTTCATACCATGGTTTTGTCAAAGGATCTGCAACCATTTCCTCGTGGAAATGGTATCCAACTATGATCTGATTTTCTGGATCACGTAATTTCTATAATTGATAAATTTCAAATTGCGACCTTCGTTCCTATATGTTTACCTCTAAGACATTACCCCATTTTTATGGTTTTTCTTGCGACTCAATATCACAAAATATGTAATAGGTAAATCAATTATTACTCAATTCTTAAGTCTTTAAGAATCTCTTTAAATCTACACACTTCGTGTTGTTGCAGGACTACACGCATGTATTCCCGTTCATAGTATACCCTCTAAGCACCACATCCTGCTTTTACTGACCAGTAATGGTTGCACCCACCCATCAGGAATGCCTATCCTAGGTTAGATTTTTCTACTACAGATCGCCTGCGAAATCTACTCACAGAATCCCCCCACTTCCAAATCATCTGATTGGAAGTTAATGCAATGTTTAATATCTTTTATATACTCAATACACGTTTGCTCTATCTAGTGTGCTAATCAAGTATACTCTAGAACTACTAATCAACCTATTGCAAACTGAGATCTGGTCTAGTACATAACATTGCATACATTAGGCTACCTATCATTGAGCATAAGGTTAGTTTTATTTTTCATTTCATTTATCCTTCTTCTTTCCAGGTGTCATATTTTAGATAGTTTTGCGTTCCTTTTTATGGGAGACTCAAGAGGTTTACATTAGTCCATTTTAAATTTCTTCAAAACATTTTCTGAATATGGTTTTTGAGATAAACTTAATTTTCTACATTTTCTATCTCTGGAAATTTTAATTCCCAAAACAAAACCTGCTTCACCCACATCTTTCATTTCATATTGGTTTTTCAACCAATCTTCAATTTTCATGATTTCATTTAAATCATTTCCAGCTATTAGTGTGTCTCCTACATAAATAGATATTATTATGGAATGACTTCCACTAATCCAAGTGTATATACAATTATCAAAGTTATTAGGTTCAAATCCATATTTCATTATCGCATTATGGAATGTATAATACCACTGTCTAGAGGATTGTTTTAACCCATATAATGATTTTTTTAGTTTATATACCTTAATCCTCTTTTCTTTTAATTTCATACCCTTCAAGTTGTTTCATGTAGATTTCCTCTTTTAGTTCACCATTCAAGAATACCATCTTGATATCCATTTGGTGGAGTTCTAAATCTAAATGAGCTACAAAAGACATCAAAACTCTAATAGATGCGAATTTTGTGACGGGTGAGTAAGTCTCTTCATAATCAATACCTTCTTTTTTATTATAGCATTTTGCTACTAATCTGGCTTTATATTTATCTATTGTTCCATATGATTTAAGTTTCTTTTTCAAAATCCATTTGGAACCCATGGCTTTTCTATCTTTAGGTAGGTCTACTAGTTCTCATACCTCATTCTTTTCCATAGATTTTAATTCATCTGAAATTGCATGATTCCATTAAGAAGAATCAACAGATTTCATAGCCATTTTATAATCTATAGGATCATCTAGTATTTCTTCATATATCATTGCACAATAATTTTTAAATAACTAGGAGGTTTTCTCTCCCTTTGCATTCTAGTTATAGTATCTTTTAGTACAGGTTTTTCTATAACTTTCACTTCTTTATTATGCATTGTACTTTCTTGTTTAGTTATTTCAAATAACTCGATTATTTTATCTGGTTTATTTTGTTCAGATATTATTCTAGAAAATAGGCGACTCTACTTTCTATAACTCCTTCAGAACCATCAGAATGATGTATTTCAAATCTATAACCCTTAGAGTTTTCACAATATCCAATAAAATTACATTTTATTGTTTTAGGATCTAATTTACTTCTGTTAGTTCCTAATATTTTTACATGAGCTGAACTACCCCAAACTCTTAATGAGTTAGGTTAGGTTTTCTACCTATCCAGAGTTCTTAAGGAGTTAGACCTGTTGCTTTGGTTGGTACTCTATTAAGAATATATGTTGCAGTTGAGAGTGCCTCTCCCCCAGAAAATTGTACTTAGATTAGATTTACTTAACATTGACCTCACCATATCTAACAAAGTTCTATTTTGCCTTTCAGATACACCATTCTGTTGAGGCGTATAAGGGGTGGAGAGTTGGCGAATTATACCATTTTCTTTACAAAACTTATTAAAGTTATCTGATGCGTATTATCCTCCCTTATCTGTTTTAAGTACTTTTATTTTTCTTTCCAATTGATTTTCTATTTCTATCTTATATTCTTTAAATATTTCTAAAGTTTCAGATTTATGTTTCATAAGATATATATAACCATATCTTGAATAGTCATCCGTAAATGTTATAAAAAATATTATATTTCTATGAGTTTTTACATTCATCGGTCCGCATATATCTGAATGAATTATTTCCAATAATTCTTTAGATCTTTCACCTTTACCAAAAGGTTTTCTTGTCGTCTTACCAGTTATACAAGATTCACAAGGCTTTAGGTTTTCATCAATGTTAAGTATAAAACCATTACTAGCCATCTTTTTCATCTTATTATAATTTATGTATCCAAGTCTCATATGCCACAAGGCAGAATTAACATTCATATAACACTCATCAATATAAGCAGAAGAACTAGAAGTTTTATTAGAAACATTTAAACGATACAAGCCATCAATTTTAATTCCCCATACAAGCCATCATATTTCCTTAATATATCACACTCATGCACATCATCACATGCATGTTCATATTTTACAAATATATTACATGGTATTTATTTATATTCAACTTCGTGCATACATTTGTGCATAATTCATGTTAGTATTGTGAAATGAGGAGCAATGGATCATCTCTAAGTCAGAGTGGATATCTTGGCAAATGATGACCGTTGGATGTCTTGGATTTAGTCAAATGGCCTAACAACCACTTTAATCAAGCCATTAAGACTCAAAGAGCCGTTACATTGATCCAAGGGAGCTAATGATTAAAGTGGTTTAATCTAGACCGTTGATCTAAATTCTATTAGCAAGAATCAAGGAATTGAGTTATGGAGTCTAACGGCTCCTTTTTTTTGTGTATAAATAGCCCCTATGTTGGGACGGAAAACGACAAGTCATTGTCAAAGAAAATACACCTTCCATTCTTGATAAAGGAAAGAATTGTATCTTTCCAGGAAAATCTTGTCTCTTTGAGATTTGTTAAGGTATACCACACTGCACCCATTGTTTTGCAAAAATCCCTAAGTGGAGAAAATCTAGCTCAACTTGGTTCATAATCGACTCTTAAGGCTCAAGCTCATGCTTCTAGTTCCACTTTGCTGACGGTCAAAGTCACGGCGTCGCAATTCCGTTGCTTATACGCGTCCCTTCAATGGTATCAGAGCACATGATTCACGGTGTTATATTGTGTTGAGAAACATTGGATCAAAAATCCATAGAGATATTCGCTTGTTCTCTCACGATTTTCCATGTTCTGTTTGAAGAAAGTTTCTCCAAAAAGCTTCAATCCATATAACTATGTCTCTTAGTGAAAAAATGTGTCAGCACCTTTTTGCATTACCAAGAATTCTCTATCATTCATTTCTTCTCCAACACCATTAAAGAGTAGACAAAGGAAAGTTGTGAACGCCCTTCATCTTCTTTGCCTTCTTCACGTTCCAAGGAAAATCGACCATCTACGACTCCAACCACTTTTGTAATTTCAGCTTGCATACAAATGAAGCAGAGATTTACACAAGAACATGGATCTCATTAGCAAACAATGATCGGTAAATAGGGCTTGAAGTTACTGCTCTTGCTGATTTTATCATGCATTGAAGAAGACACCTACACTCTTCGTTCACCATCAAAAGATTTTCGTGATTCTGGAAAATTTTCCAATCAACGAAATCAGGTGCATACATTCCATATTCAAGAATATTAGTATATTCCTGAATCATTGAATATTAATGGAACATCTAAAGAAATCTGCTCTTTGCTAGAAAATAAATTTAAATTATTTATTTACAGAAAAACAGTATTTAGAAATTTGATACATACTGTTATTTGATCTTTATTGTGATTAAAATTAATAGAATACAATATATCATAAGGTATCAAATTCTACATAACAGATTAGCATACTATTTATGTAAAATTAATATTGTGAACATCTGAAATATATTATTTGGTTTATTGATTATATTTCTGGAAAATTATGTCTTCTCGAGCAATAAGTTCAAATTGTGTAAAACTGAAAAGCTTAATGGAAATAATTATTCAACCTGGAAAAGGAGAATAAGACACATTTTATTTCAAGATAAAGTGGAGTATGTAATAGATACTCCTTATCCAGATGAACCCCCCCCCCCCCCCCCCCCCCCCCCCCCTTCTAAGGGCAGGAGAAGCTGCAAGAAATATGTATGAAAAATTCATAGAAAATGATAAATTGGCTAGATCCATAATGCTCACATTCATGGATCCAGTTCTTGAAATCATATTTGAAAAACATGAAACAACTAAAGAAATGTTTGATGCAATTAAGCTTGCCTATGGTAATGCATCTAAAACATATATTCAATTATTAATAGAACAATTTAATACCTCTATGATGAAAGAAGGTGAAAATATAACTGAGCATGTTAATAAAATTGTAGTAATAGCTAAAGAATTAGCTACCGTGGGATGCTCATTTTTGGCTTTAGATTGCAAGGAAATGGAAAAAAGAAGAAACTAGAGAGAAATGAGTTAGAAATGTTTCCTAAAAACCAACGATACGTAATATAGCATCAAACATTACGTAACGTTATTTCTAAAGCATAACACTCTAACGGAGATGACATTAAAAAAAAATAGAAACCCATCACGTGACTTGCAACGGTTTGGGTATATTACCAAAACTGTTTCGGCGAACATACACACCACTTCCATGAGACACCAGTAATGTATATGAGGAGGACCAGAGAGAGGGCTTGAATAATCATTAAATGCTCTCCTAACCCAAGTGGTTCATTGCAATAGCTAGAACGATTATTTTACATATAATCAGTTCCAAAAGCCATCAAAATTAGCCTTCCTATGTGTCTGCCATTTTTGCAAGTTAAACTTCAAGAATTGTAATCCATTAGTGCAAATCTCCGTATGACACTTGGGCTTGTTAGATCAATTTAACTTTGAGAAACTTCAGCTTCCTACCAAACATATAAACTGCCCACCCTTCAAAGCACAGCTCCTCCAACCCATAGTAACTTGTGATGAGAGGAGAAGATATATGGAAGTGTGACTGGAGGTTTGGAAGAAGGATCAAACCTCTTCTTGCAACCAGTGTTTTAAAGCCAGAGCGAGGTGAGGCAATAGGAACTCTAGATACATGACGCAAGCATTGAGGCGTGAGGCTTAATCCTAGATGAAAATTAAATAGAAACGATAAAAAATAAAAAAGAGAGAAAAATTCAGAAAAGTTCGGAAGTAGCATACATATATATATATATATATATATATATATATATATATATATATGCACACACATCAAAACATATAAATGATCAAATCATCATTAAGGAAAAAAGTTTATTTAGTAGAAGCAAGCAAGCACTCCAATTATACGATTTAATTTTTGTTCATACACATATTGGAAAACAAATGAACTGTGGTCATCAATTCATTTGGCAGATTTTTTACTCTAAAAAGCTATTGTAGAGAAGTCGTGAAAAAAACTACATTGCGGGTCAATGGCTCCAAACCACTTCAACTTCTACCAAGGAGACCATTAATATGTAATTGAAACACAAAAGGACTTTACATTCCCTAAATAAGTTAAATATAACAAATGAATTGTTACTTTAAACAAATAAAAATTTAAGAAAAAAAAAACTGATTTCTAAGTCTTATTTATATGCTTAGAACCAAATTTCTGGTAAGGCGCATATCTAAGACACATGGTGAGCCTCAAAGCATAAGACATGCGCCTTGTATGAGCCTCGCACCTTGAGGCGTGAGCCTTAGGGTATTTAAGCCTTTTAGGTTGAGCTTGAAGGCGTAAGCCTCACATGCCTTTTAAAAGAATGCTTGCAACTAACAGCCTAGAAATACACAGGCCATTTACCAAAAGCACCATTCATCAGCTGTTTTAGCTACTCTATGTCAAACAGATGCGTAATTCTTCCATAAATTGCTCACAAGGACCCTTCAATCACATCTATGTCCATCCGACCAGGTAATGAACATAGAAGATGATGTTCATTCTAACAATTATATCTGCAGCTAACAAAAAGAACCACTCAAGTAGAATTATTATTATATTTATATTTCATCGTGGATTAAATGAAAAATAACAAAAGACTAGGAAAAAATCTAATCTCAAAGACTAAGTGACATCAGCCAGCCAAATGATAAAGGAAACCAAAGTCCAAAAACACAGTCAAGCCCAATGGTTCAACTTACTAAAATCAACACACGAAAGAAAACGAAATTAATTTAGTCTTATTCATTTCCATGAGAAAACCAATCTACAAAAATGTAAACAAAAGAAATTGAGAAAATTTCAAATCCATGTCCCAAACTAGAAACTAATTCCCACCTGTAATTTTAAAATAAAAGGATTTTTAACCCCCTATCGTGAAATGGCCAAAATCCCATACCATAATTTCAGCATTATTCTACCTGAAAGCATCAAAACAATATTACTATACCAATAAAATCCTTGAACAAACCATAACAATTAAGCAACTAAATCCAACCCCAAAGCCCTTCTGTTTTAACCGGAGTTCGACTTCTAAGAATCAAAAATCCCAAATCCCTCAATCCCAAACCTATAATCCACTAAGAAACCCCACAAAGAATCAACAAACTTCATCTAAAAAACCCAACCCAAAACACCATTCAAGCAACAAAATCAAACCCAGATGCCCAAGCTCTCATGTTCATCATCCTTTTATAAGCCAGCCATTAGCAACACCCAAGAATCAAATCTAAAATTCCTCAACCAAATCCTTCAATCCAGTAACAAAACACAACCCATATGACAAAAATCCCAACCATTTCAATAAAATCTCATTCAACAGATTAATAACACCCAACACATCCAGGCAAAATAAACTACAAAAACATTTTCTTAGCAAAAGCAAAAAAAAACTTACAGCCATTTGTCTTCACCAAGCTTAGACTGCAACCCAGAAATTCCAAAAAAAAAAACTCTTTCAAAGAGATTGAACTATCCTTCTGGAACACCACCTTCAAAATCCAGCACAAGATTCAGAAAATAGGAGCTCCTTCATGACCCACTTCAAAGATCCAAGAAGAAAACTAGAAAAGCCAGCACCCATTGACTGAGAACACCAGAAATGTTCGACGTTGAGAAAGTCCATCTGACCCTTTTCCGTATACGTTGTGCTTCTTGTATCTACCAATTCTCTCTGTCAGAGCTGACTGTAATTACGTTTAATATACGGCTTACTACTGTGAGAAAAGGACTGTCTTGAAACGAATTTTCGTTCCCACCAAAAAAAATAATAATTTAATTTTTCGTATTATTTCTAAATTTAATTTTTTCCATATACTGTAGTTGAGGTTTTTTTAAAAAAATTTAATTTGTCACTAGGTTGTAAACTTTTTTTTTTTTAAGTCAACTTTCATGTTTTGTACAATATCTCGAAAGGGCAAGAGCCCTTAGAGAAAAGAACTGCGAAGACTATCATTAAGAGTCAATTGCGTCATGGAGTTGGTAGTGCAATTACCATATCGGAACACAAGCGCATTGCAATTGTTTATTTGGATCATGATATCAAACATGATAGGATGAACTTCTAAGTGGTATAGAGTATTGTCCCCATTGAGGAAGTCCACTAGTTCTTTAGAATCCGATTCAACCACTGTGTTAGACCATTGGTTAATGATCACCATTTGAAGCCCAACCCTTAAAACTTCTACCTCCGCTATGGGAGCTAATCCTCCCAGCAGAACCTGACGAAAACTGTGGACAATGAGACCATCGTGGTCACGAGCCATAACCCCAAAATTGGCCGCTACTCCAGTAGACAAGGTTACCCCATCATTCACCTTAATCCTTCCTTCCAAAGGGGGCCCAATTTGGTGAATATCAGGATTAGCACGCGGGCGGCACATGCCTTGATTAGAAAGGCAATAACTTATGAGGGATGCTGCTTGGATAATGGTCGAGATTGGGTTTGGTCATTGGTGGTCTTGCTTCAAAAAGAGCTTCATTCCGCATCTTCCAAATGCACCAAAGGGTGATGCTGATTCGAATAGCTAAACTGGAATCATCATTTATAAGTTGGGTAATGGACCCATCTGTTCCACCATTCTTATTCTTTTATGGAAATTACTGAATTTGAAGGGAGTGGGAGGGATAGTTGAGATCCGAACCACATGCTACGGGCACACGAGCATTCCAGAAATAGATGGGTGGTTGATTCCATCTCTAAATTGCACAAGGGGCACCATTTATCCACCTGCATCGCCCTTTTCTTTAGTTGGGCAAACACAGCTAGGGCATTATGGCAAAGACGCCAAAGAAACACCTGAATCTTGGGTGGTATCGGGATTTTCCAGATTCTTATCCAAGACTTGCTGTCGGTCTCATGGTGAAGGGAGCTAGAAGATGGTCTGGAAGCTACTTCCATTTGCTTTGCCATGTGGGTAGCCGAAATCACTTTGAACAATCCCGAATTGGAAAAGTGCCATATTATGTGATTTGGGGAGTTGTGAATACTGAGAGGAAGCTTCTTGATTTGAGTTATGGTTGTTGGATCAAACAACTCTTGGAGAATGGTGTGTCATTCCAGGTGCCACTAGATCTATCCATCAAGTCTACCACTCGTAAATCTTCTGCCTGGGCTGACAGTCGAAAGCTAGGTTTAAACGAAGGAAGGTTGGGACTCCAAGGGTCCAAGCCAACCTTGATTTTTTCTCCATTCTCCACTTGCCATCTCATGCCTTTGCTAAGTACCTTGCATCTTGCTAGGATACTTCTCCATCCCCACCAAGGTTTGTAGCCCACCTTAGCTTCAAGAAATGAACTATGATGGCAATATATGGCTTTGCAAATTCTTGCCCACAAAATCTGGCGTAGTTAATAAACTCCATCCCTGTTTAGCTAACAAAGCTAAGTTGAAGGCATTGAGATCTCTAAAACCCAAACCCCCCTTTTCCTTTGGAAGACTCAGTTTTTCCCAGCTCACCTACTGGATCTTTCTTCCCTCTTCAGAGCTCCACCAGAATTTTGCAATTGAAGAATTAATTTCTCCGATCAACTTCCTAGGTAATCTGAAACAACTCATAGCGTAGGTCGAGATGGCTTGTACTATGGATCGAATAAGGATTCCTTTCTCAACCTGAGAAAGTAAAGAGCCTTGCCAACCTTGAATTCTCTTGAGGATTCTTTGTTTCAGACTAGCAAAAATTTGGGACTTGGATTGACCAAACTCCGAGGGGAGGCCTAGGTACTTCTCCGGAGTAGTGAGACTTTTGATCTTTAGGAGTCTGGCAACCTTAGGAGGGGTGTTATGACCGAAGGAAGCCCCTGATTGGGAGAAATTGATACTTTGTCCCAAAGCTCACCCGATCACTATTAGATTGTGAGGTTCCTCAAGGTTAGCTTTCAAAAAAATGAGACAGTCGTCTGCAAAAAGAAAATGGGAAATGTTAGGAGCTATTCTTGCCAATTGGATCCCACTAATTTTGTCTTCTCAGTGGACCTTATTCAGTTGAGAAGATAGCACGTCGGCACAAAGAAGAAAAAGGTAGGGAAAGAGGGTCCCCCTGTCGAATTCCTCGTTCCGATTTAATGTACCCCTAAGGGACACCATTAATCATCACCACATACGTCACTGTTGTAATGCATTGCTTGATGTAGTTGATCCATTGTCGACAAAATCCCAATTTTTCCATTAACAGCCACATGATGATCCTTCCCTCTTCTTTTCTTCTTTAGAAAAAAACCGTACTCTGTTATCTGCCTTCCACTAACAAAGGCAGATTGAGCTGGATTTATAATGTGGAGAAGGCAGACTCGCAATCGGTTTGTAAGAACCTTTGCAATAACCTTATAAATCACGTTACATAAACTGATGGGGTGTTAGTGGTTCATGTTTTTGAGATGATTGGTTTTTGGGATCAAGACAATATGTGAGAAATTTGTCTACTTTAAAAGAAAGCCTTTGGCGAAGAATTCCGAGACAGCTTTGCATGCAAACGTCTTCCCCAGTCGTTTGCCAATGTTTATGGTAGAAAATTCCAGACATACCGTCTGGCCCTAGAGCCTTCAGAGGGCCAATTTGGAAAACAACCTACTTGATTTTGTCTGAGGTAACCCCCGGGCAGAGATCATCATTCATTTGAGGTGAAATTCTGGTTGGCACTTCTTCCAGAATCTCAGAGATCCTTGTGGGATTGGACGAAGTGAATAAAGATGTGAAGTGGTTCAGAACATGATGTTCAACAACATGCTCATTAGTAATCCAAGCCCCATCAATACCCCGGATTTGTCTTATGTTGTTCCATTGTCTTCTAAACATAGTAGAAGAGTGAAAAAATCGGGTATTGCGATCCCCCAACCGTAACCAGTCAGCTCGGAACCTTTGCCTCCCACATAGTTTCTTCCTGAGCAAGTGTCTTTTCAAGATCAACTGAAATCACTTGAATTTTCGCTTGGTTGTTAGGAAGGTGTTGCTCTCCTTGAGCCTCCTCTAGCTGTGTAGTGATAGCTTTGATCCTGTCTTTTAAATTATCCAAGGAGCTCTTATTCCATGTGGTTAACATTGTCGGATTTTCTTACATAATTTGTACATTTGTGAGCCCACATACTCTTTGGACCAGGCCCCGCGAACTACTTCTCGACATTCACTCCGAGAATTCTAGAATTCCTCATTTCTAAATGGATTACGGCGACCTCTATTAACCAATTCCTGTCCAACAACAATTGGTCGGTGATCAGAACCAATGGATGAAAGATGTTGCACGATTGTGTTGGGGTAAAGCATCCTCCAAGAATGATTAGCCAAGGCTCGACCCAACCGAGCAGAAATCAAATATTCTCCTTACCTCCTGTTTGTCCAGGTGAAAGGGTTTCCCTGACATCCTAAATCCATCAGATTGCTCATGCAACCAAGCTAGCTCAATCAAGCCGACCTTGAGCTAAAAAATTAGGCTCGATCAAGCCGAGCTAAGCTAATTTTAGAGTTTGAAAATGTGTTCAAGCTGAGTTCAAGCCAAGGCCTGTTTGACTCGGCTCGGTTCGGCTTGAATGTTAAATAAATTTTTTTTAAAAATAAATTTTTTTAATAAATCAAGCCGAGCTCAACTCGATTTGAATTAATTCGAAGAGCTTGAGCCAAGTGAAGCAAATTCGAGTCGAGCTTTTTGAGCAACAGATCGAGTCGAGCTTTTTGAGCAACAGATCGAGTTGAGCTCAAGCCTAGATTTTTAAATATCAAGCCGAGCTGAGAAAGGCCAAGCTCGGCTCGAATACACCCCTATTTGTCACTATAGTCTATTTATTAAAATTAAATTTTTTTAAGAAAAATATATTTTTAAGGGAAATGCTTAACTTACCGCCATATGTAGTATAATGTGCAGTCCTCATTGGTCCATGCCCCCCTTTTCCCACAGATCAACTATAGTTAAGATTCACTCACTCCTAGGGTTAAGAAATCTAACCTTGGTTTTTAAAAAGAATAAATAAATAAAAATATGAATTTTAAATTTCTTAAGCTTAAACCATAGTTAAAGAAGTGTTAAAAGGGACACATGGCCATGACATTAGATTACATAGTCTAATGTGTGGTGTGCTAATCACTGTCCTATTCTTAATGCGGTGGTGCTAAGTGCCCCAATATTGATTGCACCCTCTTATTGTTTTTGTTTTCTATTTTTAGCTTTCATTTTCTTTAATAACTGCACCCAACCTTTCCCAACCTATGTCTGTCTCAATTTTGGCTGGAAAGTCATTCTTGTATGTTCTCTTTCTTACTTGTTCTTTTATTAATTCCTTCATTTTTTAGCTCCATCCTCTATTCTCGGCGACAGTTGCTCCCTTCAACACCCCCTGATAAAGGCAATGGGCATCTCACTTATATAAGCACCCAATTTTTACACCCTGTCCAAACCCTAGAACAACTAAAACCCTAGGACCTAGACCTCGGGCTCAAAGCCCGTTACCCTTAGGAATACCTTAAAACCCTATGACAAACCCTAGAATCCTAAAACCCTAGCTAGCAAACCCTAGGCTAATCCTAGCTAAACCCTAGGACTAACCCTAGGTGAGCCTTAGGACCAACCCTAGACTTAGCCCTAGACATACCCTAGACCTAGCCAACCTAAACTCTAGTCAAACCCTCAAAACCTAGGAATGAAATCCTTGGGCTCTAGGCCCATCACCATTAGGACACCTAAAAGCCCTAGACCAAACCCTAGGCTAACCCTAGCTAAACCCTAGGACTAACCCTAGGTGAGCCCTAGCCCTACCCTAGCCCTAGCTAAACCTAGGCCAAAGCCCTCACGGGCTCAAGGCCCATGTGCCTAGTCCAATCACTCAAAACCTTAAGCCCAAGACTTTTGGGGCCCAAACTTGGGCCCACCACAACCCTTGAGGACCACATGGGTGGGACCCACACCCTTGAGTTCGAGATTGGGCGGGAAGACCCCAAATTGGGTGCCCTACATACCTTTTGGCCCAAGTGTGTCAGGGCTTGACCAAATTAGAAACAAGCCCAGGGTGTCGGTAATCGATTACCGCCATTCCTGAGATTTGCAGATCGCGTGTGCAGGCTCCCCCTGTAGCCACCTGGACGCATTGGGGTTGCTCTCATAGGTCCCCTAGGATTCTTGTAATGCTAATAATGCCCCTGAGAACCTCCCCTTCTCCTCTATAAGCAAGGCCACCCCCATGCATTCCCCACTTCCATTTTTGCCTCAAACCCCTGTCAAACTCAACCGAGTTTTCTCAAAACTTCACAAGGACCCCCAGACCTCATACCTGCTCAACCAAGCTCACCACAACCCAGCAGCAATCACACCTGAGCTCCATCACAACAGCCCAGTTAATACACCACTGTAACAGTGCACTAGGGGTAACAGACCCCCCTCTTTGCTTGCTCTCTCTCTGCTTCCCATTGTAAGGGACCCCTGGTCTTGATCCAGGAGTCCTATTTGCTTTATTTTCATTAGTATCACAGCACCAAACTGAGAACAGGGGCCCCTATAGCTTCCTGTAAGCGTAGGGAACCCCTCGAGGTTCTTATACATGGTTTCAACCCCTATACCATGCATGGTTAGCCCTACGGAGGTCTGGGGGGTCCTCAATCCATGAGGAACCCCTTAGGCTTGCATTGGTTCGGTCACAGTAGGGGGAAACAAGTTTTTTAGAAAAACTGCTTGTGGTTGGTAATCCATTTACCGCCACAATAATTTCTCTTGTTTTCATACTATCGATAATTCCATTACAAAACATTATGGACTGGTTCTTGTAGAAACTTTGGGCCTTCGTAGGGCCCACATACCTCAATCCCAGGGGCCCACTCTTGGCCCATTGTGAAGTCCTGGCTTCCCCCTGTTACCTTGCAAAATTTTAGACCCAGGGGCCAAGCCTAACCCTGGTTAGCAAGGCCCCAAACCCTGGTTAAAATCATTGTGTAGACTATTGGTAGTCTAATCACCGACAGCCCAAGAATACACCTCCTGGGTATTGGCGGTAATCGTTTTATCGCCAATACAGAAACCTGTTTTTGCAGCTTTGAGCCCTTATGGGGCCCACATCTGACCTCTTCTGGGCCTGAGACCAAGCCCAGTAGACTCTTGGCATACCAAGCTATCTATCCTTGGCTTCAATTTCACCCAGGGGAGGTCCCTAACCACAATTTCAACCCCACAAACTAGGGTTAAAAAATTACAGAAATGGAGGTAATCCGATTACCTCCATTCTGAAATTTTTTTGGTCTTGGGCTTTGTGAATGGCCCAAACCTAGTAGAAGGCCACTCTAGGCCTTGCCATACCCTTTGGACCCATTTTTAACTGACCATGACCCTTAACCATGGTTAAAGTGGCCTCCGTTTAACTTTTAACCATAGTTAAGCACCGCTTAACCTCACAAAATTTGGAAAAATCCCTAAAAATCCATAAAAATACAAAAGACCAAAAAATTGCATTCTTGAACCTTTTAACCATGGTTAACTCCCTTTTAACTCTGATTAGCAATTCTAACCCTGAGTTAACACATCCTTTTGCCTCCGGGCTTCATTCTTGGCCTACTGGGCCTCACCCTTAGTCTACCAGACTACCCATCGGCCTACCGGGCCCCTCACTTTGCATATTAACCAACCCCAGTTAAGAAAAACCCTAATCTTTCGGATTAGGTCCATTAGCCACCTTTTGGTGCACACACACACACCCCCTCGTTTTAGCACAGGCTCATGTGTTAGAACTACACTCGGTCTAATCTCACCCCTAATGTGAGTACGTAGGCAACCCAACATGGGTTCGACCCTAATTAGCTTTACTTTCTTCCTGTTAGTATTAACTTAAACACTTTGGCATTCGATTAAACTTGAACTTATTTTGGCTTAAACCTAGCAAGTAGGGAACCACTATATATGGAAGTGTCGGGGTGCCAAACCCCTTCCCCGAACTTAACCGAACCTCTTACCCCGATCCCTGATCACGAACCAAGCCTTATCCAACATTCCCGAAGACTTATCCCTTCTGAACTAATAAGTGGCGACTCAATCCCGTGAGACATTTTCCAAGGGAGTGAAATCCCGTGCTCACAACTTATTGATTTGATTTCCTACTACCTCTAATATTTATATTAGTAATGGCCATCCTTTCAAATTTTATGTTCGCATTCCACATTTTTGTAACAAAATGATCTTGTGCTTGCATCTTAATTTAATAAAACATAGAAAACTTTTACTTTCAAAGTTCTACATTACGTAAGCATGATTTTAGTTTTCATTTGTTGATTGGTGCTTTCATTTTAGAACCGATGATTCTTTTGAAGTTCCAAGAGCTCATGCAAATGCAATCTTATATTTGTGATGATCTGCCATTGTTTGCTTACTTATAAATACCAGAACCCTAGATCTATGAAGTGGTGTTGATGTTTTTTTTTTTCATCATTTTTCCTCTCTACACTCCTTTGAAACAATGTATTTAGAGTTCCAACATTTGGTTTCTTGAAAGCTTTGAAGATTAGATTGAGTCCTTCAAGAGTATAGAACTTCTAGTTTGTAGAGTCTAAGAGGTTATCAATTGTGCTTTGAATATTTTGCCTTTATTTATAGAGTGGATAATATACATTTAGTTTACCTTCCCAAAAGAAAATAATACACATTTAATAATTCTTATTGGCTTAAAATAGTTGCATGCCCTTATGGTGAACCAATTCCATGTTCACTAAGAGCGTGTTCGTTTGGCAAGAAAGTGAGAGAATTTAAAAGAAGAGTGAGTTTTCTTGCATTTTTCTTGCATCCAGTGTAAAAGAAACACGCTGTTATTGTTTTCGCACTTTCTCAATAGTAACAAACTTTCTCCCAAAAATTTCATCCATTTTTAATGGTTATTTTGAAAGAAAATAAAAGTTTCTTTTATTTTTCTTTTCTTTCACCCACTTTCTTTTCAAACGAATGCACCCTAAAAGATTTTCTTTGTTTTTCTTTCCCATGAAATAAATCTATATAGCAGTCCTGCCCACAACTTGCTTTCTTTATTGTTGTTGTAATGGGCAATTGTATATTCATTTTTGAATGTGACTCTCATTATTTGTTGTCACTTTTATGATAATATGCTTTATTGAAATGACAACATTGCAAAGTCAATTATGTGATTTGATTATATTGTACTCATAATATTGTCTAGATTTCTTACAGTAATTGTTAATGAAGGTGGACTTTGATGCAGTGCAAACAAACTTTTTTACTATAATATCTACGAAGTCTTTTTCTTAATCTCTTACATCGGCTATAGTAAATTTAAATATCTTTGAGAGAGATAAAACAGTTATAGAAAATGTTTTAGATTAGTTTTCCATTGGTTTTCATGTGAATGATTTTACGACCTAAATTATTTAGGATGTAAAAACTTGTATGGTAAAAGATACATTTTCAACTTACTTTTTTGTTGTTTGGTTGCATCTTTCAAAATAATATGGAATATTTTTATGTTACTTGTTTTTGGAGTAAAGGAACGTTTAAAATCATATGTAAGAGTGATATTTTTGTCATTGGAATAAAAATATGTAAAGATAATATTTTTGTCAATTTTTATGGTTGATCACAATTGTAGTTGTTTAGAATACATGTGAAAAGAGGTATTTTTGTTATTTTAGGAAATAAATGTAAATGAGCATATTTTTTATTTTAAAAAATACACATGAATGTGCTTTTTTTCATTTTAGAAAATACATATAGAGGGGTATATTTTTTATTTTAGAAAATACGTGTGGAGAGGGGTACTTTGTCGTTTTAGAAAATACATGTGAAAATGATTATATTTTTATTGATTTGAAAAATAATGTGAAGATGGGTATTATTATTATTTTAAGAAATATATGTAAAGAGAGACATTTTTTCATTTAGGAAAATACACGTGGACGGATATTTTTGTCATTTTAATAAATATATGTTGAGAGGGGTATTTTTAATAATTTAGAAAATACATGCAATGAGAGAGATATTGGGGTAGTTTGCTTTTTTAGAAAAGAAACTCAAATATGAATATTTTTATCATTTTGGAAATATATGTGAATGGGTATTATTGTCATTTTAAGACGCATGTGTTAATAGCGGTATTTTTGTTATTCTAAAAATATATATGTAACGAGAGATACATATATGTATTTCTATAATTTTGAAATGTGACTAAAGATATTTTTGTCGTTTTAATAAATACATGTGAAGATGAGTACTTTTGTCATTTTTATAATATATTTAAAGAAACGATGATTTTACAGGAGAATGATATGGATTTTTAAAATATAAGTCATTTTTTTTTTTCGCAAAAGCTAACCATTTTCCATAAAATATTTTACTTTCGAAAGATTTTACTTGCAAACAAACATTCGAAAAATGACATTTTTGATAGATTCGATGTGTTTTCTCCTATTTTAATCGAAAAAAATGGAATAAAATTAAAGATGTGAAATCAAGGAAATTGGGAATCCATGCATTCCATGTTGTCAAACGGTTGGTGTCGGTTTTTCTTTTTTGAAAATATCTGAGCAAGAAGAGCAAATGAGATGGAGAGAGGATATGGTCATAATGCTAATTCAACCAAGATGGGTTGCACGTGCAAGACTAACTAGTACAAAAGAAAGAAAAATGATGTTCAACTTCTCATTTCATATCTTGTTTCCAATATTAATGGTGCTACGATGTTATAAAATTTATAGACATTTTTTTAATGTACAAGTAATTTTATGAATTCAATGGTGTACAATCATCAAATATTAGGGTGCGTCTAGCACCATCCTTTTAATATTTTATTGAGTAACACATACAAATAAACACTTATTTGAGGGGTATTTGCAATAGCTAGGATAAAATAGGCATTTGAAAAAAATATTACAAATATAAAAGGCATTTGTAAAAAATATTAAGGATATAAAAATCTATTTAAAATAAATCAAAAGTGCATGTATACATAAACTTTTACCCGCTTTAGTATAATAAGCTTTGAAAAAAAAAGAAATCTTGAGATTATTTATTATTCAAGAAATAAAACATTTAATGCTAAAATATTTATACGTTGGATTGGATATTTACCAAAATAGTCTTATTTCATAACAAACTCTTATTTTAAAAAAATAAGTAAATAAGTTCTAATTTTTAGAGTTACAAATCACCTTAAATTACGATAAAAATCTTAAAATTATAGAATGTATCTTTTTCCCTTACTTAGTATTTAGTAATTTGCTATACAAATATTGAGTCAACTTTACACCACTCTTTGAGCTCCATTGTCAAGCCCAAACTCAAATAAAGGAGGAGAGTTGTGTCAGGTTTTTTTTTTTCAAATAAATGTGGATATCCTGAGTCTTAAAGACTCAGACTAGTCTCACATGGTACATAGGGAATACCTACACCCCATACAACCGATATTGAGTTGTGTTAGGTTCGGTGTAAAAAAAATCAATCAAATCATCTAACGTAAATTCTAAATGGTTATTTCTTGCTAATGACACATTGTTCTTTGGAATTAAGCAGTGCAATAAGATATGGTTGCAATGAGAAGAATACAATGGTTGGCTATTGTAATGAGTAAATTTCGTAAAAACCTAAGTGTGGTAACAACGAGCTCGTCCTCAGTGTGGTGTTATCGTTTGAGCTCATTTCCGTCGTCTCCTCGACGACGGGCCCGTTGTCGTATGGACGACGAGAACGTGGTCTCGTGAACGACGATCACGTCCTCACTCTGACGACGGACCCGTGGTCTCGTGGACGACGATCACGTCCTCACTCTGACGACAGACCCGTGGTCTCGTGGACGACGATCACGTCCTCATTCGGACGACGTACCCGTCGTCTTATTGTCCACCATCGCGTATCCTAACACGTAATGAGATCTGGCGTTGCTGCCCAGTCGCCTGAGACTGATCCTACCTCTACGATGGTAGGTGGGTAACATTGTCTTGGCATTAAATGGCATTTAATGCTGCATTTAATGCCAGTCACCTCGGACGAGTTCCTACTCTTGGCCTGCTCTTTTTTGTGTGCAGATGCGCGTGCAGTACGAATGACCGGGAGATCTATCTAAAATGATTACTGAAGTACACATCAGGGATTCGAGGTATGCATGGACATCAATGGGTGCCCATGGCCATGACAAGGGTGGCCT
Organism: Tetracentron sinense; assembly: GCA_015143295.1. Classification (NCBI taxonomy): domain Eukaryota; kingdom Viridiplantae; phylum Streptophyta; class Magnoliopsida; order Trochodendrales; family Trochodendraceae; genus Tetracentron; species Tetracentron sinense. The sequence continues at coordinate 20,573,645 of CM026558.1, read as the reverse complement.
ATTTAAACCTGTGAAAAACAGTGTGAAAGGGGGGCAAAAAAATTGGAAGAGCTAAGACCTTCGAACTCTCTATTATATTCTTACTGTTCATCATCTTCTACACTTACTGACTTAATCATCGGAGTACAGGTCAGGGTATCACACCCTCCACTCCAACCTTCTACCAGTAAATCAGAACTTGGGAGGAGCTGCTGTTGACGCGTGTCCTTTCGGTAAATTCCCCTCACAAAATTGGCGCCGTCTGTGGGAACTTCTTAGCCGAAACCACCCTTTGCTCACACCACCTCTCGGTCAGCATGGCAGACCAAACTCCCCAGTCTATCATCGAAAACCAGCCCCCTCAAGCCATTTCATGCACCCCTTCCACCATGCAAACGTTCGCATCAGGCCCATCTTTTGGACAACCAGAAAGGCCCATGACCATATCTGATCCCATCCTGTTACTATTACAACAACAACAGGCCACTCTGGCCCAGATAGTCAGCCAGCAACAGTCACTGCAGGAGCGGCTTGATGCTTTGGAGCACGGAAACTTGGAGATCGATGATGAATCTCCTAGAGGGGGCTCTGCAGCTCGTAAACTCAATTTCCCTTCTTCTCCTCCCCCCAGAGGAACGGCCCCGATCTCGCCATCTGCACCAGAGAATCTGGAAAGAAGATTCACTCTCACTCCTTCTACTGACGAAACTGCCCACCCTCGTTCTCTTGGTGCTCATGCCGAACATCGAGATCTCCGTGTCAGCGACGACGGGTTGAAGACAGGCCTGACCCTCAAAGACGTGGAAGCCTTGATTAATGCTCGAGTCAGAGGAACGACAGGTGGAGCCTCTCTCGATCAGTATGCTCAGAAGTACAAGGACGAGGAGGAGACGTCCCCTTTCTCCAAGGAGATCGTCGAATCTTATACCCCATCAAAGTTCACGGTACCAAACTTTGTTAAGTTCGACGGGAGGAGAGATCCTATTGACCACCTGACCGACTTCAAGAATGCTATGGCTGTCCGTAACCCGGATGACAATCTCCTCTGCAAAGCCTTTCCTAGCAGCCTGACTGGAGCGGCTGCGAGATGGTTCCGTAATCTACCCGCGGGGTCGATCAGGTGTATGGCTGATTTGAGATCAGTTTTCATTGACCAGTACATCATTAACAAGAAGAAGAAAGCAGGCGCAGATTCACTCTTCGCCATGAGAATGAAGTCGGCGGAATCCCTTAGAGATTTTATTCAACGGTTTACCGATGAAGTCTCTAATATCGACAAGATTGAGGACTGCACTTGCATAGCGGCCTTCAAGAATGCCATACCCAAGAGTTCCAAGCTCTACGAGTCTCTTGCCCTTGACTGTCCGATCAAGATGGACGAGCTGATAGTCCGTGCCTCTAAGTACGGAAGGATGGAGGAGGATATTGCAGCAACAACGAGGCCCAGAGCACGAGGGGTAGATGCTGTGGAATGGGGAAGCAGACCCTCCTCGAAGAGAGGGAAGAGACCAAAGTATGAATCATCTTCCAGCGACGAGGAACTACGAAGACGCACACGACAGGAAAAAGTTGTGTACGTTGAACGACGAGGAGAACCGAACCGACTCTCGTTGGGAATCCGCCAAGATGCAGACTCGTCGAGGAGAACGGATCTACGGTCCAATTTCCTGCGGCGGGACGACCGTGCTTATCAGAGACGAGAGGAACCCGGGCATTACAAGGAGAGGGAGAATCAAGCAACAGAAAGACGTCTTTTCGCGTCTCGTGCTGGTCAGGTCAACTTCTCCGCAAGCCCGGTGACGATCATGAAGACGATGGAAGACAAACCATACTTCGAATGGCCAGTACGGACCGTTCGTGACGTCACCACGGGACCCAGGGCGCACGAATACTGTCAGTACCACAAATGCCACGGGCATCTCACAAATCGTTGTCACATCCTGAGAGAATACTTGGAAAGATTAGTCCGTGAGGGCTATCTGGGAGAATACGTGGACTCTAGAAGAGAAGAGGGGCATATTACGGAGCCATCCACTCGGTCTCACGAGGGAGAGCCATCTAGTCATATGAGCCGAGGCGGAGAAGCTCCGAAGGGAGTTATAAACGTCATCCATCGCGCTCGAGCACCGGAAGTAGATGTCGAGCAGCAGTACCGAGCGAAGGCGAGGAAGTTATCACACGTGGCAAAAGTTACTCAAGTGCGATCGACGACGAAGGAAGTCGAGCAGGCCCTATCGTTTACTGATCAAGACTTGACAACTGTGGTCAGGCCTCACTACGATGCTCTTGTCCTGTCTATGAGAATTGGCGATTTCGACATCAGGCGAGTGCTCATTGACCCTGGAAGTGGGGCAGATATCCTGTATCTCCATGCTTTCGCAAAGATGGAGTTGGACCCGGCGGTTCTTGTCCCTGCACAGACCCCCCTGATAGGATTCGAAGGAAGTTCGATGCAACCCCTAGGAGAAGTCGTCTTACCAGTCAAAGCTGGACCTATCACCCTATCCACCCGGTTCTCCATTATCGACGCGCCGTCCCCATACAATGCTATCTTGGGGCGATGGTGGACTCACGAAATGAGAGCTGTTCCATCTTCCTATTACCAGGTACTGAAATTCCCCACTCCGGACGGACCAAGTGAAATAAGAGGGGACCAGCTGGCATCGCAGAAGTGTGATTACGCCTCACCCAACCCACTCAAATAGCAATTACAGGTCGGGTCCGTGAAAGATGAGAGCACGGGTGAATCGTTGACAAACCACTTTGTTGAACCCACGAAGCTTGTCAACCTGGGGACGGAGAACGAGTCAAGAATGCTGCAGATCGGGACTTGTTTGACAACGGATGAAGAGCGGGAGTTGATAAATTTTCTGAGGAAGAATCTTGACGTTTTCGCTTGGTCACATGAGGACATGACGGGTATACGTCCTGAAATCATCTGTCACCACCTCAACGTTGATCCCGTAGTCAATCCAGTTAAACAGAAGCCTCGTAGACTTGCTCCAGCGTACCATAAGGCCGTCAATGAAGAGATCGATAAGTTAATTCGGCACGGGTTCATTCGTGAGGTCCAATATCCGGAGTGGATAGCCAATGTAGTAGCTGTTCCGAAGAAGAACGGGAAAGTCAGAGTCTGTATCAATTTCACTAATGTTAATAAAGCCTGTCCGAAAGACTTCTTCCCAGTTCCCAGAATCGATAGACTAATCACAGCAACCGCGGGTCACGAGATGTTGAGCTTCATGGACGGGTACTCGGGTTACAATCAAATCCTCTTAGCGGAGGACGATCAAGAGAAAACGGCCTTCATAACGGAGCGTGGCCTGTTCTGTTACCGGGTCATGCCCTTTGGCCTGAAGAATGCCGGGGCCACTTATCAACGGCTAATGAATCTGATGTTTGGACCCTTGCTTGGTAAATCGGTGGAGGTGTATATTGACGATATCGTTGTGAAAAGCCGAACTCGGGACTCTCTTGTAGCCGACTTGGCGGAGCCGTTTTCTATTTTACGCACTTTCAACCTGAAGTTAAATCCTGAGAAATGTACATTCGGCGTCGCCTCGGGCAAATTCCTTGGTTATCTCGTCAGTCAACGGGGCATTGAAGCAAATCCCACGCAAATCCGTGCTCTGATAGATATGCCGGAACCGAAGACAAGGAAAGAAGTTCAAAAACTGACGGGACGTATCGCTGCTCTCAACCGGTTTATATCAAAGTCTTCTGATCGATGCAGACCTCTGTTCGAGTTGCTAAGAAAGGATTCCGTCTTCAGATGGACAGAAGAGTGTTCCCAATCTTTCGCCGCCTTGAAGACGTATCTAGGCTCTGCTCCGATCCTCTCCGTACCTGAACCTGGTGAAGTGTTGTACCTCTACCTCTCCGTTTCAGAACGAGCCATTGGCTCCGTACTGCTCAGAAGTCACAACGGCGTAGAGAAGCCTGTTTATTTCGTCAGCAAGACATTCCACAAGGCAGAATTCAACTACAGCAGAATGGAGAAGGTATGTCTGGCTCTCGTCTTTTCTGCTGAGAAGTTACGTCCTTATTTTCAGGCACATACCGTCGTCGTCATCACAACGTACCCTTTGAAAACTGTGTTGGGGCGACCTGAAACCGCTGGACGTATGTCGAAGTGGGCCGTGGCGCTTAGCGAGTTCGATATCCAATATCAGGCCCGAACCGCAGAGAAGGGGCAGGCCGTTGCAAGCTTCTTAGCCGATTTCCCCGTGGAGGAGGCCGAAACTTCAGCGGAGCCCGACCGTCACGAGCTCCCAGACGATGCGGAGAAGGATCCCGTTGTGGAAGAAGAGGCTGGAGACGGAACCAAACTGACGGCGTGGTGCGATTGGGTCTTGTACGTGGATGGGTCGTCTAATGTCAGCGGTTCGGGACTTGGTGCTGTTCTTGTCAGCCCTGATCATGTTAAAGTACAGAAACTGACGCGCCTTGGTTATGCTGCCTCCAATAACGAAGCTGAATATGAGGCGTTAATCCTTGGGTTGCAGAGTGCCCGAGAGTTGGGAATTTCTAAACTCCGGGTGTTCTGTGATTCACAGCTCTTGGTGAACCAAGTCAACGGTACCTATGAATGTCGGGATGAGCGGATGAGGCGCTACGCTGCATTTTTACAAGAACAACGGAGGGCCTTTGATGTCCTCGAGATCAAACATGTCCGAAGGGACGATAACAGGCATGCTGACGCGTTGGCATACCTCGCCTCAATGATACAGACTGATGAACCCAAGACAATCCTCGTTGAGTATAAAGAGTACCCCTCTATTGAGCTACAAACGCAACGCACGGTGTTTTCCGTAATTCAAGTGCCGAGCTGGATGACAGGCATAACGACTTACTTGAAGAATGGAATTCTCCCCTCTGACACAAAGGAAGCAAGACGAATTCAATATAAAGCTCCCCGTTATACCCTTGTGGACGGGGAACTGTACCGTAAATCCTTTGGAGGACCCCTTTTGAAATGCGTGCATCCTAAAGACGTAGAGACGATCTTAGCCGAGCTCCACGAAGGGATCTGTGGCATCCATTCGGGAGGACGGACTATCGCTCATCGTGCTCTGGGGTAAGGATATTTTTGGCCTTACATGCAAGCTGACGCACAGAAGTACGTACAAAAATGCAGTCAATGTCAGCGTCATGCGAAGTTGATTCATGCCCCCGCTCAGGAACTCAACATCGTATCTCAACCTTGGCCTTTCGCTCGTTGGGGACTTGACATCGTGGGACCCTTTCCCAAAGCTCCCGGTAATTTAATTTTTCTGCTGGTGGCCACGGATTACTTCTCCCGGTGGATCGAGGCTGTTCCCCTAGCGCGTATTAGAGAACAAGAAGTGAAGAAATTCTTGTGGGAACATATTATCTGTAGATTCGGCATCCCGCAGTCCATCATTTCTGACAATGGGAAGCAATTCACAGGAAAGCTCATCGCCGACTTTTGCCGAGAGTTGAAAATCAAGCACATCTTCTCTTCTCTTTATTATCCTCAAGGGAATGGCCTTGCCGAAGCAGCCAACAAGAACATTTTGAATGCCCTCAAGAGAAGACTGGAAGATTCCAAGGGAAAATGGACCAGCGAACTACATAATGCGTTGTGGGGATACAGGACAACACCACGGAGCCCTACGAACGAGACCCCGTTCTCTTTGGCATACGGGGCGGAAGCTGTTATTCCCACTGAAGTGTGTCTGCCAACAACACGTTCACGGAAGAAACACGGAGAGGAAGACAAAAATGTCGAATTAATGGCTATTCATTTAGACTTGCTGGAAGAAAAGCGGGAAGATGCCAGCATTCAGATGAAACGCTATCAACAACAATTACGAAAGGCATACAACAAGAAAGTACGGAGAAGGATTCTTCAAGTCGGAGATCTTGTTCTTCGAAAAGTTTTCCAAAACACTCGAGAAGTCAATAGCGGGAAACTGGGTCCCAACTGGGAAGGGCCATATATCGTGGATCGTGTCGGGAGTCCCGGGGTGTACTACCTTAAAGACTTACAAGGTAATGTAATTCAAAAATCGTGGAACATTATGAATTTAAAACAATTTTTCCAATAAAGTTGTGTGTTATGAACATTTGCTAAAAGCGTGAGTTCAGTCGTTCGTTTTACTTACATATTCAGTACGTTGTAAAACATTCTAGACGAATTACCACGACGGGTACATTTCACTCGCACAGGGTACTCACCACGGGACACAGGTGGCTCATACAAAGGAATTGCCATCTGAGCATCTTAGCGGCTTATACTAATGGAATGTCCTCTGAGCATGGTGTCCCACCACGAGTTACCACGGCGAGTGCATTTCACACGAACAGGGTACTCACCACGGGACACAGGTGGCTCATACAAAGGAATTGCCATCTGAGCATACTGGTGGCTTATACTAATGGAATGTCCTCTGAGCATGGTGTCCCACCACGAGTTACCATAAGTTCATCTTTATGGAATGGACTTGTTGTCGAATTACATCTGTAGTATTAATCCGCTTCTTTAACGACCCGTTATTAGAAGTGATGTGAATTATATTCGTTATGAGATTTATACTCAATCACGAGTTAATTATGTGCTATTTGTCTTATTTTCGTTATGAGATTTATACTCGATCACGAGTTAATTATGTGCTATTTGTCTTATTTTCGTTATGAGATTTATACTCGATCACGAGTTAATTATGTGCTATTTGTCTTATTTGAACGAGATGATTATTCCGGACCAATCGGTTGCAACACAGTGATCATAAAAGGAGGTACATATAAAACAGAAATTTTTTATTGACATAAGATGAACAAGAGTACAGCCGATACAAAATTGAAAGGAAAGGGATAGGAAGGAGGAAGGATCAGTCCTCGCCAACGTCAACGATCACGACAGCGTCATCAGGAACGGTCGGAACGTCGTCAGCAGCAGCAGCAGGATCGGCATAGGCGATTTCAGCAGGAGCCTCGGGCAGGACGGGAGATGGTCCAAGAGATGACGGGGGTTGCCCCCCTCCTTGTACCTCGGGTTCTTCGCCAGGCGAGATCTCCATGCCCACAGCCTCAGAACGAGTGGCTTCGTCCTTCGACTGTTGGGGAGACTCTACCAGTCGTCCCGATTCTCGGAGTTCGTTCATTAATTCTCTCTCCGTCTCGACCCGGTCTTCAGTTATCAGCCGTTCCATCTCCGTCTGGAAGTGGGCTCGAAGAGACTCCGTTAAAGCCTCCTTGGCGGCTTCAACCTCCTTGTCCCTCGTGGCCGTGGCCTCCTCGAGCTGTTCGGCCAATGCTGCCTTCTCGGCCTCCGTCGCCTCCAGCCGCTGTCGGAGAGAGTTCACGATCTCGTCCATCTCACTGATCCGGAGGACGGATGTTTCGGCTTGCTCCACTGCCGCCTTCTCTCCTTCCATTGCCTTGCGGGCTTCATCCCGAGCTTTGTCCCGCTGTTTCACGGCCGTGGCAATCGTGCCTTTAGCAGACCGAAGATCAGCTTTGACGGACATCAGCTCGTGATTCAGCCGTTTCACGTCCTCGGCTCCCCTCCTCTCCAGGTCAAGGACCTTGTCCCTCAGCCCATTGGAGGTACGCCTGTTCTCGGCTGTGACCTCGTACATCCCGGCAAGCATGTTGCCCAGCTATAAAAAGAAGAGAAAGAAAGATGGTAAAAAAAAAATAAAAAATAAAAAAACGCGTACCGTGGCAACAGCTCGACTCGCGGCACTGAACATCCCCATCCAGTGCAGGTCCCTCGTTGCGGCCATATCCGCTGGGAGCCTCATCGCCAACATCATCGATGTGGCGATGGAATCGTGCTCCATCGCAGAATGGGCAACGGTAGGACGAGTGTACCCTCTGGGGAAGACGGGATTCTAGAGCTCGGCGGGGCCCCCCATGGTGATCCTCTCTCGAGGAGGGGCAGAAGATGAAGCCACATTTGCGGCTGGTGAGGGAGCAGAGGCCGGGACGATCGCGGGGGCAGCCGTCTCTGCCACAATAGACGGAGCGGTCACAACATCCGCGGGAGAGCCGCTGATGACGATTGGAGGTTCCTCCACGGGGACACCACTCCCCTCGCCAATTGTTGCCGCCTGAGCAGATGGCACCCCGGCAAATTCGCGTTCTCAGACCTGTCGATCGTGCTCCGCTTCTCGCCGAGCCTTCTTCGCCGTCAGAGCCTTGAGAGCTTCTACTCTCTCTCTTTTCTCCGCCTTCTTCTCCGCTGAAGATAGACGGGAAGGGCGGGGAGGACGAGTAAAGGCCGGAGCCTGTGAAGATCGCGGAGAAGGTTGGTCAGCCATGTCTTCTTCTTCTCCAAGAACAGTTGCCTGTCCGAGCGGTCTCTTTGACGGCGGACGAGCTTGTCGACGAGACTTTTTAGGTTTGGTCCCTGCTTCTACAGTGGACTCTGTCTCTCGAGTCGAGGACGGCCTCCAGGTGACGTAGGCGTCCCCTTTATCGCTACGAACCCTCCGGAGCGCGTACTCTTCTTCCGCGGACAGGTCAGAGAAGTGTATCTTAGAAGCCTCTGCAGAAAAAGAAAAATATTATTAGCCATGTGACAGGAGCACGTTTTCAAAAAACCGACAACGGAAAACAACTGAATAGTAACAAACCTGAGGTAAATTCGTGGGGAACAGGACGGGCAGTCTCTGCCCTCCAAGCACCGGAGACCACGAAGGGCATCTCCTTCCAATCCCGTTCCACGTCGGGGAGGTGTGCGATGATGTCGGGAATTTTGGATTTTTGTCTCCAGGTGAAGTACGTCTTCTTTCCCTCCTCAACAACCCCGGGACACTTCACGACGTAGCGGAAGTGGAAGACGTGCCTGGCGTCTACATTGTACCCATCTCTGTTGAACTTGTCCATCAGAGACATGTACTTGTAGAACTTCGGGTGCATTTGCCCCGGGGCAATTTGAAGGGCGGACAGGACGGAGTCCGTGACGGAAGATAGGGGAAATCGAAGTCCAGCCTCGAACTGAGCGAGGTAGACGATTGTACAGGAAGAACGATGGTCAGGAAGAACATCTTCTTCCCCGAAATGAAGGTGGACGTGAGGAGGAATTTGGAAAAGAGTTCTGTAATGGTCAAGTGCGTATTTGACCACTGGTCTGGTTTTGGATTTGGAAACACCGGTGATAACACCGTGAGGGGCACTGCCTGAGCAACTGGCCTCATCGGCACTGTCTATCCTAACTATTTCGGTAGACATGGTCGCAAACAAGGAGAAAAAGAAGAAATGTAGGAAAGACGACCACAGAATAAAAAGAAAAGAGAAGGTTCTTACTGAAACTGGATTTAGGAAGCAAGGGGAGGCACAGCCGGAGAAGGAAGAAAACCAGAACAGCAATCGTCGGTGAGGAGAAATTCCGGCAGAGTAACAGGATGCAAGAATTCGAGTGAAGAAGATGAAGTACCAGGCCTTCGGTACTTATAGACCAGTCCATAACTCTAAGGACGATAATGACCTCGATCTGTACCGTACGCGTGTCCACACATGTAGACAACGCGAAGGGCAGGATGGTCTTTTGACCAAGTTAAGTAACCGTCGGGAAAAACGAAGCGTCCGGAAGATAATGATGACAGCCTGCCAAACATTTATGAGGTATGACGTTTCGGCACGCGCAATACAGCTGGCACGACGCTACGCCTTCGCGTACAGAGTATGTGACCTATCATCATTCTGAGGTGAGCCGTATCTTCTCCTCCAACGTTTCGCTATATTTATGACACTCTGAACCACGTTCAAAGTATCATAAATGGGCAATTTTTAATGAGTAAATTTCGTAAAAACCTAAGTGTGGTAACAACGAGCTCGTCCTCAGTGTGGTGTTATCGTTTGAGCTCATTTCCGTCGTCTCCTCGACGACGGGCCCGTTTTCGTATGGACGACGAGAACGTGGTCTCGTGAACGACGATCACGTCCTCACTCTGACGACGGACCCGTGGTCTCGTGGACGACGATCACGTCCTCACTCTGACGACAGACCCGTGGTCTCGTGGACGACGATCACGTCCTCATTCGGACGACGTACCCGTCGTCTTATTGTCCACGATCGCGTATCCTAACACGTAATGAGATCTGGCGTTGCTGCCCAGTCGCCTGGGACTGATCCTACCTCTACGATGGTAGGTGGGTAACATTGTCTTGGCATTAAATGGCATTTAATGCTCCATTTAATGCCAGTCACCTCGGACGAGTTCCTACTCTTGGCCTGCTCTTTTTTGTGTGCAGATGCGCGTGCAGTACGAATGACCGGGAGATCTATCTAAAATGATTACTGAAGTACACATCAGGGATTCGAGGTATGCATGGACATCAATGGGTGCCCATGGCCATGACAAGGGTGGCCTATTTAAACCTGTGAAAAACAGTGTGAAAGGGGGGCAAAAAAATTGGAAGAGCTAAGACCTTCGAACTCTCTATTATATCCTTACTGTTCATCATCTTCTACACTTACTGACTTAATCATCGGAGTACAGGTCAGGGTATCACACCCTCCACTCCAACCTTCTACCAGTAAATCAGAACTTGGGAGGAGCTGCTGTTGACGCGTGTCCTTTCGGTAAATTCCCCTCACAGCTATGACTTTTTTTTAGAAATACCGTGTTGCGACGACGACACTTGATTGTGGTGAAAAATAAGACAAGGATTCTTACTCCAAATTAAAATGACAAATATTTGAATAAAACTTTGATGACAATAATGATGACAATTACAATGATATAAATATTGAGTTGGGTACCCAAAAAAATTTAAAATATTGATTTTTTAAGATAAAAATGAGTTCTCAAAATGCACCCTGTTATATGATTAGTTTGGGATATACATAAAATTGATAAATAAAAGTACACTTCATTTTCATTTATATGTTTGCTAATACTGGAGGGAAACTCTCAATATCTTTTGAAATGAAGCTCCCTTTAATATTCAAACTTGTAAATATTGTCACAAAAAAAATAACATATATACATAGAATATTTAGCTTATGCGTTATCATGTATTCTAATGACATGTGACACTCCTTTGATCCAAAAAATAATTAAATAATTTGTGTCCTTTTTTTCTAAGACATGGCAAAAATTAATCCAATTGAATGTGTCTAGGTCATCTACTATTAACCCTAGTTGATCCACATAACTATAGGAGTTAATGTGACCTAATCTAAGTTATAATTTTTGTCGTCTCATCTCATTGAACAATTTAGATATCTCTAATTTGACTTTTTTTTTCATGTGTCAAGAAACGAAGACCCACATTATAAATTTTTTGTGGGACCAAAAAAGTGTCACACGCCTCTCAAATGAGTGACAACATATATATGTAATGGTGACATGTTGCTCAAATCAATGATACATATGTAATTGTGCCTATTTGTCACGCATATACTACCCAAGCTTATATTTATATGGTAAAATTCAACCGAGTTGTGCTCACTAAAACATGTACTAAGTGTCCCCTAAAAACTCAACTTGTAGCAAGTTCTTTTGAAATCCGTTAAATTGTAAGGTGGGTTCCTTAAGAGACACATGATAAAAAAATAGGTTGTTCAGTGTTGAAGTTCAAAAAATCTCGAATTTTTGTATATTATGTAGGGTCTAGTGAACCCTATGAGATTAATGTTGATAAACTAAGGTCTAACCAGGTAGTATAATAATGTTTGATTGAGTTGATTTTTTGTCACATGTCTCTCAAGTGATCTACCTTAAAAATCCAACAGTCGGAGTCGAAAACAGCTTACCATGTGTCACTGTGCGCGCACTAGAACTTCTAGGGAGCGCTAGGGGTATCAATGGGCCAAATTCGGGCCTCAAGAACCACTTGTAAACTAACTGGGCTGGGCCTATTCAAAATCACAAAAATTGCTCAAGCCCGACCCATTGACACCCTTAGTGAGCAGTGTCCATTAGAACCTCTCTCTCTGTCTCATTCATTCATGAACATTGTAACTTTTGTTGGACAATATGTAAGCAATTTAAATTAGAGTAGATAAAATACCAACACATTTTGAGTAACAGATATATTTTCAAAGAATAGTTTGCTTGCAGATTTGAAAAAGAAAAAGCATAGCAGTAGAAAATTATCATATGATTTGATCGAGGCACATGTTAGACACGAAGGTGAAATCCACTCATACTGGTTCTCTACGACAGTGATGCACATATGAGAAATGACGAACACCCCAAGATTCAACGATCAATACAAAGGAGGAGAAATCTCAGTGTCACGCCCCGAAATCTATACACAATAATACTAATATTTGTACAAATATCAAGGCGTGAACCAGAAACAAAATTCCATTATTAATGGAAATTAAAATAATTTAATACTCCATTAAATAGATTTAAATAACCAGCATCACTAAAAGACTCAATAACATGAGTTTTCCCAAAAACTAAATCATCCAAAGATTTCATATAGTTTACCTCACTACAGTTCTCTCACACTCTAACAGAGAAGAAAACTTTAGGGTTAGTCTCACTTGCTCAAACGAAAGCAATTCCTATTCTTTTTAATCACCACTTGAAAAAGAAGAATCAACAAGGATGAGCCCACAACTCAACAAGAGAATACACTATAATTTAAATGCATTAACAATTCATATGATAAGATGACTAACAAATTATGCATAATATTCAATTAAGTCTTTACTTATGGTTCAGTCCGGTCAATAGGGGTCTTACACAACTTACCATATTGATCAAGAGAATTCTTGGGATCTCACACAGCTTACCCTATCCCTTGGGTCTCACACAGTTCACCCATCTGAGAATTGAGTGTCTTACACAACTCAACTCAATCCTCTATTTCTGGGTAGGTACTCTACACCACCCTGAAACAATCATTTGGGTGGTACACAACATCACCCTATGATCAATTTAAGGAGGTTTTACATAATTTACTCCTTGAATGACCCTTAACCAAGGTTAAAACAATGTTTATTGAATCACCATTATTTTAGAAAATGAAGACCAACTATTATGAAAATATAGCAAAACATTAAATGACAGTTATAATAGTCAACATCATAATTCATAATTGAAATTTACAATTAATATCTAGGCAGACATAACTTACCTTATTTCAAAAGGGATTTCAGTTGTGTTTCCGCAACTGAAATTTTTGTTATAAATATCACATATTTATAACCCTACAAATTCTCAATTTCTCATGATAATGGGGTTCAGGATTTCACAAACCCCCAAGGGCTTGGAAAAACTCTTTTTTATGCTAGTGAGTTTAGTAAAACTCTTATACTAGCATAAAAGAGTTCAGTTAATAACCAATTGGTTAGTAACTAATTAGTTAAGTTTGTTAGGGGTATCTTTCAACCACCCAACAAATTAACTAAAAAAATATAAGTCACGTTACTAACAAATTATTTAGTAACTAATTATTTAAATTTGTTATAGGTATCTTTCAACCATCTAACAAACTAAGTAATTAGTTATAAAAGAATCTCAACAAACCAATATTCTCACACTCAAATAATATATACATTTAATTAAAATATCTTAAGAAAATTAATGTGAAAAATATCCCTTTTTCCCGTTTTTGATTTTCAACTAAGATTTTGACCCACAAATACTGATTTTGGGAAAACTTTCTTCACAAAAGTTGTAGATCTTTTCGAGTTTTTCGAAACGATGTACCATAAATCGGACTTAATGTCATAAAGTTATGACCCCAATACCGAAATTGGATAAATCTCATTTAAATTAACTCAATTCTGAAAATCATTAATTTTAATCTCCTAGATCTCTTATATTTTCTTCCCTAAAATATAATATATTATGATATTATTTATTAAAATCACCCATAACATATTTAATGAATCAAAATAATACCTGTATAAAATATTTATCCGATCTAGCATATTTTCATACACACAATTATTAACAAAAGAAGAAAAACACATTAAAATTATTATTGTGGGATCACAACACACCATACATCTAAATTATAGAAATATTCACTTGCCTCTAGATCTGATTTCGAGAAGAAGACGAGATTGATTGCTTATGAGAGATTTGCTGCTATCCCGGATGATCCAAAACTTCGAGATCCAGTTCTCTACGAGCATTCACCGATCTCCAAACCCTACGGTCATTCTCCCTCTCCTCCAAAAGCACGTATCTCAGCTTCATAAATCAGGTTTAGCAAAAATATCACTATTAGGTTAAACAATTTTATTTATATTAAACTCTATTTAGAGAATTACTAATACACCCCCACTAAGGCCTGTTTGTTTATAACCTAGATTTAATTAATTCAACTTATTAAATTAAATCACTGGGTTAGCCCTACCCCACCAAGGTTAGCCATATGATCAAACACAAAAATCAATTACTAAATTACCCTCAGGGTATCATTTACCAATTTACCCCTGGGTTTATTTAATTTAAATTAGGGTCATTACATTCTAACCTCCTTAAAGAAAATTTCGTCCTCGAAATTAACATACCTCAATCAAGAAAAGATGAGGATACTTCTCCCTCATTTCTAACTCCAGCTCCCATGAAGCCGCATCTTCATCATGATTGTTCCACTGAACTTTCACTAATGAAATGGACTTCGCTTGAAGCTGCTTCATCATCCGATCCAAGATACGAACTGGTTTCTCCACATATGAAGTATCCTGCCTGAGCTCCAAGACACTGAAATCAATGGTGTGAGACTCATCTCTCACATACTTCCTCAACATAGATACATGAAACACATTGTGCATGCTGGACAAGCTAGGTGGCAAAGCAAGCCTGTATGCCACAACCCCAATCCTTTCTAGAATCTCAAATGATCCGATAAATCTTGGTGACAGCTTCCCCTTCTTCTTTCCAAATCTCATCACACCTTTCATAGGTGATACTTTCAGAAAAAAATGGTCACCAATAGCAAACTCTAGAATTCTTCTTCATCGGTCTGCATAATTCTTTTGCCGACTTTGAGCAATCTTTAACCACTCTCTGATCACAGCTACCTTTTCAGTAGTTTCCCGAACCAGCTCAGGCCCAAGCAAACCACCATCCCCCACCTCTGCCCAACAAATAGGCGATCGACAAGGTCTACCATACAATGCCTCATAAGGTGCCATACCAATACTGGCATGGTAGCTGTTGTTATAGGCAAACTCTACTAATGGCAGGTGATCTTCCCAACCACCCTTAAAATCCAAGATACAAGCTCGAAGCATATCTTCCATCACTTGGTTGACTCGCTCTGTCTGGCCATCAGTTTGGGGATAAAAAGTCGTACTTAAATCTAATGATGTCCCCAAAGCTCTCTGAAAACTCTTCCAGAATTGAGATGTAAACCTCGCATCTCGATCTGAGACAATCTATATAGGAACTCCATGTAGTTTAACTATCTCCTTTACATACAGCTTACTCAACTCATCCATAGAATAAGTAGTACGAATCGGAAGAAAGTGAACAGATTTTGTTAATCGGTCTACTATTACCCATACTGCATCGTGCCCTTGCCTCGACCTTAGTAGTCCGACTACAAAATCCATCGATATCCTTTCCCATTTCCATTCTGCAATGGATAATGACTGCAAAGGCCCAGATGGCTTCTGATGCTCAGTCTTCACTTGTTGACAAGTCAAACATCTAGATACAAACTCTGCAACATCCCGTTTCATACCATCCCACCAAAAGTGCCTACAAAGATCTCGATACATCTTTGTACCACCCTGATGAACTGTATACTTTGTGTGATGTGCTTCTTCAAGAACCTCTCTCTTTAAATCAGCCAAATCTGGAACACAAAATCTACAACAAAATCTCACACCGTCATCTGATCCAACAACCCAATCTACAGTATTACCAACAATTGCCTCTGCAACTCTTGATTGCAACTTTCCATCTTGTGATTGAGCTTGAATGATTTTACTGACTGATGTCGGTTAAACAGTTAGACTGAAGAGAAAAGCCTTGACATTCTGCTGAATTGGATGAATATTATATTCTGAAACTACCTCCAACATATTCCACTCCTGAACCATCATAAGAGCAACTAATCCTCTCGGTTTGCGGCTTAATGCATCTGCTACAACATTAGCCTTCCCAGGATGATAGTGAAGAGTAAAGTCATAATCCTTCAGATGTTCCATCCACCTTCGTTGTCTCATGTTCAACTCCTTCTGAGAGAACAAGTATTTCAAACTTTTGTGATCAGAAAAGAACTCAAACTTCTCTCCATAAAGATAATGTCTCCATATCTTCAATGCAAAAACAACTGCTGCCAACTCCAAATCATGAGTTGGATAGTTCTTCTCATGAACCTTCAATTGGCGAGATGCATAGGCAATCACTTTACCATTCTGCATCAAAACACACCCCAAGCCCTGATGAGATGCATCACTATAGACCACAAGTCCTCCATTGCTCTCAGGAATGGTCAAAACTGGTGCTGATGTCAGTCGGGTCTTTAACTCAACAAAAGTCTGCTCACAACTGTCATCCCAAACAAATTTCACGTCTTTCTTAGTCAGATGAGTTAAAGGTGCAGAAATCTTTGAAAATCCCTCAATGAAACGTCGATAGTATCCGGCCAGACCCAGAAAACTACGAATTTCGGTAACTGAAGTGGGCTATCTCCAGTCCATTACCGCTTCAACCTTAGCAGGATCCACAGACACTCCTTCTCTTGAGACGACATGTCCCAAAAACTTGACTTGCTCCTGCCAGAACTCACACTTTGAAAGTTTGGCATACAACTGATGTTTTCGCAAAGTCTAAAGTGCGATATAAAGATGTTGAGCATGCTCTTCACTAGACTTCGAATAGATCAAAATGTCATCTACAAAGACGACAACAAATTGATCTAAGAAAGGCTTAAACACCCGGTTCATCAACTCCATGAAAGTCGCTGGTGCATTAGTCAGCCCAAATGGCATGACTAAGAACTCGTAATGCCCATACCGAGTCCGAAAAGCTGTCTTAGAGATGTCTTCCTCCTTCACCCTCAACTGGTGATAACCCGACCTCAAATCGATCTTGGAGAATAACTACGCTCCCTTAAGTTGATCAAATAAATCCTCAATCCTAGGTAAAGGGTACTTGTTCTTAATTGTCACCTTGTTCAATTGTCGGTAATCAATACACAGCCACATTGATCCGTCCTTCTTCTTGACAAATAATACTGGCGCACCCCATGGTGAAGGACTAGGTCGAATAAAGCCCTGATTTAACAACCCCTGAATCTGCTCTTTCAGCTCCTTCAATTCCATTGGCGTCATTCTATAAGGTGTCTTTGATATTGGTGTAGTACCCGATACCAAATCAATACCAAAATCCACTACCCTCCTTGGAGGTAACCCCGGTATCTCTTGAAATACATCAGCAAACTCGGAGGCAACGTGTATCTGTTCCAACTCGATACCCTGATCCACACTCTCAATGTGAGAGAGGAAACCTGAAGTCAACACTCCCTCTGAGCAATTACTCCTAAAATGAAATGGTGTCTCACCAGGAATCGAGAAAGTCACTGTCTTCTCAAAACAAGACAACTTAGCATGAAAGGCCGCCAACTAATTCATGCCCAAAAGTACATCGAATTCCTGCATCTCGAGTACCACCAAATCAGCTAGAAGAACTCTCTCCCCAAACTTAACTGGACATTCTCTACAGATTCGATCAAGAGTAGTTGACTCTCCCAATGGTGTCAAAACCGATAATGCTAAATCTATAGATTCTGGCACTAAGCCTAATGCATTCATAAATGTAATTGAAATGAAAGAATGTGTAGCTCCCGAATCAAAAAGTACTCTAGCAATGTTGTTATAAACTGAAAGTGTACCTTCAACTACCGCATTTGATGCCTCTACATCCTTCTTAACTACCGCAAATACTCGGCCCTGGTTCTTCTGCTGACTGAGAGCCTGAGTCTGAGGTCAATCCGTCTTGGGTTTCGGACAGTCTCTAGCAAGATGTCCCTTCTCCCTGCAATTGTAGCACATCCCATAAAAAGCTTTTGGCTCAGCTCGCTGAACAGGCACGACTGGAACCACTGCAGAGGACACACCTGGTGCATTCGTCTTCTGACGCTTCCATGGTTACTGATGTCCCTTAAACTGGCCCTTTTGATTCTGTTGAGGCACTGGCTTGTCCTTGCCCTTCTGCTCTGACCTCTGCTCCCTGCCTTTCTGGTAAGTTGCATTATCCTGCTCAATCACTAGGGCCCGCTCCACAACTTCTGAATAAGTTCTCAGTCGATGTCCTACTACCATCTTGCGAATAGAAGGAGTCAAGCCTTGTTCGAACTTCCAAACTCGGCGCACCTCATCTTCCACCATGTATGTGGCAAAGCGAGACAACTTAGCATACTTTGCCTCATACTGACTGACAGTAAGAGATCCCTGGGTCAGATTAATGAACTCTAAGGCCTTCTGCTCACGAACAGTCTCTGGAAAGTACTTGACAAAGAACCTCTCCTTAAATTCTTCCCATCCCATCTCAACCACATCCTCAGTCATGGCTACCAAATCCCACCAATGATGTGCTTCTCCTTTCAGAAGGAATACTGCCAGTTTCCTCTGCTGAGCCTCAGTGCAATCCATTATCTCATAGATCTTCTCCAACTCAAGGATCCATTTATCTGCCTCCATCGGATCCGCAATTCCACTGAAGATTGATGGATTCAATCTCTTGAATTCTTTTATCAGACTTGCCATCGGAGTATCCACCGACTGTTGGCTAGATGAATCAGACCTATTACCCATCTACCTAGCAGTCTCTTCCAGAAGCCTTGTCGTTTCTCCCAAGACCCGGTATACTTCATTCAGTCCTACAGGGCCTCCTAGTGCCCTACCACCACCTCTACCTCGTCCTCTCCTACCTCTAGACATAATTCTTATCACACAATAAGGAAAATAATTAGTCCGGTAATACTATAATAATGGAAGGAAGAACAACTATTTAGCTAAACACAACTCAAGGACCCTAAGAACTTTCTTGGATGTCAATCTTGTTACACCAGAGTTTCTAAACGTAGGGCTCTGATACCAATCTGTCACGCCCCGAAATCTATACACAATAATACTAATATTTGTATAAATATCAAGGCGTGAACCGGAAACAAAATTCCAATATTAATGAAAATAAAAATAATTTAATACACCATTAAATAGATTTAAATAACCAGCATCACTAAAAGACTCAATAACATGAGTTTTCCCAAAAACTAAATCATCCAAAGATTTCATATAGTTTACCTCACTACAGTTCTCTCACACTCTAACAGAGAAGAAAACTTTAGGGTTGGTCTCACTTGCTCAAACGAAAGCAATTCCTATTCTTTTTAATCACCTCCTGAAAAAGAAGAATCAACAAGGGTGAGCCCACAGCTCAACAAGAGAATACACTATAATTTAAATGCATTAACAATTCATATGATAAGATGACTAACAAATTATGCATAATATTCAATTAAGCCTTTACGTATGGTTCAGTCCGGTCAATAGGGGTCTTACACAACTTACCATATTGATCAAGGGAATTCTTGGGATCTCAGACAGCTTACCCTATCCCTTGGGTCTCACACAGTTCACCCATTTGAGAATTGAGTGTCTTACATGTAACGACCCCAAAATCCCACAAGGCTAAAATAGGACTTTAGGATCGCCACATTACTTAACCTGCTTAAAATCCATGACATGCAAGGCACACTAACACGAGTCTCCAAAAATGAGGATAATAAAATTCTGGTATATAAACTATAATCAAATAGCAAAAGTCTACGGTAAACATATACAACTCACTCTAAAACCAAAGAGTTTGATACACAACTAAAAAAGTCTACTAAGCAACATCTACTCAAGTCTAATACAACTCTCTCAATCAAATGAAATAAAAACTAAGAGGTGTAGCCACCCAAGTCTCTGGCTCCCTCATCAGAAGGCTCACCTTCACCTCCTTCCTCTGCGTATGTTTCCTCAACCCACGGCTCCGCCGTGTACTCCTGCTCTAAACCTGCCAAGACAAAGTCCACCTGAGTACAAAGGTACTCAGTGTATATAAAATCTAACCAACAATAATAATATACCCGCGCTTAGTTAGAAACATATCCAATAACATAATAACATAATCAGAGTGCGGAAGAACGTGTGCGCATATACATCATATCATCACCTTGACTCGTGTACTTGTGAGAATCTTAGACTTGGAAGACAATACACTTATGAGTTGCTTATGCTTATGAGACCACGTGCTTGTGAGATGTTTATGCTTATGCACTTATTCAGATCACACAGTAATGAGACATGCCGTTCTTGGCGGATACGGACCATGCCTTAGAAATCATATGGTTGACATGCCGTTCTTGGCGGATACGGACCATGTCTAAGAATCAGGTTGTCATGCCGTTCTTGGCGGATACGGACCATGTCATGCTTATGCTTATTCAGAATGTCATACATATGTCATGCTCATGCTTGGGGTCCACATGTGTGACGTGTGAGACTCTTATCTTAACATACACGTGCTTGTGTACTTAAGGGTCGAAATTAACATTCGAGTCGGTAATTGCTTAGATTCCGATCTCCCACCATGGAAACTCCACTATATGTCCCATACCAAATAGTTAGAGAATTCCCGGTTTGAGAGATGTTCCTCTAAGTTCTTACCTTCCCGACTACCAATTTGCATGCAAGTAATTAGATATACTTACCAAACAATCATATATATATATATATATATATATATATATATATATATATATATATATATATATCTTATCATAATTCTTAACACAATTCATAATCTATTTACCACTTTTTCATAAGAGTATAATAGCATTTATCCTCTCAAGCATTTTCACAAACACCTTGAGTACACATAATATAAATCCATTGTTTCTCTACCTTTTCATGCATTCACCAAATCATAATTCCATCCATACAATCCATATATTCATCCACATCTACAAATTAATCTCATCCTCCATACATTTCCCATCCTCCATACATTCCATCCACATTCTAATCCACATTTCCATCCACATTTCCATCCAAAATTAGCTTACTTCATAGAAAATTAGGAAAAACATAATTAAGCTCTATTTCTATCATTTCTATTATCTTAACATTCACAAAACCTTAAAATAAAGTTGATTAGGATAGTATATCGACCTTAGGAATCCTTCCATTGGATTCGAAACGCTCCCGGAGTGATTTGGGGAAGCTTTGAGGACGATCTCCCAAGCTTTCCTCTCAATCTTCTAGCAACCTCCTTCTTCTCCAAGCAACCCTCTCCCTCAAACCCTAGGTTTTCTCCCCATTTTTGCCAAATTAGGTTAGAAATAGGTAGAGTATTTTAATAATTCGAGTAGGACCCCCTATTTATAGCCCCAAGGTCTGAGAAGAAAAAGATCAAAAAGCCCTTACTAAAATTCTGCAAAAACACGAAGGACCGAGCGATCGGTTCTCAACCGAGCGATCGGTGCTCTTGACCGGTCGATCGGTCAAAAAAGCACTCTCTGGAAATTTTCCCCATACAAAATTCTGGACTAGTCGATAGATACCGATCGATCGGTTTTGGACCGATCGATCGCTACTTCTGACCGAGTGATCGGTTGCCTACAGATTTTTGACCCGCTTTACTGTTTCGGCCATAACTTTTGACTCGTTCAACGGATTTTGACGATTCAACTTGGGTTGGATTCGTCTCTCGAAAACGAACATTTTTGCCATTTTAGAATTTTTAAATTCCACTTAATTAATAGATTACATTGTTCCCAAAGTTGACTGATCTGCAATTCTATTAGATAAAACCCACCATTGACTTGGCTTAAACTCAAAATAAGGAAAAACATGAAACATGAACTTCGAAGAGGGTTCCAACATCTTTCTAATGGTTCAAGAATCACTCAATTCCAGTAAACGGTGCCAAAACTAGAGCTTCCTAAAGTTTAGGGTGTGATATGACATCCCTCCGTTACAAGTTTGATTAAGCCTAGTTTACACCGCACCAAATAAATATATAATACAATAAATATCAAAACATCATAAGGACTATAATACCCCTAATACAATGAAGTAAAAACATGATAAAGATTCGGGGTCTCTACATCCTCCCCCCCTTAAAAGAATTTCGTCCTCGAAATTACGTACCTTAGGTGAATAAATGTGGGTACTTTTCGCGGACTTCGGCTTCTCTCTCCCAAGTAGCCTCTTCTCTAGAGTGATGCTCCCATTGCAAGAGCACAAGAGGAATGAACTTTGAATGCAAAACTTGCTCTTTCCGGTCCAAAATTCGAGCCAGTTGCTCCACTAGAGTCAAATCTTCCCGAATTTCCAAACGGATCCAAATGAATGACATGTGAAGGATCGGTAATGTACTTTCTCAACATAGAGATGTGAAAGACATTATGCACACCTTCCATGTGAGGTTGTAAGGCGACCCGATAAGCAACTTCCCCGACTCAGGTGATGATCTCAAAAGGACCCACATATCTCGGACTGAGCTTGCCTCGCTTGCCAAACCTCATCACCCCTTTCGTAGGTGAGATCTTTACAAACACAAAATCTCTGACTTGGAACTCAAGATCTCTCCTCCGAGTATCGGCATAGCTCTTCTATCTACTCTGAGCTGCTTTCAACCTCTCCCTAATCAACTGAACTCTATCCACAGTCTGACCAACGAGCTCGGGACCCAAAAGCTTCCTCTCACCAACTTCGTCCCAACACAAAGGTGAACGACAACTCCTCCCATAAAGTGCCTCAAACGGAGTCATCTGAATGCTTGCTTGATAGCTGTTGTTGTAGGCAAACCCAACCAACGGCAAGTGATCAACCCAACTACCCTGAAAGTCTAACATGCAAGCTCGTAGCATGTCCTCTATGATCTGGTTCACTCTTTCAGTTTTCCCATCTATCTGCGGATGAAATGCCATACTAAAATCCAAATGGGAACCCATGGCCTGCTGAAAACTCTTCCAGAATCTGGATGTAAATCTCGGATCTCGATCAGAAACAATGCTAACTGGCACTCCATGCAAACGAACTATCTCCTTGATATAGAGGTTAGCCAATTGATTGGAGTTGAAAGTGGTCCGATATGGAAGAAAGTGAGCTGATTTAGTCAATCGGTCAACCACAACCCAAATGGCATCAAAGTTTTTGGCCGTCTTTGGCAAACCAACAACAAAATCCATGGAGATATTTTCTCACTTCCACTCGAGAATAGGAAGAGACTGAAGAAGTCCTGCCGGCCTCCTGTGTTCGGCCTTCACCTGCTGACACACCAAACACTTGGATACAAAGGTAGCCACATCTTTCTTCATACCTCTCCACCAGAAATACTTCTTAAGGTTCTGGTACATCTTAGTACCTCCTGGATGCACGGTGTACTTGGACTTGTGTGCTTCATCCAGAATCTTCCTTCTTAAATCCTCATCATCCGGAACACAAAGTCTACCCTTGAAACAAACTCTACCATCCCTCCAAGAGAAATCCTCAAACCCGCTGTTAAGCGACTTATTCATAGCAGTGTGCAGTTCTCCATCATTCCACTGCAGGTCTTTAATCATGTTCAATAAGGTTGGCCTGACCATAATGTTAGCCAACAAGGCTCCAGACGCTCCCACACTGAAACCTGCATCGAGGCTGGACACCTCTTCTAGTAACTTTCATTCTTGGACCATTAAGTGTGCCAAGAACCCAGTAGGTCTCCTACTTAGCGCATCTGTCACTACATTCGCTTTCCCCGGGTGGTACTGGATAGAGCAATCATAATCCTTGAGGAATTCCATCCAACGACGCTGCCTCAAATTCAGCTCTTTCTGCGAGAATAAATACTTTAGACTTTTGTGGTCGGTGAAAACTTTAAACTGCGCACCGTACAAGTAGTGTCTCCAGATCTTAAGAGCAAAAACCAAGGCTGCTAACTCCAAATCATGGGTAGGATAGTTCTTCTCGTGGTCTTTCAACTGCCGAGAAGCATAGGCAATCACCTTCCCGTGTTGCATAAGAACACAACCTAACCCAACGAGTGAGGCATCACTATACACCACAAAATATTCACTACCCGATAGAACAATCAAGATTGGAGCGGTGGTGAGACGCTTCTTCAACTCAAGAAAACTCTTCTCACATTTCTCATTCCACTCGAATCTAGCGTTCTTTCGAGTTAGATGAGTAAGCGGAGCTGCCAAACTGGAAAATCCTTCTACAAATTTTCGATAATATCCAGCTATGCCCAAGAAACTTCGAACCTCTGTAACACTCTTTGGCCTTCCCCATCCTTCCACTGCTTCTATCTTAGCGGGGTCAACTGAAATCCCCTCTTTTGACACCACATGACCTAGAAATGTTACTTTTTCTAGCCAAAACTCGCACTTGCTAAGCTTAGCATATAGCTTATGCTAACGGAGTGTCTTCAGGGTGATCCGGAGATGCATCTCATACTCCTTCTGTGTCCTGGAGTACACTAAAATTTCATCCACAAACACGATCACAAAGCGGTCTAGAGTCGGCTTGAAGATCCTGTTCATGAGATCCATGAATGCTGCCGGGGCATTTGTCAAACTGAACGGCATGACTAAAAATTCAAAATGCCCATATCTGGTCCTGAAAGCAGACTTAGGCACATCTTCTGCCTTTATCTTCAGTTGATGGTAGCCTGACCTTAAGTCGATCTTGGAGAAATACTTAGCTCCTTGCAACTGATCAAACAAGTCGTCGATCCTAGGCAAAGGATATTTGTTCTTGATGGTGACCTTGTTCAGTTGCCAATAGTCGATGCACATCCTCATCGAACCATCCTTCTTCTTCACAAACAACACTGGAGCTCCCCAAGGTGATACACTTGGGCGGATAAATCCAAGACCAAGCAATTCGTCAATCTGCTCCTTAAGCTCTTTCAACTCTGCTGGAGCCATCCTATATGGCGCTTTAGAGATGGGTGCCGTACCCGGAGCCAACTCAATTGCAAACTCTACTTCTCTATCCGGTGGCAAACCCGATAAGTCTTTAGGAAAGACATCCATAAATTCCTCTACAACTGGAATACTTGAGGAATCTGGTGCTTCCGAGGTAGTAAGACTCAATGCCGCGAAACGAGCTAAGTCCTTCTTCTTCAACCCTTGGAAACGAAAAGAGGGCTCACTGATTGGTCTAAAGTTGACCACTTTCCCAAAACAGTCGACATGCCCATGGTATTTGGAAAGCCAATCCATGCCTAAAATGACGTCAAAGTCTTGGAACTCAAGGACAATCAGATCAACTGGCATCTCTCTCTGACCTACTCGAATATCACAAGCTCGATAGACCTTATCGGTGATGACCGAACTACCAACAGGAGTAGCAATCGACAATTCACAATCTAACAGACTTGGCTCAATCGGAAACTCTCGTGCAAAACTAGGTGTGACGAAGGAGTGAGTGGAACCAGTATCGATCAAAACATGAGCGAGGAAATCATTTATCAACAATGAGCCTGAATTAATACACAAAGCTAATTTGTCAAATCATGAATACATACATGCATCTTACATCATACCACATAACATTTAATATCACACACATAGCATCAGAACAATATTTTAATTGACTAAAACACAATTAAACGTACCCTGCACAACGTCGTCGGACGCCTGTGCATCCCGCTCCGAGGTAGCAAACACTCGACCCTGAGCTGGCTGGCGAGGCTGCTGAGGTCTAGGACCCTGTGGTGGCCTTTGCTGTGTGGACTGCCTACCTGGGGGCCTGACTCCCTGTGGCTAAGTCGACTGAAGCCCCTGCTGAATACGGAGTGGGCAATCTCGGATCCGGTGTGAGACCTCTCCACAATGGAAACAACCTCCAGTAATTGCCCTACACTCTCCCACTCTATGCCTCTTTCCGCACTGGCTGCATGCATCATACAACTGGGTACCAGCAGTAGGTGGAGCCACCTGAGATGCTCGAGGGGCTGCCTGAGTAGGCCTCTGATACGGGGTAGGCCTAGCAATGGGCATAGGACCTGCTATCCTCGACCTCTTGTCCTGGGGGACAACCCTGCTTGCTTGCATCTTCTCCCTCTTCTTCAAAAATTCCTGTGAATTCTTCTCAGCTATCAGAGCACGCTGATACACCTCCCTACATGTTTCGAGTTGAAGTATCGAAACCTTCTCCCGGATAAAATCCTTCAAGCCTCGCTCAAACCTCTTTGCCTTCATTCTCTCCGTAGCAATCAAGTGAGGAGCGAACCTAGAGAGCTCTACAAACTTGGCCTCATACTCGACCACTGACATCCTCCCTTGCTCCAAGGTAGAGAATTCAATCTCCTTCTGATCTCTCACAAACACCGGGAAGTATCTCTCGTAGAAGATGTCGAGGAACTCTCCCCAAGTCCACTCTTGTCCGGCTCGCACCTCATTCCTCTGCCTAGATGCTGCCCTCCACCAATGCTCCGCTTCACCTTCCATGACGAAGGAGGCCCATTTCACCCTCTGCTCATCGGTGGCCTCAAGCACGGAGAAAATCTTCTCTAGTTGCATGATCCATAACTCGGCAACTGAGGGATCCGTACTACCATAGAAGGCTGGAGGACTCATCCTCCTAAAAGCTTCCACTCCGTTGTGACGGGGTGGGTGAACATCAATTTGCCTCTCTTGCCTAGCTTGACCAGCCGCTAGTAATGCAGTTTGCTGAGCCATAATTTCAGTCTGCCTCTCCATGGCTGCAGCAATAGCTTCCATGGCCCGACTCACATTGGCTTGGGAAGCACCATCTGGAGAATCCCCATCTGTCACACTGCCTCCTCCATTCCTATTATTTCTTCCACCCCTGCTCATGCTTACAATCCTGAGAAGAAGAAAACAATCTATTTAGAACACACTCACATAAATTCCTAAGTCTATGCTTAATCAAAACTCAATCCTCAACAATTTTAAAGTCCTGAACTTGATGTTGCTTCCCTAAGGTTCACATCTTACTATACCCTACACTTAATACCTTAGCCCTAAGGACTCTAATGCCTTGAGCACTGATTGATATCCTCTGGTATCAGACCCGGAGTGACATAACATGACTCCTACTAAGAGGACAACTTAGCCCAAGGGAACCTAATGCCTTGAGCTCTGATACCACCTCTATAACGACCCCAAAATCCCACAAGGCTAAAATAGGACTTTAGGATCGCCACATTACTTAACCTGCTTAAAATCCATGACATGCAAGGCACACTAACACGAGTCTCCAAAAATGAGGATAATAAAATTCTGGTATATAAACTATAATCAAATAGCAAAAGTCTACGGTAAACATATACAACTCACTCTAAAACCAAAGAGTCTGATACACAACTAAAAAAGTCTACTAAGCAACATCTACTCAAGTCTAATACAACTCTCTCAATCAAATGAAATAAAAACTAAGAGGTGTAGCCACCCAAGTCTCTGGCTCCCTCATCAGAAGGCTCACCTTCATCTCCTTCCTCTGCGTATGTTTCCTCAACCCACGGCTCCGCCGTGTACTCCTGCTCTAAACCTGCCAAGACAAAGTCCGGCTGAGTACAAAGGTACTCAGTGTATATAAAATCCAATCAAGAATAATAATATACCCGCGCTTAGTTAGAAACATATCCAATAACATAATAACATAATCAGAATGCGGAAGAACGTGTGCGCATATACATCATATCATCACCTTGACTCGTGTACTTGTGAGAATCTTAGACTTGGAACACAATACACTTATGAGTTGCTTATGCTTATGAGACCACGTGCTTGTGAGATGTTTATGCTTATGCACTTATTCAGATCACACAGTAATGAGACATGTCGTTCTTGGCGGATACGGACCATGTCTAAGAATCAGGTTGACATGCCGTTCTTGGCGGATACGGACCATGTCATGCTTATGCTTATTCAGAATGTCATACATATGCCATGCTCATGCTTGTGGTCCACATGTGTGACTTGTGAGACTCTTATCTTAACATACACGTGCTTGTGTACTTAAGGGTCGAAATTAACATTCGAGTCGGTAATTGCTTAGATTCCGATCTCCCACCATGGAAACTCCACTATATGTCCCATACCAAATAGTTAGAGAATTCCCGGTTTGAGAGATGTTCCTCTAAGTTCTTACCTTCCCGACTACCAATTTGCATGTAAGTAATTAGATATACTTACCAAACAATCATATATATATATATATATATATATATATATATATATCTTATCATAATTCTTAACACAATTCATAATCTATTTACCACTATTTCATAAGAGTATAATAGCATTTATCCTCTCAAGCATTTTCACAAACACCTTGAGTACACATAATATAAATCCATTGTTTCTCTACTTTTTCATGCATTCACCAAATCATAATTTCATCCATACAATTCATATATTCATCCACATCTACAAATTAATCTCATCCTCCATACATTTCCCATCCTCCATACATTCCATCCACATTCTAATCAACATTTCCATCCACATTTCCATCCAAAATTAGCTTACTTCATAGAAAATTAGAGAAAACATAATTAAGCTCTATTTCTATCATTTCTATTATCTTAACATTCACAAAACCTTAAAATAAAGTTGATTAGGATAGTATATCGACCTTAGGAATCCTTCCCTTGGATTCGAAACGCTCCCGGAGTGATTTGGGGAAGCTTTGAGGACTATCTCCCAAGCTTTCCTCTCAATCTTCTAGCAACCTCCTTCTTCTCCAAGCAACCCTCTCCCTCAAACCCTAGGTTTTCTCCCCCTTTTTGCCAAATTAGGTTAGAAATAGGTAGAGTATTTTAATATTTCGAGTAGGGCCCCCTATTTATAGCCCCAAGGTCTGAGAAGAAAAAGATCAAAAAGCCCTTACTAAAATTCTGCAAAAACACGAAGGACCGAGCGATCGGTTCTCAACCGAGCGATCGGTGCTCTTGACCGGTCGATCAGTCAAAAAAGCACTCTGGAAATTTTCCCAATACAAAATTCTGGACTAGTTGATAGATACCGATCGATCGGTTTTGTACCGATCGATCGCTACTTCTGACCGAGCGATCGGTTGCCTACAGATTTTTGACCCGCTTTACTGTTTCGGCCATAATTTTTGACTCGTTCGACGGATTTTGACGATTCAACTTGGGTTGGATTCGTCTCTCGAAAACGAACATTTTTGCCATTTTAGAATTTCTAAATTCCACTTAATTAATATACTAAATTGTTCCCAAAGTTGACTGATCTGCAATTCCATTAGATAAAACCCACCATTGACTTGGCTTAAACTCAAAATAAGGAAAAACATTAAACATGAACTTCGAAGAGGGTTCCAACACCTTTCTAATGGTTCAAGAATCACTCAATTCCAGTAAACGGTGCCAAAACTAGAGCTTCCTAAAGTTTAGGGTGTGATATGACATCCCTCCGTTACAAGTTTGATTAAGCCTAGTTTACACCACACCAAATAAATATATAATACAATAAACATCAAAACATCATAAGGACTATAATACCCCTAATACAATGAAGTAAAAACATGAAAAAAATTCGGGGTCTCTACATTACACAACTCAACTCAATCCTCTATTTCTGGGTAAGTACTCTACACCGCCCTGAAATAATCATTTGGGTGGTACACAACATCATCCTATGATCAATTTAAGGAGGTTTTACATAATTTACTCCTTGAATGACCATTAACCAAGGTTAAAACAATGATTATTGAATCACCATTATTTTAGAAAATGAATACCAATTATTATGAAAATATAGCAAAACATTAAATGACAGTTATAATAGTCAACATCATAATTCATAATTAAAATTTACAATTAATATATAGGCAGACATAACTTACCTTATTTCAAAAGGGATTTCAGTTGTGTTTTTGTAACTGAAATTTTTGTTATAAATATCACATATTTATAACCCTACAAATTCTCAATTTCCCATGATAATGGGGTTCAGGGTTTCACAAACCCCCAAGGGCTTGGAGAAACCCTTTTTTATGCTAGTGAGTTTAGTAAAACCCTTATTCTGGTATAAAAGAGTTCAGTTACTAACCAATTAGTAAGTAACTAATTAGTTAAGTTTGTTAGGGGTATCTTTCAACCACCCAACAAATTAACTAAAAAAAGATAAGTCACATTACTAACAAATTATTTAGTAACTAATTATTTAAATTTGTTAGAGGTATCTTTCAACCATCTAACAAACTAAGTAATTAGTTATAAAGGAATCTCAACAAACCAATATTCCCACACTCAAATAATATATACATTTAATTAAAATATCTTAAGAAAATTAATGTGAAAAATATCCATTTTTCCCGTTTTTGATTTTCAACTAAGATTTTGACCCACAAAAATACTGATTTTGGGAAAACTTTCTTCACGAAAGTTGTAGATCTTTTCGAACTCTTCGAAAAGATGTACTATTGAACCAAAATTGGACTTAATGTCATAAAGTTATGACCCAAATACCGAAACTGGATAAATCTCATTTAAATTAACTCAATTCCGAAAATCACTAATTTTAATCTCCTAGATCTCTTATATTTTCTTCCCTAAAATATAAAATATTATTATATCATTTATTAAAATCACCCATAACATATTTAAAGAATCAAAATAATACCTGTATAAAATATTTATCCGATCTAGCATATTTTCTTACACACAATTATTAACAAAAGAAGAAAAACACATTAAAATTATTATTGTGTGATCACAACACACCCTACATCTAAATTATAGAAATATTCACTTGCCTCTAGATCTGATTTCGAGAAGAATACGAGATTGATTGCTTATGAGAGATTTGCTGTTATCCCGGATGATCCAAAACTTCGAGATCCGGTTCTCTACGAGCATTCACCGATCTCCAAACCCTACGGCCGTTCTCCCTCTCCTCCAAAAGTACGTATCTCAGCTTCCTAAATCAAGTTTAGCAAAAATATCACTATTAGGTTAAACAATTTTATTTATATTAAACTCTATTTAGAGAATTACTAATATACCCCCACTAAGGCCTGTTTGTTTATAACCTAGATTTAATTAATTTAACTTATTAAATTAAATCATTGGGTTAGCCCTACCTCACAAAGGTAGATACAATTATCATTTATCAATCAACAACTCTATATTCCAAAGTCTTAAATGAAATACCCCACCTCCACCTTTTACACAGAAAAACTAGCTAGGATCATTGCAAGTCACCTTTTGTTTAGGAGATATGTTACAGCAATTCTTTAAAGTTGGATTGTGACTGATGATTGATTTGATCACAAGCACTTAATTCTAATTAGCCCACCCACCAAAGATTGGACCTGCGCCCGGTACAAAGTGTCCTTCTCATGACGACAGCCTGGGATGAAGTCTAAGGATGGAATATAATAGATTGAAAAAGGCAATTCAAATTCAAATCCAGACCAACCCACTAAGGAAGCCCTCAACCTTAAATCCACCTGTAGGTTGCACTGGGAAGGTGACAAATTCCATTGGGTCAGGTCTACCTTATGCCCAACAAGAATAATCTCAACCCAAACCCTTCAATGTTTATAAGCAGGTTGAAAAAAACAAATCCAAACCCAACCCTAAGAAACCCTCAAACCTACCCGGCTAACCCCACCCATTAGGTTGCACTTGGAAGCCAACCGATTTATTTGGGCTAGGTCTAATGATGGCCCAACAATAATAACCTCAACCCAAAGCTGACTTATTTATAAACAGGTTGTGAATAACACAAATTCGAACCCTACCCAGTAAGGAACCCCTCAAACCTAACCCCACTTAAGATATATAAAAATTATAGTTAAGTACATTAAATATTCACAAGGTAAGTATTATACCCCTCGGATGTAGGGACCCAAACCAATTATAAATGGATCAAGAAAACCCAGATCAAACCCAGCACATGGCCTCAAAAACTTCAACCAAAACCACTGGATATCTAGGCGGGTTAATGGGTCGGCCAAAAAATATCCTCATAAGTAGGGCTGCAAACAGATGTGGATATTATCTGTATCCGATTCGCATCCAAATCCGTTTAGTCGGATATTTATCTGAATAGATATCCGGCGGAGCGAATTCAGATAGTAAATCACCATCCGTTTATAATTCGGATACTGATACATCCGATCCGATAAATATCCATCCGATTATATAATATATATAAATAATATATTTTAAATTTATAAAATTAATATTACCTTTAAAATATATTTTTTAATAAAAAATTATATATTTTTACATTTTTAAATATTAATTTATATTATTTTAATGTTTTTTTTTAAATAATCGGATAATCCGGATTCGCATCCGAATCCAGATATTTTAATCGGAGTCGGATACGGATATCATATTTCACTATCCGTTGGATATTTATCCAGATACGGATATCCGGATATATAATCGGATACGAATTCGGATATACCAATATCCGCTTCATATCCGCTCCGTTTGCAGCCCTACTCATAAGTATGGTTGTCAATGCGTGAGGCCAGGGTCTATCCAGGCCCAGCCCAGCCTTATAAGGGTTCGACCCAACCCCTACCCTCGGGGTTCTGGGCTTAAAAAGAAGGTAAAGGAAAAAAAAGAATTGTAATGATATTTATCATTTTTTTTCTAAACCGGCCACCATGGGCTGTAGTCCTTTTCTTAATACATGTTGTTTGTATGGCCTTCTAGTCTCAATGAAGTTTGGCTATATTAAAAGAAAAAAATAGAGGAACTTCAATTATAAGTGATGATAGCCTTAAAGATATTTGAGATAGAGAGAATACACATATTCCTATTCAGTACACCCTCTTATAATTACTATTCTATAACTTAATAATCTCTAATAATTAATAAATTTGTAAGGAACCAACTTGGTTCTATAGTGTACAATTAATAATCTCTTATACTTGCTATTTAATAATTTTTAAAAAAATTTTTATTATATTAATTATAAGAGAGGTTTTTATACTATATTAATACATAATTAGATGAATCTTATAAACTTTATTATGGTTTAGGTATTAGGAAGAGAAAGGGATAAAGTTATTTTAAATATTTTAGCTATGTATAATAAACTATCATACATAGTGTAAAGTTTATTTTAGAAATCAAAATAATTAACAAAAGTTAAAGGGAAAATCCCACAAAACAAGTAGAGTTCAAAAGGAATTTTGTCTCTTCCCAAAATAAAGAATGTTTCATCTTCTGTTTGAAAAATGGGCTAGCATAAAATCTTTTTTTTTTAGTGCTAGCCTTATACATTTGTATCTACATGAAGCTTATATGGAAAATACAATACATCCAAAAGAAATTACGAAAAATAAATTTTTGATGGACCAATACAATGATTCTTATATATAATATTTTCTTATAATTAATATAATGTCTTTCCACCAAGGTTATTAATTACAAGAGGGTCTACTATAGATAAACTTCAAATGTATAATTATACATGTATTGTTGGGGTCTCTTCAAACCTATTTGAGCATGTTTGGCTACAGAGTAAGGGGCATTCTCTTCCAGAATATGATGTTGGATAAGCAATTCATTGTTTTGCTTCCAATAAGTGTAAGAGTTCAACACTGAACACTTTAGGGTTCGTTCTTTTGCTGAGACTTATAAAGGTTGACACTTTGCACTTTGTTATATGGTAGTTGTTAGGAAATTTGAGTCACTTTGTCAAGGTTATTGACAAAAATAATTTTTATCATCATGAGATTTCAAGTCTTAACGTTTTTTTATGAGATTTGAAATCATTCGTTTTGTTAGCATTTGACGTCTTACAGAAATTGAAACCTAAGAGATAAAAAGCATGATACATCTAGTTCTCAAACAAAAATGGATATTGTCAAATGATAAAACTTGCGAAGTGTCAGACTTTATAAGTCTCAACAAAA
Organism: Tetracentron sinense; assembly: GCA_015143295.1. NCBI lineage: Eukaryota > Viridiplantae > Streptophyta > Magnoliopsida > Trochodendrales > Trochodendraceae > Tetracentron > Tetracentron sinense. The sequence continues at coordinate 20,539,849 of CM026558.1, read as the reverse complement.
GAACATACCCTTAGAGGAATCTTTTCTTAATGGTTGAGCATTTGTTATGCATACTTAGAGCAATGTAGTAGTAAAGTATGTTCTACTGTCTCTTAGAGCTCGTATTATACAATTTATCTGTGTGCTATTTTTAGTTTTATTTGTATGCTTTTGTTGTATTTTATGTTGATAATGTTTTCTTACAAGGGTGATCATAGAAAAAAATTTAACATGTACTAAGAAATGCTTATATATATATATATAAGCATTTCTTACTCTCGCATAAGGCCCAAATATTGGTGGTCACCAAAACGAATCTTGTTTCACCATTCTACTCTCAAAATAAGATTTTGTTGTGATGAGTCTAAGTCATTGTGTCCATAGTCTCTTATGTTACTTAGCAACATACTTTTATCTACTCATTAGTAAGGATATTTATGTCATTAAATATATTTTATAATAATATAAAAATGAGAGATAGAGAAACAATAGTCTCTATTCTCTTCCCAAACAAGTCTTCTCTCTTTCTCAAACCCTAAATCACCAAATCTTAATTTTCCTACTTAGTATCATAGCAGGAAACAAGGCATGCATTTCTTTTTCTTTTTTAATAGAGTGTTCATGAACAATGTCATGAGTAATGCTCATGAACAGTATCTACGAACAATGTTCACGAATAGTGTTTCTGTTCTTAAAAATGAATTGTAGTATCGGTGTCCATATTCAAACACCTGAACAATAATGAATGAAAATTGCCCAAAGAAAGCCTTTGTAACCTTCTTGAAGCAAAATGCTCAATCAAAATTAGACTTGAATGCTCATATGAGAGATTGATGTTTTCAGATTTTATTCATTAATTTATTGTAATTGTTGGATGACTCATGAGTTATTAAACCTATCTTAGACTTCTTTTATAGAGATTTAAGTGCTCTTTTGAAAGGGTGGGTGACTGTCACGCCCCGAAACCTATACACAATAATACTCATATTTGCACATATATCGAGGCGTGAGCCGGAAAAAAATTCTAAGGTATAATGGAAATTAAAACAACTAATAATCCATTAAACAGATGTATATATCAAGCACCTCTAATAACTCAAAAAAAAAAATTGGTAGGCAGCTATATCATTTATCTATCTATGTCAAGGGTTAGGGGGTTAGAACTCAAGGGTGGGTGCTCAACGGCCACACCAGGACTCGAACACGAGTCCCTCCTCTCCAAAGGGAGAAACACTACCACTGGTACAAACCCAGGCGTGTAAATATAACGAGTTCACTAAAGACTAAACCACCATTAGGTTCAACATGAAATTTACCTCACTACAGTTCTCTCACTCTCTAACAGAAATGGAAAACACTAATCCTGTCCTGCTGGCTCAAGTGAGAAGAATCTTTATCTTCTTCAATCACTACCTGAAAAGAATAATATCAACAAGGGTGAGCTCACAACCCAACAAGAGAATACAACCATAGAGTAGATACATTAACAATTTATATGATGAAATGACTAACAATTTATGCATATCAATCGAGTAAGTCTTTACTTATATTTTTATCTTGTCAATAGGGATCTTACACAACTAACCCTACTGACCACAGGAATCATTAGGGTCTTACACAGCTTACCATATCCCTTGGGTTTCACACAATTCACTCATAAGAGAATGAGTATCTTACACGACTCCATTCAATTCTTTGTTTTTGAGTTAGTACTCTATCTTGCCCTGCAACCATTAGTCGGTTGCACACAACTTCACCCTAGGAGGAGGTGTTACATGACTCACTCAACGAATAACCCTTAAACATGGTCCACCATATCGATTATTACAACACCATAATATTAAAAGAAGAATTCCTTATCCTAGTTTCCCATACCACCATAATAAGGGGGGTCAATCTACAAGTTTGGATTATAAGAATATGAATTCATCACATGCATATCAAATCTCATAACGTGTCTAAGAATTCAATCATTAAAATCATATGCTTAGCATGCTTAAGAATAAATTAGGAATTTCATCCAAGTAGACATCATACTCCAACAAGGCATACTAGGAATTTCAGTTATAATTAATTTGCTTGAAAACATAATGGAAACCTACACAAAAAATTCTCATTACTCATTCTAGACTCAAGTTCAATCCCCATCTAATGAATTTGATCCAAAGAGTCATTAAAGTTCAATCATTTTCCAATTGTTAATAAAATTTTGTCAAAACAAACAATACAGCCAAAATATGCCACCACTAGTTGACCAACCAAGAGCACCGGTCGACCAGTCTACGCAGAAACCCCTAGTTTCTCACTAATTTCGCCTCAGACCTTCTATAACTACAAATTTGACATGTTTTTTCTCCATTAATAAATACATCATAATATAAGCCTATATTTATCAAATCATACATAACATCTCTGATAAATCAGAACATACAGGTACTTGAATATCTCTAATTAACATATTATCATAAACTAACAATCATTACCACCAACAAAACAGATTAGAATCATTACATACTCACAACATACAATGAATCTAAGTTACAGAAATATTCACTTGCCTCTAGATCCAGAATTTTGAGAACAAGGCAAGAGGATGATCGCTTCGAATTGGTTAGATGTTAACTCGAAAGATCCAAAGCTCCAATCCCTGATTCTTCCACAAGAATCCATAGAACTCCAATCAAACTATAGCCGTTTTCTCCTCTTTCTCCCAACGTGCACTTCTCAATTCTCCTTAATCAAGTTTAGCAAAAGATAGTTAATTAGGTTTAACATGTTCTATTTATACAAAACCCTAATTAGGAAATTACTAAGTTACCCTCACTCAGGTGCATTTGGTTGTAAACAAGATTAAACACATTTAAACTCAACCATTGGGTTAACCCTAACCCACCTAGGTTAGCCACTATGACCAAACACCAATGATAATTACTAAACTGCCCTCAAGATGTAAAATCACTAATTTACTCCTTGAGTGTAATAAATTAAATTAGGGTCACTACAGTGACTATCCAGAATAGTTACAAGTCTTGGGCTTGGGTGGGTTATGTGACTACTCTAAAACAATAATTAGGGTTGCATGCACCCAAGTCTAGCTAGCTCATAGGCTCAGTCCAATCAAGCTGAATTTAAGCTAAGATGTTATGCTAGATCAAGCCAATATTATAGTTGAGTTTGAACTTTTAAATAAGTCAAACTCAAGTCAAGTCTTGATTGATTTGGCTCAAAGCGCAGCTCGTTTAAAACTTGGTTTGGCTTGGTCAGCCCTAAGTCCTAACCCTGCTCTTACATACAAAGGCAAGACTCTAACCCTGCCCTAGCCCTTCAAGTGCTTGGATTGACTAGGTCTTAAACCTACCCTCAAGGGCAAGGGCATAGAATGGGAAAGAAAAGCAAGAATTTTTTTTCTCATTCAAAATAATGAGATTTTATTTCTACCCCCAAAATGTCAATCTAATAGATAATTTCAATTGAAATAATTTAAAATAAATATAAAAGTAAAATAAAACAAGTATAATAAGAAAACTCAATAAAATAGAACATATCTTAACAACAAATTAAAGTTATAATCAAAGTGTTAAGAGATAAACACAATGTTAGGGTGGTTAGGGAATCAGGGAGTCAGGGACTTAGGGTTAGAGCTTCAAAGGATTAGGATTAGGATCTTAAGGGGTTGGAATTAGGATAGTATCAAGGGCAGAGTCGAGCATTGTAGGGATTAACCCTAACTTTTCCCTTACTTATAAGGGTAATACCCTAACCCTTTAAGGGCTTGGATTGACTAGGCTTTAACCTTGCCCTTTAGGGCAGGGCCAGGTAGGGTACCATTTAAATGTTTTTTTTTTACAAGCCTACATGTAAGAGAAAGTGAAAAGTTGTTATATATTAAGGGCCTACATGTAAGAGTAAGTGAAAAGTTGTTATATATTAAGGGTTGTACCTTCTCTTAAGGGTTGTACCTTCTCTTTTATGTTTACTAATATAAAGGGGATGGGTATGTTCAAAACATTGATTGAATTTTTATTTCAAACTACTCTTACTTATATGGATTAAAAATGCTAAATGAATTTTGTTTAATTTCAAATTTGTCATTTCCACGTATAGGTTCAACATGTTAATTAATTTTACTTAATTTAAAATTGTCCTTTACAAATATGAGTTTAAAACGTTGACTAAATTTTACTTAATCCCAAAACTACCGTTTACTCATATATAAAGACAATGGTATTTAAAAGGTCAATTAAATTTTACCTTAATTCCAAAACTACCCCTTTAATTCCAAAACTACTCCTTTACTAATATATAAAGAGAGCGATACTTAAAAAAGTTGATCGAATTTTAGCTTGATTTCAAAATTGTCTTTTATTAATTTTAGTTTTTATTAATATAAGGACATTTTCACCTAAAAAAATTAAAGTAGACTTAAAAAGTTGATTGAAATTTAACTTAGTTCTAAAACCACCCTTTATTAATATATAAAGCAAAGTTTTTAAAACCAAACTAGCCGTCGAATTTGTCGGTTGACTGGTTCCCGATTCGACCGATCCAGCTAGCTCATGTCCTTTTATTATTAATTGTTTAAATTTATTTTCTTGCCTAGAACGTCTCTAAAAAAATATTATCAAAATGTCATTAAGTCAGGTTTCCATACCCAAAATGCCCTCAAATTTTCTTCTATAGTCAAAATGTCCCAAATATTTTTTAGTTTTCAAAATGCCCCTAAGTCAAATCTCTATACCCAAAATGTCCCTCACAAATTTTTTTAACCTAAAATGCTTCCCAAGTTTACCCAAAATTTTATTTTATTTATTTTTAAAATGTCTCTCAAGTTTATATACCAAAAATGCCTTCAATATTTTCTATACCTAAAATGCCCCTAATGTTTTTTGGTTTTCAAAATGTCCCTACATCACGTTTCTATACCCAATGCGTCTCACACAATTTTTTTACCCAAAATATCCCTCAAGTTTATTAATCCGAAATATTATTTAATTTTTTTTTTCAAAATTCCCCTCAAGTTCCACTTCTCAGACTCTCTCCCCCCCTCCCCTCTCTCACGTGCATCGCAAGTGCGGCCAATAGTATATTACTAAGAGTGACATTTATTCTTCTATATTAAAAGCTATATCTCTCTTGATTCTTCATCATTTCACATGTAAAAGAGTAAGAGAAAAGCTATTAATATATAACATGTTATATATTAATATATTACTAAGAGTGACATTTATTCTTCTATATTAAAAGCTATAGCTCTCTTGATTCTTCATCATTTCACATGTAAAAGAGTAAGAGAAAAGCTATTAATATATAACATGTTATATATTAATATACCTTTTTAATCTTGTATCAACCCTCATATAGAGAAAAAACAACAACCCTCTACCTTTGGTACTAGTGTGTATCCCTTGTAGATTCTCTGAGATTCTTTCCCAAGAGTTGGTATGGCGGTTGAAATGCCTTCTGACCAATCTTTCAATGCTAGCTTCTAACTACTAGCCAATGAATAAATACTGGATTTTGCTAGCCCAACTGCAAATCTTCCAAAGACGTAATTGGGTGGCTACAAATGTCAAAGATACTCTACTTTTTAAAACTATTAAAATATGAAAGATCTCCATGTCTTAGCCCCATTCTTGCGTCTATGGAAAGATTTGGAGTAAATGCCACTGAGGCTAGCACTCCTCGCAGATACTAGCGGTTGAAATGCCAACCATTTGGCCTAATTTTCAATGGAGGGCTTCTAACTACTAATCAATGAACATATACTAGGTAGTGGTGATTGTTACGAAGTTCACCCTTTAGAAAAAAAAACCTCAATTATAACTTTATTTTATGGTGAAAATACCCAATACGACAAGAGATAGGATCACAACCAATTGCAATTGCATTCAAGCCAATGCAATTGCATATGTGGCTGATGTTAATTGGATGAGAGAAAATGAGTGGGAAATTCAAATTGGCTCAAGATCCTCTTGAGTTCAAACCGAGGAGACTCTCTCTGGTTTGAACCCCTAGAGGTCGCCACGTGTCTCCTTTGACACCCCTTAACCATGGGTAAGGTTCACCCACCCATCCTTGGTTTTTTTTTTATATATTATTTTTTTTTAAAAATTAAAAAAACTGTTTTTAGAGTTTTTTTAATATTAAAAACAGTTTTAAATTTTAAAAAAAGAATTAATATTTTTTTTAAAGAAAAAACAAGGATGGGTGGGTGAACCTTACCCATGGTTTAGGGGTGTCAAAGGAGACAAGTGGCGACCTCTAAGGGTTCAAACGGAGAGAGTCTCCCCGTTGTTTTGATCTCGAGAGGATCCTGACCCATTCAAATTTTGGAATTTTTTTTACGTCCCAATCAACATCAGCCACATAAGCAATTGCAATTGGCTGTGACATGTGATCCTATCTCATACGGCAATACCTTTTTAAATTTCCCATGAGAATCCGGTTCGGAACCATAGTCTTTTTGGGTCGGGTCGCCCACGTATTTATAGTGGCAGGTTGGGCTTTTAAAGTTGAGGGGACAGTCCAGCTATATAGAATTTTGAGTAGATTTGCTTTCGGCAATGATAAATACAATTATCATTTATCAATCAACACCTTCCCAACTATATATGCCAACTGCCAATACAAGTCTTAAATGAAATACCCACCTCCCTCCCTGTACCATTGATTGAAGGGTCCGAACCATTGGCATCACTGGCTTGACCATAGGCTTGACCCCATCCAACCCTATGGCCAAGACCCCACCCACTAAGATCATTGCAATAGTCCAATCAGGTCATATTTTGTTTACGATAAGTTTCTGAAATTCCATAACCATAGAAATAACAGAAGTCATAATGGTTGTTTAGACTTTAGACCTTCGGCATGTGGGTCAGCAGATGGCAAGGTGTGCTTCTAATGACAGTGGTCTCCGAATACTATGTTCACTTTCCGGCCATCTATTCTCAGACCTTTTTAACTAATTTAAAACAAAAAAACAAAATAAAAATAATGGGACCCACACAAAAGTATCACACTATTTTGTTTTCTTGTATAAAAGTAGGGGAGAGTGGATGGCCGGAAAGTGGCATTGCTCAACCTATTAATATGACCCTGGTATTGGACTTAGGCTTGAAATCTTATTATTATCGAAAAAGGTAACAAAATTTTCAATAATTTTGGATATCTGGGCAAATTTTTTTAATTTTTTTATTAAAATAGAATATTTTCACTATATATCCCAATATTTCACAAATTTTCAGCTCTAAAATTTCAGAAATTTTGGTTGAAATAAAAAAAAATATCTAATAAATTTATATAAATATATTAAATAATTTTTAAATTTCACAAATTTTCCATAAATATATCAAAAATTTTGAAATATTTCAATTAATAATAATATTTTATTTTAAATAAATTTCTGAAATTTCAGCAAAAGCCATACAAATTGGAGATAATAGTCATTTCGATTTCAGAAGGTTGGTAATGAAACCAAAAATTTACAAAGTTAAAAATATTAAGAAAACCCAACTCAAGGCGGGTTAATGGGTCGGCCATAATTGCATGAAAAGGCACATTATCTCCTCTTTATTTTGTACATACAAGTTCTTTTTAGGTCCCAAAGCGGAATTAGATTATTGCCATCCAATGCTAGGCACTCTAAGCAGTAATCAGATATATACAAGGTTGTTGCACTATATTTAGAAAGCCAAATGGAGCGAAAACCACCTCGCCTTACAAAATGTAAAGTGCCCATGATGCCTCAGGCCCTCAATGGCCCATTATCAATGCCTTAGGGGTCAGCAAAACGAATCTTGTTCTACCATTCCACTCTCAAAATAAGAATTCAACATTCATGTTAGGATTTAATTTTTTAATTTTAACTGCTAATCTGACACAAACCTCCTTTATCCGCCACGGGCAATGCAACACAAAGTACAGTGCAGCTGAGTTTATGCCTATGACACAAGTTATCAAAATCTCAAAATAAAAACTCAAATCCTACCCAAATGAGCATAATATCATGGCAGGCTAAAATGGCGCCAAACAATGTAAAGTTTGTAATAAACAACACAGCTTTGTCATCAAACACTCAGCAAAGTGTTATTACCAATACAACCAGATTAGGCACATACCTACTAGGAGAAAATACATTTACACCACCTGAGCTTTGACGAAAATACATGTAGACCCCCTCAAGTTTTAGAAAATACATTAGGTACCCCTATTTTTAAAATATTGACACTTACACCCCTTCCGTCAGTTGACTAACGGTCAATTAATGGAATGAAGATGTCATGAGATAAAATGGTATGACTACCAAAAATACCTTCTAAAGTTCTCATTTCCCATTTTTTCATATACAAAATTGCCCCTTCATTTTTAAATGAAATCAAATCTTCTAGGGTGACCACGTGTCCTTTTTGACACCCCTTGTGGTGGCCACATCTCCTTTTTGACACCCCTTGAGGTGGCCACGTGTCCTTTTTGACACCCCTTGAGGTAGCCACCTGTCCTTTTTGACACCCTTTGAGGTGGCCACGTGTCCTTCTTAACACCCCTTGAGGTGGCCACGTGTCCTTTTTGACACTCCTTGAGGTGGCCACCCTTTAAATGGGGTTAGATTCACCCACCCCTATGATTCACCCGCCCATCCTTGGTTTTTTTTTCTAAATATTAGTTCTTTTTTAAAAATTTAATAATTGTTCTTAAGACTTTTTTAATATTAAAATATTTTAAAAAATAATTAATACTCAAAAAAAAAGAAAAAAACCAAGGATGGACGGGTGAACCCTAGGGATGGATGAATCTAACCCTATTTAAGGGTGTGAAAAAGGACACATGGCTACCTCAGGGTGTCAAAAAGGACACATGGCCACCTCAAGGGTTCACCGCCAATCCTTGGTTTTTTTAAAAAAATATTAATTCTTTTTTAAAATATTTTAATATTAAAAAAGCCTCTAAAATAGTTTTTAAATTAAAAAAAAAAAACAAGGATGGGTGAGTGAACCTAGGGGTGGGTGAATCTTAACCACAGTTAAGGGGTGTCAAAAGGGACACATGTCTACTTCAAGGGGTGTCAAAAGGGACACATGTCTACTTCAAGGGGTGTCAAAAAGGACACGTGGCCACCCCTAGGGTTCACCCGCCCATCCTTGATTTTTTTTCTTTTAAATATTAATTATTTTTTAAAATATTTTAATATTAAAAAGGTCTTTAAAACAATTATTAAATTAAAAATAATAATATTTAGAAAAAAAAAACTAAGGATGGGCGGATGAACCATAGGGGTGGGTGAATCTTAGGTGGGTGTCAAAAAGGACATGTGGCCACCACAAGGGTGTCAAAAAGGACACGTGGTCACCCTAGAGGATTTGATTTCATTTAAAAATGAAGGGACAATTTCGTATATAAGAAAAATGGAAAATGAGAACTTTAGAGAAGATATTTTAGGTAGTTCATACCATTTTATCACATGACATCATCATTCCATCTGTTGACTAACGATCAACTGATGGAAGGGGTGTGAGTGTTAATATTTAGAAAAGTTGGGGTACCTAATGTATTTTCTGAAACCTGAGAAGGTCTATGTGTATTTTCGTCAAACCTCAGGGGTGTAAATGTATTTTCTCCAACCTACTAGGTTGTGTTCTTTTGAATCTAAAACGAAGAATATTAGAAAATTGAAAATTAAAACAAAACAACCAAAAAACTGTCTCACCTTCAAGAAGCCATCAGGTCATAGGCGCATAATGCTACAAAGTTAAATGATCAGGCATCTCATAATCAAACCCACAATATCCCGTCCAAATGGCTGATGTTGATGAATAAGATCTGAATATACTTGTATGTATTCTCATGGTTTGTTTAAGAGAATGGTATGACCTTGTATGATGGGAAAGAGATGAGATTTAGGATTTGTTATTGATATTGGAAAAATAAGATGATATGTTGATGTTTTATGATTTTCAATTGATATTGATCGGGTGAATTATTATATGATTATCGAAGGAGGATTTTAGAATTGTAATTAATGAAATTGTTATACTAGGAAATTGATAGTCATGCTTATATGTTCTTGAATACGATAAATCATGAGATTGATAAGTATTATGGTATGATGATTATATGATAACTTATGATTAATTATGCATTATGATGGTGGAATTTCAAAAGGGTGAATACTTAGAGGATGATATCAAAGCCTTGAACTTATAATTCTTAATTATATGGGTAGTTTTGATGGAATTGGATGTATCAATATCGGAATCTAAAGCATAATCCTAATGAAACGATCATAACACTCAAGCACATTAACACTCTTTAACAGTGGTTAAGATTCAACCACCCTTAAGGTTCACCCACTTATCCTTGGATTTTAGAATAAAAATAATGAAAAAAATTTAACCTTAAGAATTAGTGAATTTTAACTGGAGTTTTAAAAAATTAATATTTTTTCTAAAAACCAAATATAGGTGGGTGAACTCTAGGGGTAGATGAATTTTTACCACTATTAAGGGTGTCAAAAGAGACACGTGACAACCTCAAGGGCGTAACTGGACTGCAACTGCGGTCAAGATTCACCCACCCCTAGGGTTCACCCACTTATTCTTGATTTTCTAAAAAACATATTTAATTTTTTTAAACCCTGGTTAAAATTCACAAACTCCTAGAGTTAATTTGTTTCCTTATTATTTTCTAAAAACTAAGGATAAGTGGTAACCCTAGGGGTGGGTGAATCTTAACCACAATTAAGGAGTGTTAAAAGGGACACATGGAGACCTCAGTGGTGTAACCGGACTATTCGCTCTCTTGACAAAATGCTCCAAAAGAAGGTCTCGCCAAGGCCCCACCTACCCCCTTTCTTTTCTCTACCTAAAATTTCTCTAAAGCTTTTTTGTTCTTACAATGTCACTAGGTCATACTTCTATGAGCAACGTATCTCTCACAATTTGCTTAACCAACATGTCCCTCAAGTTTCTATACCAAAAAAAAAAAAAAAAATATATATATATATATATATATATATATATATATATATATTGAAATATCCTCACTAGGGTCCATCTTCTCATTCTATCTCCCCTTCCTCTCTCTCTCTCACGTACATTGTACACAGGGGCAGAGCTAGGTGGGGGCCTGTGGGGGCACATGCCCCCACTGAACTTTTGAAAAAAAATACTTTGCTTTAATTTGTTTTAGGCATAACTATGGTTATGGGGAACTGCTCATGAGATGGGATCACTCAATTGTGATTGAACTGGGGAGAGTTAAATTGCACCCAAAGGTCAACACATGTCCCTTTTAACATTCTTTAACTGTGGTTAAGATTCACCCACTCCTAAGGTTCACCCATTTATCATTAGATTTTAGAAGGAAAAAAAAATTAAACCCTAGGAATTAGTGAATTATATAACTAGGGTTTAAAAAAATTTATATTATTTCTAAAAATCAAGGATAGGTAGGTGAACTCTAGGAGTAGATGAATCTTAACCATGTTTAAGGGGTGTCAAAAGAGACATGGCAATCTCAAGGGCATAACGGGACTCCAACTGTAGTTAAGATTCACCGACCCATATGGTTCAACCACTTATTATTGGTTTTTAGAAAAAGTATGAATTTCTTTTAAACATTGATTAAAATTCACCAACTCCGAGGGTTAAATTTTTTGTTCATATTTTTTTTATAACGTCCAAGGATAAGTGGGTGAACCATAGGATGGGTGAATCTTAATTATAGTTAAGTAGTGTTAAAAGGGACAAATGGTGACCTTAGTGGCATAACCAGACTCCTTGCTCTCTTTGGCAAAATGCTCTGAAAGAAGAACGCTTCTCCAAGGTCCCGATTGCTATACCCAACATGTCTCTAAAGCTTTTAGGTTCTTAAAATGTCCCAACATCATATTTTAATACACAACGTGTTTTTCACAATTTTTTTAATCCAAAATGTTCTCAAGTTTCTATACCAAAATATTCTTTAATATTTTTTTTTATCAAAATTGGGTCCACTAAGGTCCCTCTTCTCAGTCTTTCTCCCCTTCCTCTCTCTCTCTCACGTGCATCATCGCATGTACTGCCCACTAGTTTAATATGTATAGCCATGAGGCAAGGAGGCAATGATCCCTCAACTATTGAAAACAAAAATATGTTTTACATCATGTTATTTAATTATTTAAAAGGGTTTAGTCATTAGGGAAAGTGGATAGATGTTCGTAAATAATGAGAAACAATACCCGTAAGATATGTACAAAATGGCCCAAACAATTAGTTATTAAAAAAAAGGGCATAGCCCCGAACCCCCACCCCTTGGACTTTGAATATTTCATACCAACCTAAAAATTCTTCACAAATCCATCAACAAGTATTACTATTTTCCATCAACCATCGCGTGCTCTCACTACTAGAAAATCCTGGTTCCGCCCTGATCGTACGTGCCGCCCACTAGTATATTTTTAAGAGAGTGACATTTAATCTTCTATATTCAAGGCTGTATATCTCTTGAATCTTTGTCATTTCACATGTAAAAGAGTAAGAGAAAAGCTGTTACATATCATATATTAATCTACTTTTTTTTTCTTGTATAAACTCACGTATAGATTAAAAAAAAACAATCAAAACTCTACCTATGGTACAATTGTTTATCTCCCGTTTAGTATTATGAGATCCATTGTTGAAATGCTTTTACACTATTACCATTAACCAAGGCACCCAAGGCAGTGGTGATTGTTAGGAAGTTCACCCACGGACTATTTATGATTGTTACGAAATTCACCGAGTATGTGTATAACTATTTTTTTCTCAAAAACCTCAATTATAGCTTTATTTTATGGTGAAAATACCCAATACGGGAATACCTTTTCATTTCCCATGAGAATCCGGTTCGGAACCATAGTTTTTTTGGGTCGGGTCGCCCACGTATATTTAGTGGCAGGTTGGGCTTTGAAAGTTGAGGGGACAGCCCAGCTATAGAATTTTTGAGTAGATTTGCTGTCGGCAGTGATAGATACAATTATCAATCAACAACTATATATGCCAACACAAGTCTTAAATGAACCATTGATTGAAGGGTCCGAACCATTGGCATCACTGGCTTGGCCACAGGCTTGACCCCACCCAACCCTATGCACCCAACCCTATGGCCAAGACCCCACCCACTAGGATCATTGCAATAGTCCAATTAGGTCATATTTGGTTTATGATATGTTACTGAAATTCCATAACCAAAGAAATAACAGAAGTCATAAGTAATGGTTGTTTGGACCTTCTGCTGTGGGTCAGATGGCAAGGTGTCCCTCTCATGACGGTGGTCTCAGAATAAGGTTTGAAAACCTATTAATATGACGGTGGTCTCATAATAAGGTTTCAAATCTTATTTTTATCGAAAATTTCTGTCCTAAAGGTAACAAAATTTTTCAATAATTTCGGATATCTGGGCAAATTTTTGATTTTTTTAATATTTTATTAAAATAAAATATTTTCACTCTATATCCTGATACTTCACAAAATTTCAGCTCTAAAATTTCAGAAATTTTGGTGGAAAAAAAATATTATCTAATATATTTATGTTATTTTTAAAATTTCACCAATTTTCTATAAATATGTCAAATTTTTTGAAATATTTCAATAAAAACTAATATTTATTTAAAAATAAATTCCTGAAATTTTGGCAGAAGTCATACAAACCCAAGATAATAGTCATTTCAGTTTCGAAGGTTGGGAATGAAACCAAAATTTTACGAAATTACAGATTTAAAATGATCAAGAAAACCCAAATCACACCTGACCTCTTGCTCCAATGGTGGGGTGTGGCCTCTCCCAAGTGAGAGGTCCCAAGCGATGAGTCAGCCACTACCCATAGGTAAATGATATCCAAAAAAAAAAATATATATATATATATATATATACAAGGTTGTTGCACTATCATTAGAAAGCCAAATGGAGCGAAAACCAACTCGCCTTACAAAATGTAAAGCGCCCATGATCCCTCAATGGCCCATTATCTATGCATTAGCCCAATTATTTGGGGGGGTCAGCAAAACGCAATCTTGTTCCACCATTCCACTCAAAATAAGAATTCAACATTCATGTTAGGATTTAATTTTAACTGCTGACATGACGCAAACCTCCTTTATCCGGCACCGGCAATGCAACACAAAGTGCAGGGCAGCTGAGTTATGCCTATTGCACAAGTCATCAAAATCTCAAAATAAAAACACTCAAATCCTGCCCAATGAGCATAATATCATGGCAGGCTAAAATGGCGGCAAAGTGTTACTACTAATATAACCAGATTAGGCACAAACCTACTACGTTGTGTTCTTTTGAATCTAAAACGAAGAATAATAGAAAATTAAAAATTAAAAACAAAACAACAACAAAAATGCCTCACCTTCAACAAGCCATCAGGCCATAGGCCCACAATGCTACAAAGTTAGATGATAAGGCATCTCATAATCAAACCCACAATATCCAGTCCATATGGGTACTTGTGAACCTGTTCTTAAACCAGCTCACCAGCGCAGCGATCCAGTGCCACTTTTTACAATTATTTCCTCAGAAGCAGCAGTACGATCAGATCAACCTGGTACAAGCTGCAATAAATACCCTTTTATTCTGGTTGCTGTGACCAATCTAATACTTTGGTGGCACTACTATCTTGGGTGTTGATGCAACAAAGCTTCCCCTCCAATGGGAAATGATACATTCTCACTTGTAATCTACACATTTTAAGGCCTCCATATAAAATATTGACCGGTCTCACCAGATCCATCATTGATTCAGAAGAATGTAACTCCATAGTCTCTGTATTCTACTTCAAACATTTGATCTTCTGTGTGGTATCTATGATACTCTGGCCTCTCTCTGGGTGTTTGAACTTAAAAAGCTTCTGAAATTGAACAGCAGCTTCAGGGAAGCAATCCTCCTTAATACAGACCTCCGAAGGAAGGGCAAAAAGAACCTCATTGACATCTTCCTCAAGCTGAAGGCAGAAGAGGTGGCCAAAGACCTAAAATAACAATCACAGAGCAGATTAGGATTTATGCTTGGCAACTTCTGTGGAACAGTAAAGATATGTACCATTTGAGCAGACCACAAGGACAGTTTAACCAGGGGAGGGGGGGGGGGGTACAGGTATACATGCAGGGCGAAGGGAAGCTGACACCATTTGTTGGATACCAATCTAGGATACTTCTCGTCAGAACAACCAACATGATTGGTTGATTGTAGAGATCTATTCTATCAAATTCGTTAAAAATGTCACTTCTCAGTGGGTCCAACCTGAGACCGAATATAAAAAGTTAATGCAATCAGAGAAATGAAACCATATTCCATTACTCTTTTGGACAGCCAAAAGGCATGGTGTGGGCCGAGAATAGGTCAACATTTCAAATGGTTGCAAACATCCAATTGGATTTGCTTTTTGCAGAATATGAGATCTGCTGGGTGAGACCGACTGAATGATGGGTCTGCCCTCTGAATGTGCACATGCATGGCTAAGCTGTTGGAAGATTGTCCTTACAAGTCTATCCAAGTAAGCCTTATATTTACTCTTTGTAGAATGAGTATATGAATTATTTCCTGTTCTCACCGCTTTTATCCTCGAAATAACCATCTCCCTAATGTCCGGGGATCTTGAGACCAAATTAACAACAAAGAGACCTTGTTCTGACAGGGATTCTTTCACAGATAAGAGAAAAGATTCTTCCACAAAATCGGCCGGAGGGCAGGTCATTCCCGAGCTGCACAAAAGAAGAAAAAACAAACCGCAAATTGAAATCATAACTTTTCTTGACAAAAAAAGGGATCATTATATAACTGATGCAACATCTACATTACCTAGAGTCAGAAGAGTCGGCATCAATAACAAGTATGTCAATTCTGGTACTTCCTTTTCCTTCTTCAAGAGTTTTACTAAAGCTTCCATTAGGAAGAGGGGAATTTTCTTTGGAGGAAACATCCGCATTTTCTTGACTAACAGTCACTTTATCAGGAGCCACGATATTTGCCACCTCTCTAACAAACTGGATTCCATCTGCAATATGTACCTATAACAACAGAGAAAAATTGAAAGGTGAAGACTATGGCATATTTAATATATTATTCAAGAAAACTGGAGGATGGGGAATACATTCTCCGTTCAAAAGAGGTGATGACTATGGTACATTAATACACCCTTCCCTTCCTGGGCTCAACACCTTTTTCTTTTTCTTTTCTTTTTTATTCCAGGGCTCAACACATGGTTTACATGCCATAAATTTGGGACCCACCATTAACTCCTAAGCCTTAAAAAAACCAAAACTGTGAAAGCCTAGAAATATACATGCCCAGTTGAGATGTGATATGATGACATACTTCCAGACTGCCTTCCATAATTTAATGACATCCAGATAGAAAGCAGTAGATCAGAAGGTAGGATCATCCAACTGGTCAGCAGCTCGTCTAGGAGATAGCTTAGGCCAACCAACCATGGAGGTCTAATTCAATAAATGTGCATCTTATGTACCAAAAAGGTGAGGAGGACAGACCCTTCCGTCCTGCCATCTTGATGGGAGTATTCTTCCACAAACAAGAAGAGGCAACAAAATCTCTGAACTGGAGAAGTAATTCGGGACCATCTCAGCATACGCACAGAGACATAACAAACCAAATTTAATGATTTGAGACAAACTTATGCGTCAGAATATTAGGTTGGTAAGTTTGTCCAAGGGAGATCTTCATACAAGCATCCACACACTCATAGCATTCATGTTTATAGTTTTCATTAGAAAATTGCAGCAAAATTTTGAAAATATATTCTGTCGATGCAGTTTGTAGCAGGAATATGGAACAATTCTTTACTCACAGACACTTGGAACATGCTCGAGTGAAATCCCATCACACTGAAAAGATGGGAACCAAATACATCTTACATGATACTGCTACAAGATTATTTGTCTGCAGTTTAGTTGTTTTAGACCAATTTGCAGATGTGAAGATACTCTAGCAGGAAATAACCATTTGTTATCGATTTTTCTATAAAAATTAAGTTTAATTACGGCATTTTATTGAATGCTAGATTGCACCCAGTTCATCGAAATATGAAATATCTCTTCAGCTGTGATAGGTTTTCTGGAACATTGGACATTCCCCTTTTGCAGTTCTGCATCCTGAGACAAAATTGCATGACTTTCAATTCTGCCTGCTAAAGAGGGATGTGAATGTTTGTCCATATATTATAAACAGTAAGCAGTAAGCAGGGGCATGTCTAGAACCTAACTAAAATCCAGGAGAAGGATTGAATCCATGGCCATCCAGCATCATAAGTTAGATATTTCTCCATCTTCTCAGAGGTTTTGACAAAAAGTGAGGATAATGCCCTTTTTCCACAAGAAGAAATTATCTACGGAACTAATTCCGGAATAAAGGCAAAGGTCAGAAGGGAAATAATGTCTGAAAATAATGGAAAAAGAGGAGAAAGGTTTTGATTACGAGTGAGAAGATAAAAGAGCATGAAGTGGAACAAGATTGCAATTGCATTATTATGTTGATTTTGAGAAATGGCGAAAGCTGTGGAATTTAACCTACTTGCTTGACCAGATCTCAAATAGTTATAATTACTATTGCCTTCAAAAGGATCCAATTACTGCCAGTTCTCATGCTAGAAGCGGAGCAAGTTGACCTTTTCTTTAGGGAGCCTTGTCTCTAATTTTACTATCCTTCTTTCGTCTTTCTTCTTCATAAGCTCGTTAAAAAGAAATTACAAGGAAGGCAGAAAATTACCTTTAACTGCTTATCTTCAGTAAAACCAAAATAGTTCCTCGCCACATCTAAAATCATTGGATCTAATTCCACCACCTGAACAAAAGGGTAAGATGGAGCTTTATAACATTCCTTATGAGTAGAAATACTTCTGAAGAACAATATGAACCCCAAAAATTACCTCAATATCCAAAAAGGGCATGCATCCGCAGAGAAACATTGGAAGAATGCCAGCACCAAGACCAATTACAACAGTCTTAACCTGTGGCATATTAAAATGTTTAATATCAGCAATAAAAAGCGACATTAAATAATATCAGAGAAATAAAAAAATAAAAATTGTTAGCCCTGGCTAAACTATATGCGGGAATTGATTGATATTCTGACTTGAGAGAGAGAGAACGCGAACCTGCATTGGTCCATATGCTTTCACAAATGAGGCATGGACCAATGCAAAGTCGACTGATGGTATAGCTCCCCTCAATTGAGTGAGGGGATCCTGTCCTGTGTGCCTGTGTACAAAGTTGACCAATTATAAGCTTTTCTTATTTTATATCCCTACAGAAGCATGAGGGGATAACAATTGACCAGGAATAATCTTCTTTGAGCCATTATATGTGTTGCCTTATTACCTGTTAACAACTCACAGGGAAGGAAACTGCTTCCTCATTGCAGGCTGTATCTAAAACAAATGCTATTACAAAGACTTCTAGTATTAAAACTCAGAAGTCCGCTTCAAGAAAAGTTAAATTCAATAATGTCATTACTCACTGTTCTTCTGGATGATGCCACTCTTTCCAAATTGGGCGCAATCAGCATAAACCCAGAAATGATCCCAGTATGATAAGAACTAGCCAGATAGTTGTGATCGACCTTCTGATTGTTTCTGGATTCTAAGACAATAAAAACTAAGTGAAATACGAAACACATGACAAATCACAAATCACAAATGTGCAAAAGCAATGATATCAAAGTAGCAGAAATGTGGATAAAAATGGCACGAAAGAGAATGTCAAACATTCTTTTCATCAATAATAGGATGGGAACCTTGCTTAGATAGTAGAATACGCATTAGCGAGAACAATGCCCTGGACACTTTCGAAGTTCATGCTAATTGAAAAGGAGTATGGAAATGGAATACTATATAACCATAAATTTTATGATTTGCTTACCTTCCCAAAAAAATTATAATTTGATGCAATGCACCATAACACCGCAATCCACACATATACAACAATCTTCATAAGATAGTGTTCAACAAAAAAATTTACATTTGGATTTTAACAGTGGTCCTTTGCACATGGTTTGAGCAGCTTTATGAGGATACAAAATGCATCCACCTTTTCTCTACTAAGCTACTGCTAATCATTGTGATCTACGCTAAGCCACCGTTGATCAGCCTCGATGACTTTATCAGAATGAACTGGTGTTATACTGCATTTATCACTGTCAGTTGGCTCCAGTCTGCTTTTGTCATTGTGTGTCCAACTTGAGCTAAACTTGGCATCGTTGGTCGGACATTAATCTGTTGCTTCTGCCATCAATTTGAATTTCATAGCACACGGAGCATCACTTTTCTGCATCAATGACTGCTGAAAATCTGTTGCTTATGAAGGAAAACTTACATCTGCGACTGCAGGAACACACATCAGCATATACTCCTTTGATAATATCTCTGACGATCAAACTCTCGTTGATGTACATGACAACTTGATTTCGGGTGGTGGGAATTTAGAGCAGTTGTTAGATCATATCCTTTTTTTTCTATTTTTGTTATCATTTATACGGTTGGGCCACAATCCCAGTTAGTAGTGTTAGTATTTGTTCATTGGTTAAAAGTTAGATGACTAGCATTTTAGTTGGGCCAAACTGTGAGCTTTTCAACTGTCACACCAACTCGTGGGAATTGATCACAAACCACCCAAACGGGATACACACTACCACTGTTACCAAGGGGCAGTGATTATTATTATTATTATTTTGATTGGTAAGGATCAGTGATTATTATTTGAGTTTTTTTAATTTATGTGGCTAAAATTTTTATTATTGAGTTTCAAGTTAGTTAGGTTTGGGGTCACTATTTTGTTCGTTTTCTTGTTCAATTGGTTTTGAGCTATAAAATAAATTTTATTCTTATATTGTTATAAATCATGTAGTGAAATATATTTCATCACAAATTCGCTGGTCATCAAACTTTTGATTTAAAGTATTAATTATTTTATAATAATTCCTCCAAAAAACACCAATAATTCGTTAAAATTTGATATTTCGTGAATTATCATACAACTCTAAAAATATAATGAGAAATTAAAGTTTTATAGTTATAAATATGTCAGTTTCGACTAACTTCGATAGCTCGCTAAAACACTACATTTTTTTGGTTTTAAGGATTTTTTTTTTATTTCTCTCCCCCTCCCCAAAAAAAAAAACTCAATTTTAGTCTTTTTAGTAAAAATCAACTCAAATGAGGTAAAGACCGAAGCAGGACTCCATGGACTTTCGGGGAAATCCTCTTAAAATGTAACTTTTTAGTTTATTTTTTAATCTCAGGCTAAATTTAGTTAATTTCATGAATGTAACTTTTTCGCATATTTTTTGATCTTGGGCTAATTTTAAGCTCATTTCATGTAAAATCATGGTATGTTAAATGTTTTTGGCCAATCTATCGATTGTCTTGAAAATTTTAAATTTTTTACCATTACACCCACTGTTTTTCTATTTTTGAATAAAAATAATTTTAAAAATTCCCACTTTATCCACAGATGGGAGTGTTGCTGCATGTTGGAATAGGACGATCGCCAACGGTGTGTTCAAGAATATAAATCGATGTAGCATCATCTCATGAGTTGGGCCCAGTATTGTGGCTATTTGCAGAATCAATACTATCATCATCAAGATTAGGGCAAAGATGACATCCAACCTCTATGCAACTCCAGAATTATTGATGTAACTTCCCTTCTGATGTATAGTCCTATAACCTATGTACTTGTTGTTTTTAAATGCTGACATCAATTTGAGCTTAAATTTCTTTATTTGAGATGTATTAAATACTTTCGTGTATGTTACATTAATGCATGAAATACTATTGAGTTTAAATTTCTTTATTTGAGATGTATTAAATACCTTCATGTATGTTACATTAATGCATGAAATACTATGTGCTGATGTCAATGCGTATTTTTCCTCCATTCCAAACATAGTGACAAAGTCGAGGTTTGGGAATAATTCGGCAAGGGTCAAGTTCGAAAAAATTCGGGAAAAATGCAGGAAAAAATAATAGTTATAAAACTATATCCAACAATTTGATTATATAATATTCAAAATAAGTTGTTTACTTTATCGAACTAAACAAATTATTCGTGAAATTTGGGAATAATTCGGCACACCTAAAATTCGAGAATAATTCGTGAATTTTTCATAATTTCGGAGAATTTTGTTACTATGATTTCCAAATGCATCTCTTATGTACTTTAGTTTCTTTTAGTATTTATTTACCCCTATGAATGTGTACTTATGTTTGTTTTAGCATTTTCTGAAGTTTCAATGAAAATTTCATGTTTTTCCTAATTTTTCTTACTATTTTGAAATTTGCAAATTATCAATGGGAAAAATCCAAATCTTCGGTGTGAAATTTTCATAATCTGGCTGAAATTTCGTTTTTCTGGACCTGAGAAACTTCCGATGTAATCAAATTTAATAACCTTGGCGCCATGTTGGTGCTATGGGTCAGGCCACAAGTTTGTGTTAACCCATTGCCAATCAATCTGAAAATGAGGGGTTTACATGAACTTTCACTTGATATTTTGCAAATCTTAAGAGCAACCAAATGGAATTTGAACAATCCAAATATTTTTATCTTCAGCTTTTTCCTTCTCATCGAAAGCGATTAGAGATCTTATTGTTGAAGTAAGATCAAAAGAAAATTCAGACAGCTCAGTGTTATG
This sequence comes from Tetracentron sinense, assembly GCA_015143295.1. Lineage (NCBI taxonomy): Eukaryota > Viridiplantae > Streptophyta > Magnoliopsida > Trochodendrales > Trochodendraceae > Tetracentron > Tetracentron sinense. Next base: position 20,518,206 of record CM026558.1, on the reverse strand, counting down.
ATGTCAAGACCATTGGCAAACCTCAGTCCAACCCACAGCATGAAGTTTCTTCGCCGTATCGGGTATGGCCTATGAGAATTTCCTAGCATCATTAAATTTGAGTAACTCCGGCAAACCTGCATAAGATAGAGGTCTATGCTTCCAGTATTGAATCTTGAGGTCTATATTGGTAAGAAGGAAGACAAAGTCGGCATCGGATAGCCTACCCAAGAACCATTCAAGCATTTGAGGATGCCACAATTTTTTTACTTCAATTTGAGTTTTCTATAGAGCAAAAGAATGAAAGATAAAATACTTCAATAACGCTACCAACTGAGAGCCCAAAGATGAATCCGAAGTGTTATAAGATGCTTTTAAGTTTATCACAGAAAAATATGACCATGCATGACTTGCTCCAAGTATCCAACTGAAAGACAGTAAATTGTAACCTTTATGACTAGTATCAAGATTTGTTGATAAGAAAAACTTATAGACTTGTGTATAACTAAACTAAACCTACCTCATACCAAGATAGTTTCCAAGCTGTTCTGTTACATGAGTCACCTAGTAATATGTATGTTCTGTTTATGTGTTTAATTGAAAAATCTTATGATTTTCCGATCTGTTTAGACTTACACGCCAAAATATTAACACAAAAGGGTATCAGCCTAGCATGCAAACTTAATATAGAAAGCTATTATTCTAATTTCAAAATATATGTAAACAAGAATTCCCTCAATCTTGTAAGTTTTAGATGCAGAAAACAAGTTTTCAGATTTCTACGTGATTTTGTTCATAGAATGGCTTCTCTTGCATTCCTTCTTATTCTTTTTTAATAAAGTTTTTTGTCTGTTGCCGATTAGGAAAAAAATGAACCCTAATCACTTAAAGTTGCTTTATATGATTCCTCTTTACTTAAAAAAGTACAAGGAAAGATGTTTTAAATGTCAAGCATTAGAGAAAAATTCAGAGCAAGATGCTACATTGCTACAATCATAAAATGGTAGTAATACCTTTTTTCCCTCTCATTGTGTTTTCCAAGACTTGGAGACGAGGAGGCGATTGGTACGGGACATGAGGAGGGAGGACTTCATGTGTGCATTACCTGTCCAACAGATCACATCGGGTGCTAGGCATATTACTACTTAGGAACAACTACTACAGTGCCATTGTCGTCTTGGTCATTTGTCTTTTTGTTACTTAAGCATTTATTTGTTGAATTGTTTATTTTCAGTTCTGTTAGTTCTTTTCATTGAGTCCTATGAGTTGGCTAAACATTGTAGAACGTCTTATCTGTCTAGTGAGAACAAAAGTGACTCTTTTTGTTGTGGTTCATTCCGATGTATGGGGTCCTTCCCCAGTCCCCTCAATGTCTGGCTTTCGCTATTTTGAAGCTTTGTGGATGATTTCTCACGTACTACTTGTGTTTACCTTCTTAAATCTAAAAGTTAGGTTTGCTCAGTTTTTAAACTTTCATGCCATTATCATTACTCGGTTTGATGCGAAACTTAAGATTGTTAGATCTGATTATGGGGGAATATATGTCTGAGGCTCTTACCTCTTATTTTGATAATCATGGCATTTACTTGTGTCGGTACTCCTAATCAAAATGGTGTGGCTGAGGGAAAGAAGCGTCACTTATTGGAGGTGAATAGATCTTTGTTGTTTGTCATGAATGTTCTGAAGGTCTTCTGGTCTCATGCTCTTTTAGCTGCAGTGTCTCTAATCAATCGCATTCATCTCGTATTTTGGATTTCCAAATCCCTATTTGAGTGTTATACCCTTCTACGCGTTTGTTTCCCATTCCTCCCAAAGTGTTTGGGTGTGTTCGCTTCGTTCATATCGTTCATCTTGATCGTACGAAGCTTGATCCTAAGGCTCTCAAGGGTGTTTTCCTTGGGACTTCTTCAAATCAGAAGGGCTACAGATGTTATCATCCTTATTCTTGTCGGGTATTTGTCTTCATGGATGTGACATTCTTTGAGTCAATTTCCTTTTATTCTGACAGAAAAACCTCTCTTCAGTGGGCGAGTATTAGTGAAGAAATGCTTTCTGAATTTCCTCTGTCAGTTCCAGCTTCATTGTCTCCTGATAGTGATAGCCATGGGAAAATTGTTCCTGCTTCGAAGGTATATGAAAGAAGAAAGACAGTACAGAAGGCCCTCATGCTCCCCTCCATGAAGCCTCCTCTAATCCATCAGTTAATGGTAATGTCTCTCATTCTAGTCCTGAGTTAATTGATGATTTTTTTCCTTCCTATTGCTCTAAGGAAGGGTGTTCGTTCTTTTGCTCATCATATCTTTAACTGTCTCATATTCTGTTTTATCTCCTTGGTATCGCTCATTTTCCTTGTTGTCTTCTATGTCTATTACTCACAGTGTGATAGATGCTCTATCTCAACCAAAGTGGCTAGAGGCAATGGAAGAGGCGATGAAAAGAGTGGCACTGTGAAGCACATTTCAGATGGCTCAATTGATAGGTACAAAGCAAGGCTTGTTGCCAAAGTATACATCCAGACCCACAGTATAGACTATCAAGAGACATTTGCCCCTATAGTCAAAATGAACTCTATAAGAGTGTTATTGTCCCTTACTACCAACCAAGATTGGCCCCTATTCCAATTTGATGTGAAAAATTCTTTCCAACATGGTGAACTTGGAAGAAGAGGTGTACATGACACCTCTTCCTGGCTTTATGACTTCCTCAGACAAGGGAAGAGTATACAAGCTAAAGAAGATATTGAATAGCCTAAAGCAGTCTCCTAGAGCTTGGTTCGAGAAATTATGCATGGCCATGTTGAAGAATGACTACAAGCAGAGTCAAGCAGTGGACACCTTATTTATCAAGCATTCCCGCCAGAAAGTTACTATCCTTATTGTGTACGTAGATGACATTGTGGTGACCGAGGATGACTATGATGAAATGGGAAAGCTAAGGAGTAAGTTGGTAGCAGAATTTGAGATCAAGGATTTGGGCCGTCTGAAGTACTTCCTAGGAATGAAAGTCGTTAGATCAAAAGAAGGTATATTTGTCTCTCAGAGAAAGTATGTGCTTGACTTACTTGAGGAGATCAGGATGATGGGATGTAAACCCAGTGACACTCCTATTGATGTGAACCACAAGCTCAATGAAGACAGTGGGGAGCGTCTTTCAGATTTAGGGAGGTACCAGAGATTTGTAGGGCACCTAATTTACCTCTCTTTGATCAGGCCAGACATTGCATATGCCGTTAATGTTGTCAATTAGTTTATGCATGCACGGACCTCGGGACATCTGGAGGCAGTATACAGGATACTTAAGTATCTCAAGTCCACCCCTGGGAAATGATTAATGTATGCTAATCGTGGCGACTTGTGGGTAGAAGCCTATATAGATGTAGACTAAGAATGCTCTCTTATAGATAGACGCTCTACGTCTAGGTATTGTTCCTTTGTGGGTGGCAAGCTTGTGACATGGAGAAGCAAGAAGCAACCAGTGGTATCCAGGTCTAGTGCAAAAGCAGAGTTTAGAGCTATGGCACATGGGGTATGTGAACTCCAGTGACATCAATTGCTACTTACAGAGATTGGAATTCCTGCTCAAAAACCCATGAGTCTATACTATGACAACAAGATAACAATCAGTATAGCTCATAATCATGTGCAACATGATCGAACGAAACATATTGAAGTTGATCGTCACTTTATCAAGGAGAAGCTGAGATCGGGCGACATTTGCAGTCCTTTCGAGAAGTCTGGGGATCAACTAGCTGATATTTTGACCAAAGGATTGGGGGACCTCAATTCATCGATATTATTAGCAAGTTGGGCATGAGGGATATCTATGCACCAACTTGAGGGGAGTGTTAAAACCTGTTTAGTCTATTGCACCTCTATGGTATAGCAAACCTTTTGGTGTGAGTATGATAGAGTGTATGCAATAATGGCATTCTGTAATATTCATTTCTAGAGGTAAAGTATATAACATAATGAATGAGAAAAGAGGTAAGCTCTCGATTTTTTCTTTTCTTTTTCTTTATGTTCCTCTTCTCCTTCTTTCTTTCAAACCCTAACCCTAAACCAAACTAATCAAGTCAACTGATCTTTCACTATAAGAGTGGGCCACATTATTCAACGATCTAGGACTCCAAGAGAATGAGATGTTCATTTGGGTAACTAGATCCTGAACCTCTTGGATGACATGACCAAGTCTCTATTGACCATCAACACTACCAGTTGCCCATCTGATAGCATTTCTCGAATCCTATTCAATGATGAAAAAAGGAACACCGAGAGACAAAAAAAGGAATAAGGATAATACCCTACCTCATAGAGAGGTCCTCAACGTGGTTGAAGCTCGCTATGCCCACCGAACCCAGATAGCAAAGAATAATGCTACCGTCAATAAACCATCAACTCTAGGTGGCCCAGGTAACCCAAAGAATTCCCACCAAAATTGAACTGGAACGAGCCACTAGGAGAGGGCACCAAAGGTGGAAATAGGGACCACAAGAAATGAAGACTTAAGTTTAACCAAAGATTGGGTCTCCCATATGATTTCACTGCTTTTCACCCCGGGCAATGCTTTTGGCAATCAAAGAGGCACCATAAAAAATCATACCCTCAAAGATTCTGTTGTTGCTCTGTTCCCAAATCAACCACAAGATGGCAAGGATAGTGCTCTTCCAATGTATTCTTCTCCTCACACACGACAAACCCAAACAATGTGCCCTCCACTAGGACAAGACCCTCAATACATTACCGGAAGGACCAAAGCCTGCTTTGCGAGAGAGAGAAAGTGGTACCAGTGGCTGCTAGATTCCCCATCACGCAGACCCACTATATAAAAATGGATGAATGAGCTGCTCTTTCTCCTTTGAGGCCTATCACAGGTGTTTATCTTGTTAAAGGCCAGAGTCCAGACTAACATTCGGACCTTTGGGAGGCTATTGAAAACCAAATTATCTTGTAAGGAATAGAGATCGAGCTCGATTATTCCTTGGTAGCAAAAAGCTCACTAAAAAGGAATTGGAAGAAAACATTCCATTCGTCTTGGGGGACCAAACTCTAGAGTCAAAATTTGAAGGGGAAATGTACACATACTTGAACAACAAGGAGATCAGAAAGATCATTAACTTCAATAGACCTCAAACACTAGGAAATTATGATTTCAAGCCACACCAGATGGGGATGGACAAGCCAAAACAGAGGTAGCACAATTTTCCTCTGACTGAGTTTATAGATACAAGGGTATGATCGACAAAGAGGAACATACACCAGCATAAGTCTTTCCATAACCTAATCCGGTTACCTTCCCCAACATCAAAAATAGGAATTGTGAGAAAGACTGAAGGATGTTAGAAATGGATTTCCTCCATTATTTTCCCACAGGATAAACACATAGCAAACAATAAACAACAAGAAAGACCTTTCTTCTCCTTCCTTGTACTTGCACAAAATACTCCACATTTTGTATCAGACAGGGAAAATTTTACCTCGTATTATTTTGAACTAGAACTTTGCACAAGTTTGCAGTAACCAGGAATAACAATTAGGTAATGGGTGGTTATATTATAGGATTCCTATTCAGAATATATATATATATATATAAACACCAGGATTATATAATTCAAAGAAAAAATGTGGGTCATTTTTTAACACGGTTCTCGCATGGGGAAATATGTAAATCCTACTTAAATCCAATCAACCTCATTACATAAAATGAGTTCTCCTAAATCCTAATATAAAGAGCCACAACCATACTTTATAGAGGGAATATGACCCTTTATGGAACACAGGAATTAGAATCCAAGGTAAGAAGCATCATACAGTTGCCCCAAAAAAATCCCTTTGACTTGCTTTCTTTTAGTCCAAAAAAGTCTAGTGAAGTCTCCTGCTCCCCTTTTTATTTTATTGATCTTTTTGTTGTTAACCTGAATCCTTAATTTTGATCCCAGCTTACCCTCCAGAGAAGAAAAGTACATTAGATGAATTCTTCTAGAGGTTACAAAGACTGAATTCGGCATACTGAGTCGTAATCTTCATAAATATAAAACTTGATGTCAACTTCATATATGAACATCAAACCAGCTTATGAGCCAAACATAATGTTCACTAATAAAACTTCCTTTGCTGAAAGCTGGTTGAGTAAAGTTTCTGAATGATTTTTCTGTTTACTTTTTCCTATAACATGAGTTTTATGATTGAACCCGCCCATTCCCCAGATTGAACTCTTTTTTAAACACCATGATGGATTCCACTAATATCCTCAGCCTTATGATGAACAGCCTATTGGTAGAAAGAATTCTAGGCATTTCACATTTAATTGAGAAGATAGAAGCAATTAAGATCATAAGCTACCATAAACTCAGCTTAACTCAGTTAGAAAAGATCTATCCTGGTGCAGCTTTCCAATAAGTAAGCCAGCATATTAGGCAACAAAGCTGCACCAGCATGCGTATATTAATATATTTATATATATCTACGCACACACACATATATATGGAAGCAATTTTTGGCAGGAAAAGTTGATCCTTATTCCTGACAATTGAGTAGAAACAATTAAATCAAAGATCTAACCTGTATGCACTATGCACCCAACAGGTACTAGGCATATCAAAGGCAACAGAATTTCCATCCAATTCCTCAGAAATTTCAAAGAACACCAACAGAATTCCCGAATTTCAGAGAACATAATATGAGTTGATCCCATATCCCATATTAAGCTTCCAGAAAAGGGAAAATATAATCGTAGTAAGGGTTACTATTCTATCAATATAAACAGTGACTGAGTAGGTGAGTAGGTGATATACAAAAAGTTCGAACAGACAATTAAATAATCACCATAAGTTGATGGAACACGAGAATTATAAACAGTAACTGAGTAAGTGAAAAAAAAAGGTAGAGAAAAGACTTAAGTAATTACCATCAGATGATGGAACACGAGAATCATTTCTTCTCTGGTTGCCTCTCTTTTTAGATTTAGATGAGGAACTGGTTTTCTTCCCCTCCGTTTGACCAAGAATTTTCTGAGAAGATCCTTCTCTCGTTATCAAAGCTTCTGACTGCACCAAACCCTGGCTTCTTTGAAAAGTAAGGCGACGGAACATCAAATCTTTTGATGAAATCAGGCCACTGACATCACCATCAAAGTTCTCATAGATTACATCTTCGACAATTATTGGTCCAGTCATGGTAGATGTGACCTATTATAAGATTGAAGGCACATGGGCGAAGACCAAAGATCAGGAGAACACCGACTGTGAATAAGTAATAGCCATACACTTATACTGGGTAAAGAACTAAAGAAGGCATGTCTAACCATAACAGGAGTTGGGTTACTAGCAGCAGAAGCATAATATATACAAGTATAATTTCAGAGATATAAATTAAGCACAAGAAAAAATAGTTTGCTGAGTAGATAAATTATGTCCAAACAGGATGGCATATTTAAGAAGTCAATAAAACAAGTACTATGAGACACCTGCCAAAATAAAACAAAAAATAGTACAATGAACATCCCCCAATACTGGATGATTGCTTTTCCTAAGAAGTAAGAACTCCAACCCCCTCCCTCCCCCATCGTTTGATCATCCTAAACAAGGAAGAGAGCATAAATGATCTCTTTGATTTGAAGAGTTATAGTCCTTCAAGCATTGGCCAAGCATCCTGACAAAGTTTTCATGAAGTTGGAATTGTTTAAATCAAAGAAACATGTCTCTCAATACATCTCTTGCACAGAAGAGAGGTGTTACATCCGGGTCACCATTAGGGAAGAAACCTGATACAAACTTTATAATGTACTTCCAAAACTCCGGGATAATAAAAACTTGTTGAATTTCCCTGATGAAAATTCACTTTATTAAATGTAGAAACGTGTAAAACATAATAAATCAAAATGCTTAGTTTTTAAAAGAAGCTCGTAGAAAACAGGTCACGGGTATGATTCCTTCAATAACAAACATTTTTACATAGATACAGTGTCATCATGTTATGACTTATGAGTTATACCCATCATGTAGCAAACAATTGACTTGATTAGTTTAGTTTAGGGTTAGGGTTTGAAAGAAGAAGAAGAAGAAGAAGAAGAAGAGAAAAGGAAAAGAGTAGAGAGCTTAGTTATTTTCTCTCATTCATTAGATTATATACTTAACATCTAGAAATTAATATTACAAGTATGTCATTACTAAATATACTCTAGCATAGTAACACCCAAAGGTCTACTATATCATAAAGGTACAATAGACCAAATCAGTATTCAACACTCCCCCTCAAGTTGATGCATAAATATCTCTCATGTCCAACTTGCTAATAATATTGATGAATTGAGGTCTCCCCAATCCTTTGGTCATAACATCCGCTAGTTGATCCCCGGTCTTCACAAAAAGAGTACAAATGTCGCCCAATCTCAACTTCTCCTTGATAAATTGACGATTAACTTCAATATGTTTCGGGCGACCATGTTGCACAGGATTATGAGCTATACTGATTGTCGCATTGTTGTCACAGTATAGGCTCACGGGTCCTTGAGCAGGAACCCCAATCTCTGAAAATAGCAATCGAAGCCGTAGGAGTTCACATACCCCATGTGTCATAGCTCTAAACTCTGCTTCTGCACTAGATCTGCCTACCACTGGTTGCTTTTTGCTCCTTCATGTCACAAGGTTGTCACCCACAAATGAACAATACCAGATGTAGAGAGCTTATCTATAATAGAGTCTGCCCAGTCTGCATCTGTGTAGGCTTCTACCCGTAAGCACTGTTACAAATCTCCCGAGAAATACCCAATTTCTCTCGAGAAAAACCGAGAAAATATTTAAAGTTTAAAACTCCGTTTTTATCGCAATATTTTAAAACCTCGCAAGAAATATAATTTTCTCTTTTTATCTCGTATATATCACGAAATTCAGATATTTAGCCAAGATTTTAAAAATATCACGAGAAATACACAATGTTGTTGGTTTTATGAATTTTTAACTTGATGATATTTATTACAATTTTCTGTAATTTCAATATATATTTTTAATCATTGCCGAGATTTAGGCGAGAATTACCCAGAAAAAAATCAGATTTGAAAATCTCCTGAAAAAAACTTCAGTCGATAAAAACTCGAGAACGAGATTTGTAACACTGCCCGTAAGTTGTCATGATTAGCATACGTCAAACCTTTCCCAAGTGGACTTGAGATACCTAAGTATCCTGTACAGTGTACACTACCTCTAGATGTCCTGAGGTCGGTGCGTGCATGAACCAACTGACAACATTCACAGCATATGCTATGTCTAATCTGGTCAAAGAGAGGTAAATTAGGCACCCTAAAAGCTTCTGGTACCTCCCTGAATCTGAAAGACATTCCCCACTATCTTCATTAAGCTTGTGGTTCACATCAATAGGGGTGTCACTGAGTTTACACTCCCATCATCCCGGTCTCCCAAGTAAGTCCAGCACATACTTTCTCTAAGAGACAGATACTTTCCTTTGATCTAGCAACTTCCATCCTTAAGAAGTACTTCAGACGGCCCAAATCTTTGATCTCAAATTCTGCTGTCAATTTAATCTTTAGTTTTCTCATTTCATCATAGTCATTCTGTGTAGAGCCCCAAATTTATCATTCTTGACATTCGTGTTGTTTATTAAATTCTATAGAAATACGTGGTAAATTTTAATGCAATTAAGCCTATAAAAATTAATGTGAAATGTATGGATTTTAAAACCCAAATAAATCACTTAATTTAAGTCGTTTTTAGAGTTAAATTGCATGAAAAGAAAGATAGTCAAAAAGTAGCAAAAGACAAATAAAAAAAATAAAAAAAATATTGTGATTGGCGCACTGGCCGATCGATCGCCCATCGGCGGCGATCGATCACCCAAAACACCAATTTTTCTCGGGTTTGCGCGATTTTTCGATTTTCGAGTCCCTAGAGCCCCCAACACTATAAATAACTCTTATGTTCGTGGGTTAAGGGTTTCTAAGGCTTTCTAAACCTAAAAGAGATAGAAAATGTTATTTTGAGAGATCTAAGAGGAGAAATCAAAGGTTTTGCAAGGAGAAGGGCGTAAAGACTTAGATCGATCCCATTGGCAAGCGCTTGATCGTAGGGAAGCGATCGGGAGAGATATATATAGATTCCTTCCTATCAATATGATGATTTTAATATAAACAAGGAAGAATAGTTTGATTTAAAGTAAGAAAAACAAGATCAAGCATTTTATGTTTTATGAATCCCTTATGAAAATTGTTTATGAATTCAATGGATATATTCTTATGATTTTAGTATGTAAATCAACAAGGGGAAAGGAAAAAATTGTGTGGTTTATGCATGGTGGATGATGGAGGAATGGATGATTGTTGGATTAGATAGAATATGTATGAGTTTGATTAAAAATTGTGATGAGTTATAAAATTAGGGTTTTATGAGATTGATTTTATCAAAATTATAGAGGAATGGATGATTGTTGGATTAGATGGAATATGTATGAGTTTGATTAAAAATTGTGATGAGTTATAAAATTAGGGTTTTATGAGATTGATTTTATCAAAATTATAGAGGAATGGATGATTGTTGGATTAGATGGAATATGTATGAGTTTGATTAGAAATTGTGATGAGTTATAAAATTAGGGTTTTATGAGATTGATTTTATCAAAATTTTATACCGAAAATTGATGCATGATGAATATAATTGTTTCATTATTTTATTGTTGAAAACCTGATAGAGTATATTTTTATATTGATCAATTATGAAAAATTGTATATGCTTAAATTGATGTATGATTGACAAATTGCATGATGATAGATGTTAATTAAATTAAACCGTGAATTATGGTTGTGTGAGTTAGGGGTATTATCATGGCGGCGTTAGTCATTATGATGAGCTTTCGAGAGTCTTGACCAATAATTCTAGGTGCGATTTAATTAATGACTCATGGTTTCACTCACTCTCATTCATGAAAGTAAATATATACAAGCATGATAAAAAGCAAGATCGTAAATATTATACAAGTATACGAGCATGACTATATGATTGAGTTTTGCAATACCCGAGTACCAACAAGTCTAAGATCAAGGCAAGACAAGCCGTATGCACCGGGTAATGTGCAAATAAGCCGTATGCACCGGGTAATGTGCAGATAAGCCGTATACACCGGATAATGTGTAGATAAGCTGTATACACCGGATAATGTGTAGACAAGCCGTATGCACCGGATAATGTGTAAACCATATGGTACATCGGTAAGTATGGTATATGTTAGTCTCTATCCAATATATGGGTAGAGTTATCTTAAGTTATTGCATAGTGCATGTTGTTGAATACACTCACGAACAAGATAGATAAATAAGATAAGTAAAGAAAGATAAGTACAAGTGAACACGTATAAGGATTGATTAGAAATTATGCTTCCACACTCTGATTTGTTTATATGTTCACATGTACTGTTAAATCATGATTTATACTTTATATTAATGTTGTTATATTGTTAGTTAGGAGTTTATACACGCAGAGTAACTTGTTACTCAGCCGATGACTTTGTTGTCGGCAGGTTCTAGGTTCGATATTTGTGTCACAGGACCTTGGGAAGAGGAAAAGGAAGAAGAAAACCCAACAGGTGATTATCCCGAAGGTGAATGGAATCTGGATCGTTGGCCATTTTCTGGGAACCAAATTATCAATATTTAGATTGAGAGTTCAAGACATTGTAATAGATTTAATTTTGGATTTATGATTAGGTTGAATTGATAGTTGAGAATTATGATGATGATTTGAATTATTTAATATGTTTTAGTTTTAATTTGAAATATTAGATTTGATTATGATTAATTGAAGAAAAATTTTTAGGTTCATATTTTAGACTGCCTTAAATGCTTTATGACAGGATGTTATGATGGTTTGATGATGAAGTCAGGTGCCAAGGTCTCACTTTAACCTAGGTGGGATTTTGGGGCGTGACATTCCCGGTCACCACAATGTCATCCACACACACAATCAGGATAGTAACTTTCTGGTGGGAATGTTTGATAAATAGTGTGTGGTATGCTTGGCTTTGCTTGTAGCCATTCATGGCAGTGCAAAATTTCTCAAACCAAGCTCTAGAAGACTGCTTCAAGCCATACAATATCTTCCTTAGCTTGCACACTCTCCCCTTGGTTGAGGAACTCATAAAGTCAAGAGGAGGTGTCATGTACACCTCTTCTTCTAAGTCACAATGTAGGAAGGCATTTTCACATCAAATTAGAATAGAAGTCAATCTTGGTTGGCAGCAAGGGACAACAACACTCTTATAGAGTTCATCTTAGCTACAGGGACGAAGGTCTCCTGATAGTCTATACCATGGGTCTGGGAGTATCCCTTGGAAACAAGTCTTGCTTTGTACCTATCATAAGTCATCTGAAAGATGTTTTACAGTAAAGATCCACTTGCAACCCACTGGTCTTTTCCCTCTAAGAAGCTCAACATCCCAAGTGTCACTCTTTTCAAGAGCCTGCATCTCCTCTTCCATTGCCTCTCGCCACTTTGGCTGCCTGAGATAGAGCATCTGTCACACTATGAGGAATAGACACAAAAAACAAAGACAAGGCAAATGAGCGATACGAAAGAGATAAAGCAAAATATGAGACAAAGTTAGAGATAGGATGAGCACGAGAATGAACACCCTTCCTTAGAGCAATAGGAATGGAAGAATCATCAATTAACTCAGGATTAGAATGGGGGACATTACCTTTGACTGATGGATTAGAGGGGACTTCTTGGAGGGAAGCATGAGGGCCTTCTTTATAGTCTTTCTTCTTTCTTTCATACACCTACAAAGTAGGAACAATTTCCCCCTGTCTAGTACTATCACTATCAGGAGGCAATGAAGCTGGAACTAGCAGAAGAAACTCGAAAAACATCTCTTTACTGATACTCGCCCTCTGAAAAGAAGTCGTCCTGACAGAATAAAAGGAAATTGACTCAGAATGTCACATTCATAGACAAATATCCGACGTGAAGAAGGATGATAACATCAGTAGCCCTTCTGACTCGAAGCAGGCCCAAGGAATACACACTTGAGAGTCTTGGGATCAAGCTTTGTACGGTCAAAACGAGCGATATGAATGAAGCACACGCACCCAAACACTTTAGGAGGAATGGGAAACAAACACATAGAGAGGTATAGCACCCGAATAGGGATCTGGAAATCCAAAATACGAGATGACATGTGATTAATGAGAGACACTACAGTTAAAAGAGCATGAGACCAGAAGACATTCAGAACATTCATAGCAATTAACAAAGACCTAATCACTTACAATAAGAGACGATTCTTTCGCTCAGCCACACTATTTTGTTGAGGAGTACTGACATAGGTGGTCTGATGAGTAATGTCATGACTGTCAAAATACGAGGTAAGATCTCCAGACATGTATTCTCCTCCATTATCAGATCTAAGAATTTTAAGTTCCGCATCAAACTAAGTAATAATCATGGAATAAAAAGATTTAAGGACTGAGCAGACCTCACTTTTAGATTTAAGAAGGTAAACCCATGTAGTACGTGAGAAATCATCCGCAAAGCTAACAAAATAGTGAAAACCAGACAATGAGAGGATTGGGAAGGACCCCATACATCAGAATGAACCACAGCAAAAAGAGTCACTTTTGTTCCCACGAGAAGGGTAAGAAGTTTTATAATCCTTAGTCAACTCACATTGAAAATAACTAACATAACTGGAAATAGACAACTGAGCAAATAAACGCTTAAGTAACAAAAAAGACAGATGGCCAAGACGACGATGCCACTGTAGCAGTTGCTCCTGAGTAGTAATATACTGAGCACCCAATGTGATATACTGGACAGGTAATGCAACACATGGTTGTGGGTCCAGCCCATACAGTCCTCCCTCCTCATGTCCCGTACCAATTATCTTCCTCGTCCCCAAGTCATGGAAAATATAATGAGAGGGAAAAAATGTAACACTACACTTTAACGATTGTGTAATGTTACTGACAGAAGGAGATTCAAAGCGAAATTTGGGACATGAGAACAAAAGATAGAGCCATAAAAGGAGTAACAGGTCTACTGCCTTTTCCGGCAATGGATGAGGAAGTGCCATCAGCAATATGAACCTTATCTCAACCTGAACAAATAAGGTACGACGTAAAAAGGGAAGACATATCGGTCATATGGTCGGATGCACCCGAATCAATGATCCAGGGGTGACTGTGTAGTGAGGCCGAGGCACTGAGGGCCAAGACAGAAGTACTTGTGTGGGCAAAAGATGATGTAGAAGGTGCAGATGAAGGTTCTAACTGAGCTATAAAGCACCGGATATGCTCCATCTCATCACGAGAGAATGCACTATTGTCTGAAGAATGTGCAATAGGAGCATGTGCAGCAGAGATAACGGAATGGACACTGCAGTAGCCTCTATCACCAAATCGACCTCCCATACTATCACCAAATCTGCCACCTCGAGCTCCATTCCCCACCTCCGATTAGGTCTAGGTGAAAGCATCCCATATCTCCTTAGCCGTAAGGAACATGTAGCTACTTTTAATGTCAGGCTGCATAGAGTTAAGGAGCCAAGACATGATAGTTGCATTCTCTGCCTCCCACTTGTCAAAGGCCTTATCAGTTTCCTCAGGAATAAGCATGGTGCCCCTCAAGTACCTCATCTTTCCTTTTGCATTCACAAACAGCATAACAGATTATGACCATGCTAAGAAATTGCTACCATTCAACTTAATAGTAGTGATTTGCACATTTAGGGCATCCCCATGTCCAATGTGCACTTTCCAATCACTAGTCACAAGGTTAGAGGGGTCTTGGCTCACTTCTAAGTCACCCATCGTACTTCAAGAGGACTGATTTGCACAAATCAAGCCTAAACTACCAACCCAAATGGATACACAACCTAAGTCAACACTTCCAACTTCACAAAAAGGATTTATGCAACCCAAAACAACATTTCCAACTTAACACAACTTTCTTCAAACACTTGAAGGGCACCCAACTTGCACATCACCTTCATGGAACACTTTTCATTTTCAAACACTTAGTGGGCCCAAAACAATATTTCCAACTCCACACAACTTTTTTCAAGCACTTGGAGGGCACCCAACTTGCACATCACCTTCATGGAACACTTTTCACTCTCACACATGTCACAACTTTTCTCAAACACTTAGGAGGCGCCCAACTAGCATACCACCTTCAAGAGAGACCAAATACCACCTCTCATGCACATTGCCATTGAAAAGCCAAAACACTTTTTCGCAATAACTAGTGAGAAAAATTCTTACCGGAGCTTTCAATATTCCACCAATCAACATGAGACCTCAACAAAATCTTTGAAATTCCTCAGACACAATCAACTAACTTCACAAAACTCCCATCTCCATGCCTCAAAAATTCTGAAATCAAATACCACAAGTCCTTACACATCAAGGCTCATTAGATGGGAGAAAAAGCTAGGTCATCCATACCTTGGCCGTACGGCCCTTGAGATCTTGAGATGCTTTAATAACAAGTTGACTTGATTAGTTTAGTTTAGGGTTAGGGTTTGAAAGAAGGAAGAAGAAGAAGATTAGAAAAAGAAAGAATAGAGAGCTTAGCTATTCTTTCTCATTCATTAGATTATATACTTAACATCTAGAATTGAATATTACAAGTATGTCATTACTACATATACTCTAGCATAGTAACACCCAAAGATCTACTATACCATAAAGGTATAATAGACCAAAACAGTATTCAACACAAACACCATATACAAACTCTGATGAATCTACGCACACCAAATGTCTAATAATGGAGCAACAAAGAACTATGGCAATTATTCTTTTATCTGTGACACCATGTGTTTCATTAATAATCATAACTATCCGCAAGGGGATAAAACTTCATGGAAAGCCTCCATGTCGGCATGAACGGACTGAAAAAGATAGTATAGAAAATGTTTAAAGTAGTATTGAACCTGCTGAACAACGTTCCGTTGCTTGACACCGTCACTGGCCATCATAAACCTGCAAATAGAAACCAATCCAAAAATGAAAAATGGGTAATGCCAAAATCAAATAATAAAACAACCAAGAATGCCTCACAACATGAACTAAGAATGCCTAAGTTACGCAGTTTGGAAAGTAAAACAAACACCATGTATATAGTATGCCAGTGTCTTCAGAACATATAATCGTTATTATGCAATAAGAGGACTTAGATAAGCCCATAGTGTTAGCTCATTTAGTCAACTTGGAAAATGGGTGAAATCGAGTTCATTTAGGGGTGACTAAATGTTTTGGTTCCTTCATGTGTGTCTATATTCCAAATATAAATAAGATCTAGTTGACAAAAAATGCAAGTAGTGAACAACTTAAAGTAAGCATAGAGTACTAGGTGAGAAAGAGTTCCACAGCATGGAGCTTTATGAGATAAGCTCACAAGATTTTCCCAACTTGAATTTCAGTGAAAACCTGCATTGTCTGTTCCATCCTAGAACCTCTCCTTTTCAAAATAATAGATGAGGTCATTCCACGTTCAGCTTCCAACCTAGATATAGAAGCATTTGTACCGGAGATCTTATAAAAGTTAAGGTCCTACAGAACTGCCTCAACAAGTTTAAATATAAAGGCGCCTCCCATCTGATGCAGTAGCATAAAGCTGTTTCAATGACATCAACATGTCCAAGGCAAGCACATTGTTACGAAATCACCTTGAAACAAGGACTATGGTTCCCAGAAACTTGGCATAGATGGTAAAGACAAAAAAGAAAAATGCAAATACAAGAAGTGACGTACGGGATTTGAGCACCATTCTCATGTTTTCTAGGAGCCAACTGTTTAATCAGTGGAGATAAATCCTTCTGAAATAAAAACCATACCCATGCTATCAGCAATTTGGAATATATACCTGGAATGACACGTGGAACTCTGCCTGAAAAAAGATTACCTGAATATCATCCATGCTGGCATGGGTGTGTCTGGCGTCTAACAAAACCTTCATTAAAGCATGTAAAAAATTACTTCAGAGATTGCAAGAGAAAAATATGATAACCAACATATCCTAAAAAACATCGTATGGTCAAGTTGAAGAAGAGCTACCATGATTAGACGAGCTGCTTTTGAGCTTTCAATTACCATCCATTGACCTTCTTCTGAAGAGAATAGCCATTCATGAGCCCGAGTCTGAAATCTAATATGGAGTTAGGTATCTCGAGCAGAAAAAAAACATATACACCAATAAGTCGAAGAGATGCGTGTATCAACAACTCAAACTGCTCTGGTTGGGAACATAAATAATTAAAATTGAGGAAATATAAAAAGCAAGTCAGATTTCAATAGAACAATGGGGCAAAATATTCAAAACCATAGGTGGAATAATCGCACACAATAGTGCACTCGCAACCGTCGCAAGACTACAAGTTCCGATCTAGTAGAAGTAATAACAACTCTAGTGCATAACAAGGTGGAAATCTTGCACCATTTTATCCTAGCAACCCTTGCTCTCGCCAGTCACCAATTAAAGAAAATATTTGGAAGAGAGTCCTTAATATTGCATTCTGGAATTCTAAAAACCATCAATACCACGTGTCCATCTTACTTCCCTTTTAAACGCAATTCCCTTGGGTGAGTGGTGTTTGTTGTTATGCACTTTGCAGTTCGTACAGAAAAACAAGCACAAATATCCAATATAGACACAGAATCATGTACTGACCTTAGGCACAAGAAAAACCCCACAATGGTATAAGAATGAATCAGACTGTTGCCGAGCATCCAAAAGAACAGCTTTGTAGCTGAAACGGGATTCCCCCTGTTCACCCAACGTAAACTGGAACCTTCGACCTGGGATAATCTCCTTCAAATCCCCTTTGGCTCCTAGTTGCAGATCTTCAAGAGAGTATAATATATCAGCACCAGTGGAGCATTCACGTATATTATTCTCATTTTCAAGCGCTTCGGAGAGACCACGAACCTGAAGAACATGTGCATGCCTCGGTCAAGCTATCAAGATATTAGTGATTAAAGGTTCATATGACTTAGTTAACATTCATCAAGAACTATGTTAAAAGAAAAATCCACAACCCATAACCTGAAAAACATGTACATGCTTCTGTCAAGATTTCAAGATATTAGTGATTCACAGTTCATACTTCATACGATTTAGTTAACATTCATGAGGAAACTATGTTAAAGAAGAAAATTTCACAACCAAGCACTGTAACTCCTACCCAAAGCAAGGAGAATAGTTTCTATACCTGATCCGCATTACAATCGAGAGAGGAATGATCAAATGATGACATTATCTGATGTAACCCAATAGAATTGTCTTTCTCAACAACCACCATAAAGGTCCGAAAGCTAGGCTTGTTAGATGGTTTGTGTGGTATAGCGTGAAGATTTATTTTCCATCCAAACCTAAACTTAGAGAAAAGTAAACCTGAAAAAGGAGAATTGAAGGCTATAAGATATTTATCCTCAGTACAGCCACAAAGAAAGTGATTATAGATGTAAAACGGGCACTGGAACCACACAAAAACAGTAGAATGGTCCTTCCTTAGACATAAAACATTTGCTGGAAACAAGATGACTGTAATTTATTATTTCCTCAAAGTGAAGCAGACAGAGAAAGATGGCCATTGCATGTAGAAAAGAGGTTTGCTCACTTCCATTGCTCAAATAAAGGTGGGATAAAGTATACCTATAACATGGGATTCGGCCAAGGTGAGACAAATAAACTTCGCCCCTGATTTCAAAACTCTCTTTACCTATGGATAATGTAACCCACCAGTAGGCATCCAAAATAAAGATTTGTAAGCATCATAACATATTGAACATTTTAAGAGCATATATAATAAATGCATGTGAGAAACTATGCTCAAGTTCAAGTCTAATAGACCTCTGATAAATATTGACTCCCCAACTTAGGGCCAAGCTCCGGCTCCATTAAAGCATCCAACCCTCCTTTATCAAGAACAGCATCAAAGGTCTCATCTGTGAACTGGTGAGGCAGAAAAGGTTAGAAAATAAATTGAATAGTAAATATCCAAGAACCATAATAATGAAAACCATGTTGTGGGACCTTAAGGGAAAAAAAGCATATTGGAACCTAACACACTTTTCTTCTTTCATTAATGCATACTCCCTCGTTATTTATAAAATAAATAAAAGAATATTGCCGTAATGAATAGAGGCTTTTATTTTTTTATCAATAGCACACTTTATTAAGCAAAAACAAAAAGTACAAGAAACAACAACAAAACAAAGAGTTTACAAGCAAGTAAACTCTTCAACAGCACGCACCACCAAATACAACCCCCCCAAGACAGCCAAAGTTATAGCATACAATTAAGCATATCCTCCCTCTGACAAAGAACCCTCACCCACTCCAGGATAGTCATATGAATGCAATTACAAAGACGGGGCACTGTGGACAAGACATCTTCAAAAACTCTCCCGTTCCTCTCTTTCCACATAAGCCAAGAAATCGCCCCAGGAAGGACTCCCCAAACCACTGCCCGAACCCCTTCTCCTCTTTTCCATTCCCAACTCTCTAGCGCATTCCACAACGTCGAGGGAAAAACCCAAGCCACCCCCAATTCGGGATAAGAAGAAACTCCACACCTCCACCGCTACCGGACAATGGAGAAGGAGATGGTCCACCGTTTCTTTCGCTAAGAAACACAAAAAACACCTATTAGGTAAACTCCAGCCCCTAGCCTGCAAATTATCCAGAGTGAGGATTCTATCCAACATCACGGTCCATAAGAAAGAGACCTTAGAGGGTAATCCTGGATTCCAAACAACCCTATAAGGAAACGGCCTCCCATCCGAAGATAGAAGAGAATGATACAAACTTTTAACTGAAAACCTCCCTAAACTATCCTTGCTCCACAACCAACAGCCCCTGCCCTCTGGGTAAATAGTCGACGAAGAAATGCGCTCCAAAAGTCTGAATAAGTCTTCCATCTCCCAATCATTCGGATCCCTTCTCAACCTTGGACACCAGACCACTCCCATAGCACTCCTCTCATAGGAATCCACCATAAGCGCCTCCTTGTCTAATGCTAATCTGAAGAGGTTTCCGAAATCATCCATAAGTCGCGACGAACCTGACCAACATCCTTCCAGAACCTTGTTTCCGACCCTCTCCCAACCCGGAATCGAAAAAAAGGCACCACCAAGCCCGTCGTAGCCATAATCCCCTTCCAAAATCCAGAACCATGAGAACCTTTAACCTCCCGAGAAATCCAACAACAATGTTCCCCGTACTTGGCAGCTATCACCTCCCGCCAAAGGCTGCTTCTGTCCTCTTCGAATCGCCACACCCACTTACCTAACAAAGCCTTGTTCATTTGAATTAGTAGCTTAAGGCTCAACTCTCCCACTTCCTTAAGACGACACATTTGGGACCAAGCCACCAAGTGATACTTAGCGTTATCCCTTCTATCATTCCAAAGAAATTCCTACTGCCTTCTCTCAATTATGGCTGCAACTGACCGAGGGATGGTGAGAGTAGACATGAAATAGGCAGGAAGGCTCTGTAACGTGCTCCGAATCAAAATCAATTTTTCCCCTTTGGACAAGTAAGAAGACCTCCACCCTGATAGTCTTTTCTCAATTCGGTCTAAGACTGGAATCCACACTGATTTCATCTTGTAGCTAGCTCCCAGAGGCATCCCTAAATAAACTGAAGGAAAAGAACCCACCCAGCATTCAAGGCAAACGGCCAAATGATTCATAATAGGGACCTCCCCTACCTTAATAATTTCAAACTTTGCCAAATTAATACAGAGTCCTGACACTGCCTCAAAACAACGAAGAATACATCGGATATTAAGAAGGTCCCTTCTCAAAGCCCGACTAAAAATCAGAGTGTCATCCGCAAACTGAAGATGCGAAATCCTAAGTCCATGGTTGCCGATCCGAAAGCCTTCAAACAAAATCCCTTCTGCTTTAGACATCATTCTACTCAAAGCTTCCGAAACAATCACAAAAAGAAATGGGGAAATCGGATCCCCCTGCCTCAACCCCCTAGAGCTGGGAAAAAAACACACCTTACTTCCATTCACCAAAATGGAAAAGGATACCGAAGCTATACACGACCGCATCCAATACCTCCACTTCGAACCAAACCCCATCCTTCTGAGAACATAAAGAAGGAACTCCCAATTAACGTGATCATAAGCCTTCTCCATATCTACCTTACATAGGATGCCCGGATTTCGATCACGCACCCTCGAATCAATGCATTCATTAGCTACAAGAATCCCATCTATAATTTGACGCCCCCAACAAATGCACTCTGGTAAGGGGATATAATGGAGGTCATCACAACTTTAAGGCGAGATGCTAACACCTTAGAAACAATCTTGTAAGGACTGCCCACAAGGCTTATAGGCCTAAAATCTTTTAGTTCCACCACCCCTTCCTTCTTGGGAATCAAAGAAAGGAACGTGCAATTCATTACTCTATCAAAACCCTCGGTATCAAAAAATTCCTACATTACAGCCATGAAATCCCGGCCAACAATATCCCAACACCCCTTGAAGAATTCAATAAAGAACCAATCGGGCCCGGGAGCTTTATCTCCCTCCATACCTCTGATGACTCCTAAAACCTCCTCTTCCTCGAACGGGGCCTCAAGAGCTCTCCTCTGCTCCTGGGACATCACTTCAAACTAGATGTCATCTAACTTTGGCCGTCATCTTTCCCTCTCCCGATACAAATCCTTATAGTACGAAACAATATTGTCTTCAACCTCGCTTTTCCCTTCAACCCACCTCCCTTCCACCCTCAATTTGGAGATAAAATTTCTCTTACGATTAAAATTCACCATTCTACGGAAAAACTAAGTGTTACCATCCCCCTCTTTGAGCCAACGAGTCCGAGCTTTTTGCTTCCAACTGATTTCTTCAAGCTTAAGGGTAGAGATATACTCGAGTTTCTACTCCTCTCTACTTCTTTCTTCTTCAGAAGAGAGCTCACGAGTCTCGGCCACGCCGTCCAACTCCTCTATCCCCCTAAGCAAACTGGCTAGCCTCTCCTGAATACTTCTGAAGACCTCCTTATTCCACACTTTGAGGCAAGCTTTCAAATTTTTGAGTTTGATACCGACGCGAGAGCTCGCGGACCCCCTCCCAATCTCTTGGTGCCACACCTCGACAACAAGCTCTCTGAACCGAGCATCCTCCAACCACGTGTTTTCAAACCGGAAAGGGCTAGGACCCACCACAAAGCACCCTGACTCCAATAGAATGGGAACGTGATCGGAAATGGGTCTAGGAAGAGAGGATTGCGTTACATTCGGAAAGTGATCCTCCCAATCCTGACCAACTAGAAAGCGATCGATGAGGCTCGCCACACTATTATTACCCGCTAGAGACCACGTGAATTAAGCCCCCTACTAAGATAATCAATTAACCCATGACGAAAAATGAAGGCACCAAACCTCCTCATCTTAGCGGTGCCCGCGCTTCCTCTCTTTTCCGAAGAAAGACGGATACTATTGAAGTCCTCACCCACACACCACGGCCTCCCCTAACGCACACTAACATCATCCAACTCCTCCCAAAAATCGACGTCTTCGGACCAACCAACAGGGCCATAAACCCCTATGAATACCCAAGAAAATTCTTCACCAACTAACCAGCATAAAATGGATATCGAATGTGCTCCTACCTCCGACTCCAACACTTCCACACGCAACATATCCCACATTAACAATATCCCGCCAGACGCTCCCAGCGACAGGAGCACTAACCAACCTGGCCTTAAATGCCCCCACATGTCTTTTATATGATATTCCTTAGTGACTTCTAACTTCGATTCCTGCATACAAATTATTGACGGTCTCTTAGAGCAAATAAACTTTTTGATTGCTACCCTTTTCTCCATGTGCCCCAACCCCTGAATGATCCATGAGATAATGGAAAGCCCTGTCATCTTAACATCCGGGGATCCCTTGCTGACCTCGAGCTTGCTAACTCCCCTCGCTTTCCAATTCTGTCATAGTTCACTGTGCAAACTAATCTCCTTGCCTCCCTCGCCGAGGCGCCCCGTCTCCTAAACTTCTGGAGTTCTTTAGGACGACCCCTAACCCCCTCCTTGCCACCTTCAGTTCTAAGGTACAAACTCCTCACCTCGGACTCGTGCCCTATCGTCGACACACCCAACTCCATACCCGTCTCCTCCAAATGCTCCACCACCCATGCTGCCACCTCTTCTTGACTCATAAGAGGTAACAAGCTCTGCCTCTTCTCCCGATTAAAGCCTTTCGTCCTGAGCTCATGCTCAGGACTAGCAACTCTAGACAGGGACTGGACTCCATGGTCTTACCTGTTTCCAGCCTGCCCTTCAGAGCCGATGAGAAGAAAGCCTCTCTCGTAACTCGACCCCAACAGAATCTGGTGAGTAGGCTTAGCTAACGATCCTTCAGAGATCCGAGCATCCATGCCTTGAGATACCTCTCCCTCTACCGCCGCCACCTGCCCCACTGGGCTCAGGATCGCGAGAGATTGAGCAAGACGAGACCCTGTAACATTACCTTTCTCGCCTAAGCAGCCAACACAGTGTGGAAGATCCACTACGCTCAACACTCCCTTCAAAGAAGAAACTGCCATCTAGGAGAAAACCAACGGGGTATATCGACCGAGCTCCAAGTTGTCTGAACCATCGTCCCAAAACCGTCCTGCCAAATCGATAGACTTGGAAGCATGAAGGTCTGTCTCCTACTCAATCCCAGTGACCGCCGCCTTTCCCATCGTGAGAGGATCACTGCTCCCACCACCTCCCCTATCCTTCCTCGCGCCTGGAAAAGGGGTTACAAATCCCCTACCCTCCTCTACAAATTCGACGACCGGCGAATGAGTTCAAACTCCTCCAATAGACACCTATCTTGCGGCAACTCCTTTATTTCTGAGACTCCCCCTGGATCCAAAGCTTCGAGACTGTGGGACGAATCCTCCGAACCCTTATCAGCCTGCAAGTGGAGTCCCTCCCCTTCTAATCGAACACTGGAATCTCTCCTAACTAAGACCAGACCCTCTGCTGCATCCTACGCTCCCTGGGCTACTGTAGGAGAGTTCGCTGGCTCGGGCTCTCCACTTGCGCCTTCTAAAACAAACCCTAGCCCTCTTTAAACGACCCATCTACCCCATTAACATCCAAGGGCCCTAGCCCCAGCCCAAGCCCGATATCCCTAATAGAGCTCAACTAGCCTTTCAAAACAGATCTGGAGTGGCCTCCACCCAATGACGAAGGGCCAAGCCCACTTGGCCCACTCTTCCCAACCCCATCATCAGCCCCCCCATCTGACCTAACTCCTGATCTGACATTGCAAAAAATCAGATCGTCCTCTGCCCCTGTATACTTCCTACCTCCCAAATGGATGTTCCTTTCCCACCTTAACTTACGCCTCCTCCAATTTCTTTTTTGGTTTTTTTCAAAGCTCTTCCTCTGCTCCCCATTCCACTTCCCATTTTCATGCTACCGCCTGGCTCCTTTTCTGAGAAATTGGTACGATCTGCCTGCTGGCCAACAGCCCTGCCGTCCAGCGCCACAACTCCCCGACACCCCTCCTGGGTTCTCTGCAAGCCCTCTACCATCATAGGCCTAGTAGCAGAGAGCTCTACCCCAAGCTCCTGTTGGCGACCCCCACGTAGCTCCTCCATACTGGTTGCCCCTGCCCCGACGACCCAACCGCCACTCTGTCCCGATCCCCAAAAAAATTTGAATTTGCCTCCACCTTTCCCTGCCGGAAAACCCTCCCCCCCTCATGGGAGTTCCCCACCACCTCCTCCGAAAGAATCGATAGAGCAATCCGATGTTCTTTGCCATTATCGAGGGGCAATCAGAACTGGAGGAATGCGCTCTCTCTCCACTAAAGCAGTCTGGATCCTGGCTTCCCGGAGATCCAAATGGGATGATGTGCATTCGGCTATGCCTATGAACCCTCCACACACCTCCCTTATCCATTGAAAAATTGTCGGATTCCACAAGTGCAGAGGCAGCCCTTGGATTCCAATCCAAAAGGATGCCCGAAATGACGACTCAAGTAAGGAATTTGATTGGGGCCACCAACGATGAATATTCACCCATCCGCCGCCTAGTGCTGACCAAGGAGCCCCCCCACACAAATTGGGAACCAAAGACAAGTCCTTCACTACCATGATCCCCTTACGATCGCCATAAGGGATAATAATGGGTTGATCATCCTTTGGAAGCCGCGAGCTCACTATCTGCCTTATTTGAGACCAACTGGATATTGGTAACGAAAGGGAAACAACTAGGGCCCTGTCCCACCAGCCCTTACTACAGGAAGCCGCACACCCACAGAGTGTAGAAGGGGCACTGGAGGAGTCCAAGCTGAAGCGTTCACCTCTACAGGTTTCCTAGCCGGCAGAAGGCGCTCCACTTAAAACTAGGTGAAATGATGTATTTCAGGGCCCTCAAAACACCCTCCCAGTCATAGCCATTCTTGGCCTTGGGGAATATAACCCACTTCCTTCTCCCACCCTCCCTGAAAATAACTGACAGTGAGATAAAAGACCCATTCAAATTCATTTTCCTTTCAACTATGAAAACTGCAGAACCTCCTCGACACCTCTCTACCTTGTACTTATCATCTTGGAGCCTCACACAATCGCCCAGGAAACGCAAGAGCCACCAAAAACAGCATTCTTCCAGCCTGAGATCCACCGAGCGTCCTCTTCCGCGCTCCACAATCCTCACCTGCAGCCCCTTACTATCAAGCACACATGCAGGCTGGAAGCACACATGCAGTCATGAATCCAAATACATGACATACCAATGAAGTGAAGATCTGAATCAAACACTAATATCACAAAACAAGTCTCAGAAGGCTGTGCTAACCACCACTACCAAATATACCAATTGTAACCCAAGGAAGAACAGATTACGAGGCAACTAACCATTTCTCTAGCAGGAAAGCTTAGTGTTTGAAATCTTGTTTTGGAAATAACATACAACACCCTTGCCAGGTAATTGAGTAAAAGTAATAGAAAAATTAATAAATGACTAATATATTCCTGGAATAACTTAATAAGTCAATCTACAACTGCACTCTGGACAAGTTCTATACAACTAATTCTTACATAAAATATTCTTGTAAAGTCAAGTCAACTATTTAAAGGCAACCCAATGATGCTCCTGGATATCAAATGTTCGTACATTCATGATTCTATCCAGTAGGCCTTCTCTTGTAGATTCTATATTTGCTTTTCTAATTAATAGAAGATCGCTACTGATCAAAATCAAATAAATAATAACAAGGTAACTTTCTTTTATTGGCAAAAAAACAAAATTAATAAATTAGAATGAAGGAAATTTAGTGACATCCCTTAAACATAAATGTTCCCTAAAGGCAGCCTCATCATGAAATGCATCCCATTTTAAATTAGCACAACAAATAGAAATATACAATGAATATGTAAGGTATTTAACTTCAAAATTCCACATGATGTCCCTAGCATCAATGTTACCAGACATCCATTGCCCCATTGCTTTTATAAGACACCCACAAAATAACATTTGATTAGTTACCAATCAATTGACCTTCAACCAATAGGGTATCAGGATTCAGGAAGTCACCAAAAAGATCTAAAATCCTTCAATAGACAGATACAAGCACTGCAATTATGTACGATGAAAGAAAATGTGACAAATGGTAAAATAATGGTCATATGTTAGTGGAAGTACGGACAAGATAAAAAGGTGAAGTTGCACATGGGGCAGGTTCTTTTCCTCTATTACTTAAAGCTTCTTTTTTAGACATAATATCAGTGTTACCCAGGCACAGCACTTTTTCAAAATTTTGAGGTGCCAACACTAGGACATAACACGACACAGCTGAATACGGCACGACACGGCTCAAAACGTGTCCATGCCGTGCCATGCCGAATCCCTAAACAGAAACTTCATAGTGGCACGTCTATTATACGTGTCCACGATTTCTTTTATAAGGGTTTTTGTAAAATAGAAGAAAAAGAAGATTTTTTTAGGACTTTATAAAATAGAAAGGAAAGGAGCTTTATAGGGCTTTTTTTAGAAAGAGTCGTTCATATCCTTCAAGGAATAGACCAAAAAAAAAAAGAATTGAAGAATTAAAGTAAAAACTTCTCCTGCACGTTTCTATTACTGTTACTGGAGAAAAAAAAACACAGAGGGCTTGTAGAAGAAGGCAAAACGAAGAAGAAGGAGAAGAACTTACCTGACACACAGCTCCACCCTCCAGCCTTCAAGTACGCTCTCGCATGCTCTCCCTCTCCATCTCTTTCTCCTTCTCCTCTCTCGCCTCTTTAAAGGCCCTCTCTAATTTTTCTATTCTTCTTTCTGGTTTTTCTCTTTGGTTTATCTTTTAAACTTCCCTTGGTCTTTCTTTTCTTTCGAGTGAAGACTTAGAAAGATATTGTCATTATTTTTTTCTTTTATTTTGGGTAAAGAGAAGGGACAAAGGAGTGGGTGGTCCCTTCTCTCTTTCCTCTCGTCCCATCCTGGCCGTCCCTACTCCCTAATCCCTTTTCCATTTTATTTATTTATTTTATTATTGTGCCATTAATAAATCTATCCACTTTTGTTTTGTTTATGTTATTTGCTAGAGACAAAAATAGAGAGAAGGGGTAGAAGCAATAGACCCTGTCTCTTCTCTCTCTTCCTTTCGTTTTTTTTCTTATCCTGTTCCATTCATTCTCGCTCTCTTATTTTAATGGTAAAGGTTAATCCCTTGTTTTTCTAATGGTACCATGTTGCTCTTGTACTTTTTTTTTAAAAGTAAGGGTTAAAGATAGTGCCCCATAATTCTAATGGTATAACGAAGGGACCCTGTCTCTCTTGTTTGTACCTTCTTCTTTTTTAAAGTAAAGGGCTAAAGACAGCACCCCATAAATTTCCTCTTTCAAAGACAGTCCCACTCCCCACTCGGCTATTCTCTTCTCTCTCTCTCTGTTTGGTTAAAATGGGTTTGGCGAGAGAAGGGAATAGTGAGTACGGATCATTTGTGGGAATTTATGAGATTTGCAGTGCTTGGATCTCCTTTTTATTGGACTTTGCAATTCTATAATGCATGCATTATTGCTGTTAAGTATTTTATTTACTAACAAATGATAAGCATCCATGTGAATTTATGAGATTGTGTTGTGGATTTCTTTTTTAATTTTTATTGTAGATGGCCAACAAAGACGGTTCAGAGGGACCTTTGTGGGAATTTATGGAAAACTTAGGAAAGATGCAAGGTGGAGGAGGAAATTGCAACCTCCGTTGCAAATTATGCAACACTAGTTTAAAGGGGAATTATTATAGGATAAAAGGACATTTATTATTAATTCTCAATCGTGGAATTAGACAATGTTCGTCTATTGATGAAGATATGTTAGAAAATTTTCATAAGATGGAAGATGCGGTACAAACAAAATAGACATTGAAAGAAGCAAGTAGTGGTTCAAGTGCTAATATACCATTACCGAAGTTTGGAGATTTTGGTAAAAAGAGAAAAGGGGATAATAGCATATCAAAATCATTTAATGTTGTACCACGGGATGAACTTGATCACTTGATAGCTCGGACATTTTATGCTAGTGGTTTGTCTTTCAACTTGATTAGGTCTCCATATTTTAGACAGATGATCAAACATGCATGTGATAGTCAATTGAAGGAATATGTAGTGCCTACATATGATAGATTGAGGACTACTTTATTACAAGCCGAGAAAGCAAATGTCGAATTACACTTAAAATCAATTCAACAATCTTGGACTCATAAAAGGGTGTCAATTGTTAGTGATGGCTGGATTGATTCTAATAGAAAAAGGAGTTTGATTAATTTTATGGCAGCGTCAAAGAATAGCCCAGTTTTCTTAAAAGCCGGAGATGCAACTGAAGAAGTTAAGTCGGCGGAATATGTTGGGAAATTGTTTTTGGAGGTTATTTCTGAAGTTGGTCATGAAAATGTGGTCCAATTCATAACAAACAATGCCGTTGTATGTAGAGCAGTAGGCTTAAGAGTGGAAGCAAAGCATCCATCTATCTTTTGGACACCTTGTGTAGTTCATACTCTTAATTTGGCACTGAAGAACATATGTAAGCCAGATAAAGACATGTCAGAAAGGTACGAGCAATTTAAGTGGATTGGGCAGATTGATGAAGAAGCTAAAATGATAAGAAACTTTGTTGTAAACCATAATGCTGTATTTAAGTTTTACAACAAGTATTCAGAGTTGAAACTTCTTGGTGTGACTGAAACAAGATTCGCTTCTACATTGATATTAATAAAGCGAATCTTTCAGGTAATTTTTATTTTCTTTATTCACCTTTTTAAAATTTTTAAGTAATTATTATATTAATGGAACATTAACATTTCAGGTAAAGTCAGCTTTGCAACGTATGGTGATTGATAAGAGTTGGAGGTTTTCTAGAGAAGAGGATTCTCAGAAGGCACACAAAATCGAAGACATTTTAATTAGTGACTTGTGTTGGGATAATGTGGAGTATTTGTTGGAGTTCAATGAACTAATTGTTTCAATGCTTCGAGTTGCTGATACTGATACTCCTATACTTTATTTGGTTTACGAAAAGTAGGACTCAATGATTGAAGAAATTCGAAAAAGGGTATTTAGGCATGAGAAGAAAAATATCCTTACAGATGAAAGCAAATTTTATGATGAAGTGCATGAAGTATTGGTGAGAAGGTGGAATAAAAGTAGCACTCCGTTGCATTGCCTTGCTCATTCATTGAATCCTAAATATTATAGTAATGAGCGTTTAGCCGAAGGAATTGGCCGAGTTCCTCCAAATCTTGATGAAGAAATTTCAGAAGAAGAAATGCATGTTTTGAGAGACTATTTTCAAGTGTAACTATGCTTCGTAAGGTTCGTGAGGAATATGGAAAGTTTGCTGCCACAATCGGTAATTTTGGGTGATGGGCGGCTCTTAGTGAACGGTACACAATAAATCCCTTGGCATGGTGGGGCAATCGTGGATCTAATGCACCCACACTCGCAAGCCTTGCATTTAGGTACAACTACCTTTATGTTTATTATTTATGTATACTATTTATTATTTAAAATGAAAGTGTAATATACTAATATATGTATCTTATCCCCCAATGTAGGGTATTGGGACAACCTTGTTCTTCTTCATGTTGTGAAAGAAACTGGAGCACTTTTGGAATGATATCAAGCATTAAAAGAAATAGGTTGACGCCACAACGTGCAGAAGACCTTGTCTATGTCTACTCGAATTTGCGTCACTAATCAAGAGTAGATGAACATTATGTGGAAGGGTCTAGCAAGTATTGGGATACAGTTGGGGATGAATTCAATTTGGAGGGGCCATCAGATCATCAATTTGCAAATTTGTCTCTTGATGATCCAGTATTAGAGAGCATGAGTTTTGAAGATGATGAGATGTCAAATACTAATGTCGACTTAGATTCTATTACTGAAGAAAATATTGGGAACCAAATGGATGGTTCTAATTGACTAATTGCTGCTTTTTCTTTTTGTGATACACATTGATGATATACCTTTCTTTTTGGAGGATTGTTTAATGAAGAAAACTTTTACTCATTTAGTATTGCAATTGCACTTAATGAACTCTCACTCTCTCTCTATATATATATTTAATATAAATATATTATATACATTTATATATAGTCGTGCCGCCGTATTGGAATTTAAAGATTTTGTCATGCCGGACACCTCTGGACACTTGGCACCCATGCCACGTGTCTGGGTGACACTGCATAATATTATAAACTTTACATCCTGCGAATCACACCGATCAGATAAAGTTTCGGTTGCCATCTCCTAAATTTCCTTCTACTAGGTCCCTCTAAATTTTAATTATTTGGGGAGCTCATCGTGTCAAGTTCTATCTCAAAATTTTTGGTTTTACAAAGCTTTAGAAGCTTTATATCCACTTTATTCAATTTATACTTATATTTTAAGTTAATGTAGTTTTTGAGAGAAACCTTGTGTTTTGCTCTGCTATTGTTCCTCATTCTGGGTTTCTAGGTAAGATTGGCTCTTCAAGGCTGATACCAGAAAGCAGAGGACCCATTGGAGATTCAGAGGCAACTCCTCAATACAAGCGTGAGTTGTGTGACCCAACTCAATAGGAATTGGCATCGCATGCATGCCGGGCACATATGTCGTTGTCCTCTACCCTTATTTTTTTTATTTCAATTAATCTCTTTGTCCACTCGCAACTTAACCTTTTTAACCTTGCTTCTCACCACTCAAACAAACAACAAATCATCTCTATTCACCTTCTTTCTTATGCATTAAACTTTCTTATTTTAAACATTCTATGAGCAACTACATAGTTCCAGATTTGCGCCTGCACACTAGTAAAAGCAACAATTGTTGTATCCTAGCGGCAAACTCCATCACTTCACTACTCCAACAACAGTGAAGGAACGAACATATGATGGCAAAATCTAAGGAAGTATGGTCAACACGGACCTCACTTTACAAGTTCATCTTTCTCTATCCCTTTCTAGCTCCATTAACAAATATTCTTTTTTACTTTGACTTGATTACGCGATTCTAAATTGTATATGCATAGTTACATATTACTCTGGGGTATGTAACCAACTTACAACTTAGTTTCATCTTGTACACACGAAAGCCAACATAGGAGCTATAGGATACTGAAGGATGCTCCCCATTCCATCCAAGTTGAGAATCTGAAGAATAAGTAGTATAAACTGACACGTACTATAAGATCTTCCCCAGCTCAGGAGTGGACTTAGCCCTATCTCCTTCAAGAGTAGCATTCAACTCTTGTTCAAATAACGTAGGATGAAATTCACATGATGAACCCCTCTAATTACTTGACTCCAAGCCCCACGTATACTCTTAAGAGAAGTGCAGCTGCATAGTTCACTCACAAGAACACGAGTATAATTACTATATTAAAAAGGAAATATGAAATGAACTCTTAACAACTTGTTTTCTCTCACATCAACACTTAATACAAACAATAAACCCTCGTTTGTGTCTCAGTACCACTCCTTCCCCTTCTCTATAAACATATACATCTAAACTTCTCCTAAAGTAACTAGGAAAATAAACACCTAAATACTAACTATTAAAGGGAAAAGAGAAAAACTCTCTTGACAAGATCTAACTAGCTTTCTAGAGACCGACAATAGACATCCTATTTTGCATGGTCAAGCGCATCTAGACCGATTCGAACAACCATGCTTTTTCTAATTCTTCTTCAGAACCATCACAATGTAATCTAAACCCCAGAATCCCTTTCACAGTTTCCCTCCTCCTTTAGAAATCCAATTTTCCCCTTTCAAACCAGTGTTACCCAGACACGTGGCACGGGTGCCAATGTCCAGGTGTCCGGCATGGCAAAGTCTTTAAATTCCAATACGACGGCACGGCTATATATAAATGTATATAATATATTTATATTAAATATATAGAGAGAGAGAGCGAGAGTTCATTAAGTACATTTGCAATACTAAATGAGTAAAAGTTTTCTTCATTAAACAATCCTCTAAAAAGAAAGGTATATCATCAATGTGTATCACAAAAAGAAAAAAAATCAGCAATTAGTCAATTAGAACCATCTATTTGGTTCCCAATGTTTTCTTCAGTAATAGAATCTAAGTCGACATTGTTGTTTGACATCTCATCATCTTCAAAACTCATGCTCTCTAAAACTGGATCATCAAGAGACAAATTTGCAAATTTAAGATCTAATGGCCCCTCCAAATTGAATTCATCCCCAACTGCATCCCAATACTTGCTAAGCCCTTCCACATAATGTTCATCTACTCTTGATAAGTGACGCAAATTCGAGTGGACATAGACAAGGTCTTCTGCAGGTTATGACGTCAACCTATTTCTTTTAATGCTTGATATCATTCCAAAAGTGCTTCAGTTTCTTTCACAACATGAAGAAGAACAAGGTTGTCCCAATACCCTACATCAGAGGATACGATACATATATTAGTATATTACACTTTCATTTTAAACAATAAATAGTATGCATAAAGTAATAAACATAAAGATAGTTGTACCTGAATGCATGGCTTGCGAGTGTGGGTGCATTAGATCCATGACTCCCCACAATGCCAAGGGATTTATTGTGTATCGTTCACTAAGAGCCTCCCATCGCCCAAAATTACTGATTGCGGCAGCAAACTTTCCATATTCCTCACGAACCTTATGAAGCATAGTTACACTTGAAAATAATCCCTCAAAACATGAATTTCTTCCTTCTGAAATTTCTTCATCAAGATTTGGAGGAACTCGGCCAATTCCTTCGGCTAGCCGCTCATTGCTATAATATTTAGGATTCAATAAATGAGCAAACCAATGCAACGGAGTGCTACTTTTATTCCACCTTCTCGCCAATACTTCATGAACTTCATCATAAAATTTGCTCTCATCTGTAAGAATTTTTCTTCTCATGCCTAAATACCTTTTTTCGAATTTCTTCAATCATTGAGTTCCACTTTTCGTAAACCAAATGAAGCATAGGAGTATTAGTATCAGCAACTCGAAGCATTGAAAAAATTAGTTCACTAAACTCTAACAAATACTCCACATTATCCCACCACAAGTCACTAACTAAAATGTCTTTGATTTTGTATGCCTTCTGAGAATCTTCTTCTCTATAAAACCTCCAACTCTCATCAATCACCATACGCTGCAAAGCTGACTTTACCTGAAATGTTAATGTTCCATTAATATAATAATTACTTAAAATTTTTAAAAAGGTGAATAAAGAAAATAAAAATTACCTGAAAAATTCGCTTTACCAATATCAATGTAGAAACAAATCTTGTTTCAGTCACACCAAGAAGTTTCAACTTTGAATACTTGTTGTAAATTGTAAATGTAGCACTATGGTTTACAACAAAGTTTCTTATCATTTTAGCTTCTTCATCAATCTGCCCAATCTACTTAAATTGCTTGTACCTTTCTGACATGTTTTTACCTGGTGTAAATATGTTCTTCAGTGCCAAACTAAGAGTATGAAATATACAAGGTGTCCAAAAGATAGATGGATGCTTTGCTTCCACTCTTAAGTCTGCTGCTCTCCATGCAGCAGCATTGTTTGTTATCAATTGGACCACATTTTCATGACCAACTTCAGAAATAACTTCCAAAAACAATTTTCCAACATATTCCGCCGACTTAACTTCTTCAGTTGCATCTACGGCTTTTAAGAAAACTGGGTCATTCTCTGACGCTGCCATAAAATTAATCAAACTCCTTTTTCTATTAGAATCAATCCAGCCATCACTAACAATTGACACCCCTTTATGAGTCCAAGATTGTCGAATTGATTTTAAGTGTAATTCGACTTTTGCTTTCTCGGCTTGTAATAAAGTAGTCCTCAATCTATCATATGTAGGCACTACATATCCCTTCAATTGACTATCACATGCATGTTTGATCATCTGTCTAAAATATGGAGACCTAATCAAGTTGAAAGACAAACCACTAGCATAAAATATCCGAGCTATCAAGTGATCAAGTTCATCCCGTGGTACAACATTAAATGATTTTGATATGTTATTATCCCATTTTCTCTTTTTACCAAAATCTCCAAACTTCGGTAATGGTATATTAGCACTTGAACCACTACTTGCTTCTTTCAATGTCTTTTTTGTTTGTGCCACATCTTCCATCTTATAAAAATTTTCTAACATATCTTTATCAACAGACGAACATTGTCTAACTCCACGATTGGGAATTAATAATAAATATCCTTTTATCCTATAATAGTTCCCCTTTAAACAAGTGTTGCATAATTTACAACGAAAGTTGCAATTTCCTCCTCCACCTTGCATCTTTCCAAAGTTTTCCATAAATTCCCACAAAGGTCCCTCTGAACCGTCTTTGTTGGCCATCTACAATAAAAATTAAAAAAGAAATCCATAACACAATCTCATAAATTCACATAAATGCTTATCATTATTTGTTAGTAAATAAAATACTTAACAGCAATAATGCATGCATTATAGAATTGCAAAGTCCAATAAAAAGGAGATCCAGGCACTGCAAATCCCATAAATTCCCACAAATGATCCGTACTCACTATCCCCTTCTCTCGCCAAACACATTATAACAAAACAGAGAGAGAGAGAAGGGAATAGCCGAGTGGGGAGTGGGACTGTCTTTGTTATTAAAAAGAGGAAATTTATGGGGTGCTGTCTTTAGCCCTTTACTTTAAAAAAGAAGAAGGTACAAACAAGAGAGACAGGGTCCCTTCATTATACCATTAGAATTATGGGGCACTGTCTTTAACCCTTACTTTTTAAAAAAAAGTACAAACAAGAGAGAAGGGTACCATTAGAATAACAGGGGATTAACCTTTACCATTAAATAAGAGAGAGAGAACGAATGGAACAGGACAAGAAAAAAAACGAAAAGAAGAGAGAGATGAGACAGGGTCTATTGCTTCTACCCCTTCTCTCTACTTTTGCCTCTAGCAAATAACATAAACAAAACAAAAGTGAACAGATTTATTAATGGAACAGTAATAAAATAAATAAATAAAATAAAAAAAGGAATAGGGAGTAGGGACGGCAAGGACGGGACGAGAGGAAAGAGAGAAGGGACCACCCACTCCTCTGTCCCTTCTCTTTACCCAAAATAAAAGAAAAAAATAATGACAGTATCTTTTTAAGTCTTCACTCGAAAGAAAAAGAAAGACCAAGGGAAGTTTAAAAGATAAACCAAAGAGAAAAACCAGAAAGAAGAAAAGAAAAATCAAAGAGGGCCTTTACAAAGGCGAGAGAGGAGAAGGAGAAAGAGATGGAGAGGGTGAGCATGCAAGAGCGTACATGAAGGCTGGAGGGTGGAGCTACGTGTCAGGTAAGTTCTTCTCCTTCTTCTTCGTTCTCCTTCTTCTACAAGCCCTTTCTCTTTTTCTTTCTCCAGTAACAGTAATAGAAACATGCAGGAGAAGTTTTTACTTTAATTCTTCAATTCTTTTTTTTTGGTCTATTCCCTAGAGGATATGGACGGCTCCTTCTAAAAAAGCCCTAAAAAGCTCCTTTTCCTTCTATTTTACAGAAAGCCCTAAAAAAAACTCTTCTTCTTCTTTTATTTTACAAAAACCCTTTTAAAAAAATCGTGGACACGTATTATAGACATGCCACTGTGAAGTGTCAGTTTAGGGATTCGGGGATTCGGCATGGCACAGCATGGACACGTTTTTAGCCGTATTGTGCCATATTCAG
Organism: Tetracentron sinense; assembly: GCA_015143295.1. Classification (NCBI taxonomy): domain Eukaryota; kingdom Viridiplantae; phylum Streptophyta; class Magnoliopsida; order Trochodendrales; family Trochodendraceae; genus Tetracentron; species Tetracentron sinense. The sequence continues at coordinate 20,482,047 of CM026558.1, read as the reverse complement.
CCGTGTCATGTCGTGTCCTAGTGTTGGCACCTCAAAATTTTGAAAAAGTGTCGTGCCTAGGTAACATTGTTTCAAACCCCTTAGAAGCCCATTAAACCTGATCCCGATGCCAAGGTATTTTCATCATTTTGGAATTTATGGGGTGGGACCCTAACACTAGGTTTTTTTAAGGACTACAATTAATCCCTTGAAATTCCTCCATTAACCTCTAGAATCTTTAGCGACCTATCAAGCCCAACCCAAAATGCAGTGGTATTTTAGGAAGTTTATTTTCCTACAAAATAGGGCTTGTGCTTGAAGAGCTCAGGCCCATACTACTACTTGAAGTGCTCAAATCTGACTACTACACTGCTTAAGAGCTCACAAATTTTTCTAAAGTTATGGGTCGGGCTTGGGCCACTGGATCATGAAGAGCTCATGTTCAACTACTACTGTTGTTGCCTCCTTAATGGGGCTGTCCAATGGACCGGGAAAGGGCAGGGCAGGTTAGGCCTGGTTCTAATCGGACCTCGTATATTTAGGTCCAAGCTCGGACTATATTTACCCGGGCCAGGGCTCAGCTGGGCCATGTCTTCTAGATTACTCATTAGAGCCCATTTTCTAGTCGTTATAATAAACCATTGCAATACCATTACTTACACTTGTGTCATTTGTCAAATGGACTTTATATTATACAAAAGAGAGACATTTTTTATGAAACTAAACTAATTCCCAAATTTTGGTTGATAGAATTTTGAGTTCCAACTTTTCTTTCTTCTTGTGCTCTATTTATGCATTTCATTTTAGAATGGTACATTCTATAACTTCTAATATATGTTTTGGTTTAATAATGGATAAATATGTATTTAGGTTTACAAGGTATATTATATAATATACAATGTATATACCTATATTAAATATACGTAAATTATGGCGGTTCAAGCCCGGGCAATAAGGAGTCAAGCCCTAGCCTGACCTGAGGGCCTAAATATATTTATGAAAAAAATGCTTATTACTCTTATTTTGTTTAGGCTGAATAACGAAGGAGAAGAGGTAAACCCTCTCTCTAACTCTTCTCAGATTATCCCTTATTTATACAATATGTTTGCAATGAATATATTAATATTATATAATTAAATATAAACGGTATTTTTTTTATCGCCTAAGAGTCGCCTAGCCTAGGCGGTTGCCTAGACGCTTTGACAACTTTGGGTGTCAACTGCATATTGGACACAGGATATCGTGGGCTCACATTCCCTGTCTTGAAGCCTTCAATGAGACCAAGCTTCTCCGTCTTACACAACAGCCTATTGGGCGCCTCTGCCACCATAAAATAAAATAAAATAAAGACAGAGGGAATCATTGGCACATACCTCTCGAGCAACTAAAAGGCCTTTCACGGCCCATTTACAAGGATCAAGAATGAAGTAGACGAGATGCAATCCTGAACCCAACTCCTCCACTTCAAAAATTCCGGATAGCAGGCGCACTTTTGATTTTGTGGAATTGGCAAACGGAATTGTCACTAGTCCCACAATTCCAATTATGTCGTTTGGTGCATTATAAAAAGGAGCGAAATTGAAGCGCTGAATTAATGAGAAATTAGTGGAATTCCAATGCATTCCCAAGAGTTGTTAATTGCCGATTCCAATCTGTTGTGGAATTGAGAAAAAATACAAGAGCCTAACACTTTCATGAGAGACAAGGTTTCAAGGCGTTCATCCTCTCAAATTACCACTAGCGTCCAAGCGGGAAGGATTCCTGACTATGAACTCCCTAGTAAGTCTCTCCCTTTGTCTCACTCTCTATCTCTGGTTTCCTCTTGCTAGACCTAGGAATGACGATTGTGACTGAGTTTCGAGTTGCAGACCTCTGAAACTCGAAACTCATCTCGTGCAGCGAGTTAAGGGCTTGAAAAGGGGCAGGGGGGAATGGAACCCCAATCTCTTTCATCTCTATCACCGTCTCTCTTGTCTTTCTTCTCTCATCTCTCTCCCCCATCTCTTTAACTTCCATCTACATCTCTCACATTCTCTTTATTTGTTCATTTTGATCAGTAACCATCAAAATGTATATATCATAAAGGCAAAGCGAGTACATATGCATAATCGCAACTACGATGTCAATGAGTAGTAAACTCCTAGAAGAGACGAGAAAGCAACATAAACAAAGAACTACAGTAACTATTAAAGAAAATGTGGCAGGCTGCAAGAAATAGACCACTCTAATCATGCAAAAAGTTGTCCAGGGTCCATTTTCGAGTGCTGAATAGACCACCATTCCAAGGCTAGTGATTTTATGTGTACACACAACCGAGCCAAAGGTGAGGACGAGTTATCGAACGCTCTAGAGTTCCACTCTTTCCAGATCGACCAACAGATTGTCCTAGGCAAAACTAACCCGATCGCCTCACGGGAACTATCCGTACTAACCCGAGACCAACAAGATAAAAAAATTTGACAAGAAGATGGGAAGACCCATTCCACCTTTATTCGAAAGAGAAAATAATTCCAAATCTCAAAAGCCACATGGCAATGTAAAAGACCATCGATTCTTCCGCGAGAAGACACAAGTAGTTACCTATACGTATAGTTTTTAATTTTGGCGAAATTTTGATCGCGGTCTCCCCGCCCCTGAAATTGATATCCCTATTGAGGAATTTCGGCCAAAATAGCCCTGGTTTTTTTTTAATAAGTTTTTTAATTAAACTTTGATAAAAACTATTGATATTTACCCAAATGAACAGAAATTTCACAAATAAAATTGTTGAAACTTTGTGACATTTCCCCAAAATTTCAGGTTTATTTTAAAAATAAAATAATAATTTTTATACTAGATGACAAATTTAATTAGATATTTATCCCTAACTATACCTAATAAGCTTAGTATAGTTAACCAGACAAAATATTTTGTAAGTATAGTTAACTTATGAAATAATACCTAATATGTTAAGATACTTAAGGCCCTTAAAACACTTCAACTAACCTATTTAAACTAGAGAACCCCAATATGACGACACTTGCTCATTATAATTATTTAATAATTATAAAGATAATCTTAATTGTTTAACCTAAAATATTACGTCTATAATAGGATGTTTCAAGAGAATATTTTGGTCAAATAAAATATTCAAAAAAAAAGTATCGGATGGAATCCAAAATGAGCAAAATTTTCTCCATTTGAAACCTTGCCAATATGTGGCTGAACATGAGAGATCACATTCTCTCTACCTCCATCTCTTATCATTCTCCACTCACGACTCTCTTCTTTTATTCAAAGCCATCGATTTTAAAGATCTAAGCATAATAGTGTCCAATAAAATATAGAAATTGATTCTCTCATTCTGGAAAATAATTATTTCTCATAAGTTTTTTATTCTTATAATCAGTTTTGTGCAGAGAACACATTTGGCAATTGTCAGTTAGAATCATGGTTTTAAAAAACGCCGAAACCGTTACGTAACGGTTTCGGCGGTACCCGTTACCCGAAACCGTTACGCTACATACTTCTGCACGTACAGCTTGCGTAACGGCCGTTACCGTTACGTAACGCCCGTTACGCCCATTACGGCCGTTACATTAGGAGAATATGCTTTACAGCTTTTGGCTTTTGGCTTTTGGCTTTTGCAGTTTTTTATTTTTTCTTACTTTGTTTTTTCACTTTGCAGCAGCTTTGTAGGTGTTTTGGACCTTTTGGTCTTCATTTCAAACTTCAAAGTTTCAAAGTTTCAAACTTCAAACTTCAAAGTGTCATCATTGATCATACACATGCAGAGTTACAGACTTACACTCAAATTTCTTATATTATAAATTAAACCCTCTCGGCCTCTCACGACTCACTCAATCCTTCATAGTTCGAGTGTTCGACACTTCGACTTCATTCCCTCTCGGCCTCTCACGAGTCACGAGTCACGACTCACTCAATCTTTCATAGTCATTTGGTCTTGGCTACCCTTCTCTCAATTTCTCGTATTCGCCTATTTGGTATTCCTCTTTCTCTTTTTTTTTTTTTGAAACACCAAATGTTAGTATTAGTAATTATTAAATATTAGTATTTTTTTCGGAATATTATGAATTGTTAGAAAATGTTAGTATTTTTTTGGGAATATTATTAAATGTTAATGTTAGTACTTAGGCTTAGCAAATGTGTATGAGTTATGACTGTATCTGTATGTATCATTGTATATTTGTATCTCCCTATCAGTATCTGGAGTCTCGAAACTCTCGACCCATCTAATTTCATTATTTTTACATTTTAAGCTTCATATTGGCTTTAGAAGTATGTTTTTACTCATTTATTGCATTTTTATTATTTTTTTCTATTTATTGGAATTTTTTTGATTTTTTTTATACAAAAAAAGGGGGAAAATAGCGTAACGGCCGTTACGGTACCGTAACGGCGTACCGTAACAGTTTTGGCCGATACCGTTACAGTGGCAGAAACCGTTTTTTCGAACCTTGGTTAGAATCAATTATGAAAAAAGATAAACAACGCAATTACATTTGGATGGGGGAAAAAAGATTATTGTAGCATTACATATGGTTATATTCATCAACACATTTATAAGTATCATAAAATACCCAAATTTTTACTATGTCCTATCTATCTCGCCTGTTTTCACACTTATCTTGTTCGTTTAAGCGTGTTTCTCATATTTAATTGTCAAAAACATCTTTTCTTTGTTCCGCACTTCCGCTAACATTGTGCCAAAAACAGAACGACTCTTAAAATCATTCCCTAAAAATAAGTTGTCAAACACGTTTACGTGGTTTCTATTCCTCGAATAAAGAAATCATTCCCGAGGAACGATGCCAAACGACCCCTTATTAAACCAAAATACATATTATAAGGAATATTATATAATATACCTCATCAAAAATACATATGTTAGTGCACAAGAGGGAATAAAAAAATTAGAACTCAAAATTCTATCAACAAAAATTTAGGAATTATTTTAGTTCCACTTCCATACAAAACGTTTCTCTTGTTATAATAAATCCCCTTTGACAAATGGCACGAGTGTATATAACGGTCTTGCAATAGTTTATTATACCAACTATAAATGTGGTATAATGATTAATTTGGAAGACATTATTTGGCCCAAGCGCAAGCCCGAGTAAATATAGGTTGGACTTGGGCCTAAATGTACGAAGCACGATTAAAACCGGGCCTAACCAGGCTTGGCCCGACCAATTCTAGCCTAGCTCATTGACACCCCTAATTCCATCTATTCAATAATTCAACCAAATAGCAGAATTCTGGACTGCAGAGTTCAACTTTGTGTAGTTCAATTCCACGGAATTCCGTTCCTTGGGCCATGTGAGGGGAAAATACCAGAAAGGACACGCGTCAGCAACAGCTCCTTCCACGCTCTGGTATACCGGTAGAAGGTTGGAGTGGAGGGTGTGGCACCCTGACCTGTACTCCGATGGTAAAGTAAGTAGATGTAGAAGATGATGAACAGTAAACACTAAAAATAGGCACTGAAAGTTACGCAAGGCACTGGGAAGCACTGAATAAGTATGCTCTGAAGTATGGCCAAAATGTGTGTAAAAACGTGATTAAACGTGATCTTTAGTACTAAAAATCACGGGGTATTTATAGGGTAAGGTTGGTATGGTCATCGATGACCATGGATGGCCATAGGTGTCCATACCACGTGTTTTTGCACTCATTGCCAAATATCTCAGACATATCTGCCGCCGGTTGCATCACACGTGAGAGCCCCCTATGAGTCCAATCGGACGGGATCGGACAGTACGCAGAAGTGACCAGCATTAAATGCCAAGACAGTGCTTTCGGCACGAAACGGCGCATTCGGCACGCCTGTCGGAATTATGGATCGCCTCCTAATCACTTCTTCCTACGAGTCGGTCTCGTTGTTGACTCGAGCTCGGTTACGGTGTAGATGTCTTAAAACACAGCACGACATCGTTGTCGGTGAGACAACGGACTCGTTGTTCGCGTAACGACAAAGACGTTGTCAAGAGTACAACGGTCACGTTGTGCTTCAGACAACGAGCACGTTGTCAAAGCCACAACGGAAACGTTGTTCCGCAAGAGAACAAAGACGTCGTAATGCGCACAACGGGATCGTTGTGCATCAGACAACGTGTGACCCCTCTATTTTAAGCACGTGACCCCAACTTGTGTCCACGTGTCACTTTCGTTGAACAAAACAACAAAAACGAGCTCGTTCTCCAACGCCAAGTTGATTTTACGAATTTTATCCGTTACAATTTGCCCCTTTATGATGCTTGGAACGTAGTTCGAAGCGTCATAAACGGACAAAAAGATCATACCTGGCACTGCTCCGGAAGATGAAACGTTGCGTGCTTTAAACGCTCGCTGAGAAGGTCGACCGTTCACGCCAGCTGGTTACGCGTGCGAACCATCACGTCTCTTTAATGTGGACAGGCTATCATCATCGTCGATTTGAATTTCAAAACGCTTTAATAACTCTGACGGTTACTCTCTTTTGGCGAAAAGACGATCTTGCCACTGCTCTTCTTCCCGTTGACACAGGTGTACGGCTCTGTTGAAGGGTAGTGGTGTAGTTTCACAAATCTGAGATGCTTATAAAATCTCCATCGAATACTCCTTCTCTTTCACCCTGTTCCTTCAAGCACTGTTACTCTGCCGAATTTCTTCCTCAACCGAAAGTTCATCTTCCTCAAGCTCTCAACAGTCTCTCAGTCGTCTTCTGTTCGGTACGCTCTTCCCCCTTTCTCTTGTTATTTCTTACTGTTTCTCTTTTTCTCTCTTCTCTGGTTCTTGGAGTGATTCTGCTCTGTGTACACTTCGTTGCTCTGTTCACTGTTCTTGTCCCTTTTCACTGTTTCTTCCAACCACTATGGCTGCCGTCGTTCCCGTAGAACCCTCTAGGTTAGAGGAAGTTAGAGGCCCTACTGATGATGAGGCCAGTTGCACAGGTAGCGCACCTCATAGTGCCTACATCGAAAAATCCTCAGCTCTGCGCCAACATCAGTTGGCACATCTGAACCACTACAGGGAACGTTTCGACTTCCCTTCCAACGTCAATCTCCATTTCAAGCGAGATGACGCTATCATTGATAGGCGTTCTGCTTGCACCGTCGTCTACCTCTCCCAGCTCGAGACTGGCCTCCGCTTCCCTCTTCATCCCGTCCTGGATGAAGTTCTGTCCACCCTGCAACTCGCACCGGGACAAATGCATCTGAGCTTCCACAAATACATGTCCATGATGATCAAATTCATCAAGGACGGTTACCCAATAGAGGCTAGGCATCTATTCCACTTCTGCCATGCTGTCAGATGCCGAGGCAATGACGATGGTTTGTTCTCCTACTACTCGTGGAACAAGAAACCTCGATATCCAGAGCTCGTCTCAGGCATTCTCGATAGAGAAAGAAGGTGGAAAGCCATTCCTTTCGTTGTCTCTGGCGGCTGGAAGGCAGAGAATTCCACGGTCCCCAACGTCTTCCGAGCGGAAGCAGGTATACCATTATAGTCGTCCGTTGTCCGTTGTGCACCATTGTCCTGACTCTGCTCTCGTTATACGTTGTATGTTTTCATCCTGCTATCTCTTGTTGTACTTATTCTGCTTTCCTGTGTGCAGTCGACGCAAAGAAGATCCCATACAAGAAGTTGGCCCCAGAAGAAGAAGGCCTCCTTACCGGTATCTGTCGTGCTCGAGGTGGGGAATACATCCGGTGGAAACCACTGGAGCCTGACACGCGGGTAGCCTTCAGCACTCCTACTGCAACTGCTCAACAACCACAACAACAGCAATAGCAACAGCAACAAGGTGCTTCCACTTCCGCACCTTCACCAGCACTTAATCTAGCCGAAGAAGAAGAAGAAGAAGGCATGGTTGACACAGATCCACCTCCGCTAAGCAGGAAGCCAAGGTCTACTCGCCCTACGGTTCAGCTGCCACCACCGCTGAAGAAGAAGAAGAACCCTCCTTCCAAGGGTACAGCGACTGCTGACCCGAAGAGAAAGATGCCAACCCAGGCCGAGTATGAGGCCAGAAAGAAAGCGAAGGCGGACAAACGCCTGGAGAAAGAGAACGCAGCCATTGCTGCTCCCCCTACCACCTCTGCCGTTCCTGCAACAAGTCCAGGAGCAGAGGTGACAACGGCGGTGCCCGAAGCCAGCTCGGCGCCTGGCCCCTCTGGAGCTGCAACTGCCCCAGCCAGCACGAGTTCCACTGTCGTTGCCCTGGCCGCAACGGAAGCTGGCACAACGAGTCTTCCAGCTCGTATGCTACCGTCGTTCGTTCCAGACTGGTCGCCCGACTTCTCTCGGTTCGGGATACCGACTGTGAACGACTTGGTGCAGAGTTCGGAGAAGACCGCCCGAGCTCTGACTCATGCAATGAGGTTGCCCCGGGACATCGCTGAGGTCGGCAAACTCCATCTGTCCGATCTGTCCTACGCCGCCTACCAGTCTGTGGCGACAGTAAGTTTCTCACTTCCTCTTCTTCTTACTCTACTGCTGAAATTTTACTCCTCGTTGTGCTAATGCCCGGACACTTCCTTGCAGATGAACGTGCTCGTGCAAGAACTCTGTGATCGTAACCAATATAGCTACAATCACCTGCGAGACGGGATCAACTACTGCAAAGGCAGGACTGAGACGCTGGAGCAGACTCTCGTCGAAGAGAGACTCAAGGCAGACTTTGATTTGTCTCAAGCCAAAGCCGACGCTGATCGCGCTGAGGTGAAGTTGCAAGCTGCCACCAAGGCACAAGAAAAGGCTGAGGCTGAGACACGATCAGCAAAGGAGGCTGAGAAGAAGGCCAAACAGGAGGTAGAGAACGCTGTTCTACGCATCAGCGAGCTGGAGCACGTCTCCCAAGTTTTGGGCAGACAGTTGGAGGAAACTGAGGCAGCCAGGACAGCATTGGCGGAGGAGCTCGGGGAGGCCAAGAAAACTCAAGAGACCACCGAGAGCTCCGTGACCCTGAGACTGCAGCAACACTATCAGTCTCAGCTGGACACGCTCTTGGATGAGGATCGGGCTGAGACCGAGAAAGAGGTTCTCGAATCGCTCCGCCAATATGGCCGTCTGAAAGAAGACAACGAAGAGGACGCCACCACGTTCTCCGAGCTTCAGAGCAAAGAATTGATCGAGCTAGACAACGAGCCCGAGGTCCAAGGCGTCGAGCAACCTCACTCTCTTGAAGGTCCTGCACCCCTCCCTGCTGAGCCATACTCCGAGCCAGCTGCTCCCGAAGTCCCTGCCGCTGCCGATGAAGCTACTCCAGTGGAAACCCCAACTGCTGAAGCCTCTACTTCTGCCCCTGCTGCAACAACGACAGATGCTGATCTTGAGCTCGTCTGATCTGCTGTTCCTCTTCATATCTCTGTTTCTCTTTTTTTTTTTTGAATGATATAAACTCTTTTCTTTCCCTCTCATGGGAGTTCGCTGCTGCAATTGCCCAGAAATGGGTCTTTGGTATGAATAGATCACTCCTTTTTCTTATGTTTGCACTTCTTTTCACCTCGTAGCGTATCACAACGTATGCATATAGAAAAAGAAAAAACACAACATGAGTAGTTGAATAACTTTTCACGGTCCCCAGTACCGATGTTAATGCGGTACTTCGCTATGTGGATGTTTGAGTGCACGTGAAAATCATAGATGTTACACATATTAAACAAATTATTTCGATCAACGCACTACGAACAGAACACTGCGAATAGAGCACTACGATTAAAGCACTATGAACAAACACTACGAATAGAGCGCTACGAGCAAAACACTACGAGCAAAGCACTTCGAGCAAGCACTACGAGCAAAGCACCACGAGCGAGCACTACGAGCAAAGCACTCCGAGCAAGCACTACGAGCGAGCACTACGAGCAAAGCACTACGAGCAAGCACTACGAGCGAACACTTCGAACAAGCACTACGATCAAGCACTAATCCAGATACATCATTCGCGTAGTTCACTGTGAATGCAATCTGACAAATAAAATTTATATGATGAACACAATGTAACTCAGTTTCGAAGCACATGCTCAGAGGATGTCATTAGGGTAAGCCACAGGATTTGCTCAGATGACATCCTTATATAAGTCACTCATGTTCATTATGAGTACGTTGTTCAGTCGAAATTTTATTTGAATTACTTGCAAAACATTCAAAATATTACACTGATGAACCAGACAGAGCATAATGTAGACAACGAGCAGGTGCATAATATTGTAAGTTAAATGTTGAAATATGAGCACTATGATTATGTAAAATCACTGAAAACTTGTAAGCACAACGATACATGTAGTAGCATATCACAGATTCTATTGAAAGAATTGCCTCAGATTCATAATGTTCCAGGATTTTGAGATGAGGTTACCTTGTAAGTCTTTCAAGTAACAGACTCCAGGACTTCCCAATCGCTCTACGATATAAGGCCCTTCCCAGTTAGGTCTCAACTTGCCACTGTTAAGCTCTCTCGTGTTCTGGAACACTCTTCGGAGAACGAGATCACCGACCTGCAGCACTCTCCGTTGTACTTTCTTGTTGTAGGCTTTCCTCAATCGTTGTTGATACCTCCTCATCTGAATGTTGGCATCTTCTCGCTTCTCTTCTAGCAGATCGAGATGAATAGCCATAAGCTCTGTGTTCTGATCTTTCTCTCCATCCTTCTTCTTGTTGTGCCAAGAACGCACTGTAGGCAAACTGATCTCAGTAGGAATGACAGCTTCCATGCCATACGCTAGAGAGAAAGGAGTTTCATTGGTAGGACTCCTCGGAGTTGTTCTGTACCCCCACAAAACGTTGTGCAGCTCGGTGGTCCACTTCCCCTTCGAATCTTCCAATCTTCTCTTCAAGGCATTAAGAATATTCTTATTGGCTGCCTCGGCCAATCCATTTCCCTGAGGATAATATGGGGAAGAGAAAACATGTTTGATCTTCAGCTCGCTGCAAAAGTCGGCAATCAAACGTCCTGAAAACTGCTTCCCGTTGTCAGTAATGATGGACTGCGGTATGCCAAATCTGAAGATGATATGCTCCCACAAGAACTTCTTCACTTCTTGTTCTCTGATACGAGCAAGGGGAACAGCTTTAATCCACCGAGAGAAGTAATCAGTTGCCACTAGAAGAAAGATCAGATTCCCTGGAGCCCTAGGGAAAGGCCCTACAATATCGAGTCCCCAATGCGCAAATGGCCAAGGCTGAGATACAGTGCTGAGCTCTTGAGCTGGAGCATGAATCAAAAGAGCAAACCGCTGACACTGGCTGCATTTCTTCACATACTTCTGAGCATCAGCCTGCATGTAAGGCCAGAAGTAACCTTGCCCCAGAGCTCGATGGGCAATGGTTCTCCCGCCTGAATGAATGTCACATATTCCTTCATGCAACTCAGCAAGTATTCTCTCCACATCTGCAGGATGAACACACTTCAACAAAGGCCCACCAAAAGATTTCCTGAATAATTCCCCTTGCACCAAGGCATAACGAGATGCCTTGAACTGAATGCGCCTCGACTCCTTCACACTGATAGAAAGAACTCCGTCCTTCAGATAAGCCACAAGCCCTGTCATCCAGCTCGGAACTGGATTGACAAAAAATACTTCTCGTTGTGCCTGAAGAGTTATTGAAGGATACTCTTGGAACTCCATCAGAATAGCCTTAGGCTCGTCAGCCTGCACCATGGAAGCTAGATACGCCAAAGCGCCAGCATGCCTCTTCTCATCTCTCCGGGTGTGCCTGATCTCCACAACGGTGAATACTTCACACAACGAATGAACGAGAGTAGCATACTGCTTCATCCGGTCATCCTTGCAATCATAAACACCATTCACCTGATTCACCACGAGCTGTGAATCACAAAACACTCTCAACATGGAGATCTGCAGTTCTCGAGCACTCTCCAACCCAAAGAGTAAGGCTTAGTACTCAGCTTCGTTGTTGGAGGCAGTGAACCCAAGACGCGACATCTTCTGCACTTTGATGTTCTCCGGACTTATAAGCACAACGCCCAGTCCTGAACCACTGAAATTGGAAGATCCGTCCACGTACAATAGCCAACCGTTCCACTCTGATGACTCGGCTCCATCCACAACGATATCTTCGTTGTCAACTTCAATTGGAAGCTCCCGAAGATCAACAACCATGTCCTCTGCTTCCTCCTCCACTGGGAAATCAGAAAGAAAACCTGTCATTGCCTGCCCCTTTTCTGAACTCCTAGCCCGATACTGGATATCGAACTCACTCAGAGCTACTGCCCACTTCGACATCCTCCCCGCCAGCTCGGGTCGTCCCAGCACGACTTTCAAGGGATACGTTGTGATGACAACGATAGAATGAGCATGAAAGTAAGGACGAAGCTTTTCCGCAGAAAAGACAAGAGCCAGACATACCTTCTCGAGCTTGGTATAATTACACTCCGCCTTGAGAAAGGTTTTGCTGATGAAATAGACAGGTTTCTCCACGCCGTCACAACTCCTGACCAAGACGGACCCAAGGGCTTGCTCTGAAACAGACAGATAGAGATATAAGATTTCACCTGGCTCAGGCACCGAAAGGATAGGAGCTGAGCCTAAATATTCCTTCAAGGCAAGGAAAGCTCGAGAACACTCTGGAGTCCACGCGAAAATAGAGTCCTTTCTCAGCAGCTCGAATAGAGGTTTGCAACGATCGGATGACTTGGAGATGAACCGATTGAGTGCAGCAATCCGGCCTGTCAGTTTCTGGATCTCCTTCTTCGACTTAGGCTCTGACATGTCCAGCAAAGCACGGATCTGAGCTGGATTAGCCCCAATCCCCCGCTGACTCACAAGATAACCCAAAAATTTCTCTGAGGTAACCCCGAAGGTGCACTTCTCTGGATTGATCTTCAGATTGAAAGATCGCAGCACAGAGAAAGGCTCAGCAAGGTCTGTCACCAGAGTATCTCGTACTCGACTCTTCACAACGATATCGTCGATGTACACTTCAACCGTCTTGCCAAGAAGTGACCCAAACATGAGATTCATCAGACGTTGATAGGTGGCACATGCATTCTTCAAGCCAAAAGGCATCACTCTATAACAGAACAAGCCCCGCTCCGTTATGAAGGTGGTCTTCTCTCGATCTGCTTCCGCCAGGAGGATCTGATTATAGCCTGAATAACCATCCATGAAGGATAACATCTCGTGGCCAGCAGTGGCGTTGATGAGCCTGTCTATCCTTGGCATGGGAAAAAAGTCCTTGGGGCAAGCCTTATTGACACCAGTGAAGTCAATACAAACTCTCACCTTCCGGTTCTTCTTAGGCACAGCCACAACATTGGCTATCCAGTCAGGGTACTGCACCTCCTGAATGAACCTGAACTGAATCAGCTTGTCAATCTCTTCGTTCACTGCATCATGATAAGCTGGAGCAAGCCTCCGAGGTTTCTGGTTCACTGGAGGGATAGCAGGATCAACATTGAGGTGATGACAGATAACACTCGGATCGATTCCAGTCATGTCTTTGTGAGACCATGCAAAGACATCAAGGTTCTGCCTAAGGAAAGTTAGCAACTCGAGCTCTTCCTCCGCTGTCAAGCTCGTCCCAACCTGCAACACCTTTGGCTCTTCTTCCGTTCCTAAATTGACAGCTTTCGTGGGCTCAACGGAAGGTCTGCACAACGATGTTTCCGAGCTCTCTTCCACAACGGGAGCGACCTGTAACTGCTACGAAGGCACAACGGAAGCAGGAAAATTGCACTTCTGCGATGCCAACTGATCACCCTTGATCTCCTGAGGCCCGTCCTTCGTTGGATACTTCAACACCTGGTAGTACGAGGACGGAACAGCCTTCATCTCATGGGTCCACCAACGACCAAAGATGGCATTGTACGGTGATGGCGCGTCCAGGACGGAGAACCTGGTCTGAAGGACAACGGGTCCAGCCACAACGGGTAAGACAACGTCGCCTACAGGCTTCATCGAGCTGCCATCAAATCCGAACAGGGGAGTCTGAGCAGGGATGAGGACGGAAGGATCCAGCTTCATCTGGGTGAAAGCATGAAGATACAAGATGTCTGCTCCACTCCCGGAATCCACGAGCACTCTCTTGATGTCAAAGTCTCCTATTCTCATGGTGAGAACAAGAGCATCGTAGTGAGGTCGGATCACTGCTGCCAGATCACGATCAGTGAAAGTGAGTGCCTGCTCAACGCTTCTGCTAGGCACCTGCACCTGACATACTGCAGCATCATGAGACAGCTTCCTGGCATTCGCCCTGAAGTTCCTCTCTACATCAACTTCCGGCGCTTGCACGCGGCAAATGACATTGATCGTGCCCAAGGAAGCTCCTCCACTGGTACTGGGATTATTGGCAGGTTCTCCTCCACGAGCCTGGGATACCGGCTCCCTGGCACGCTCCGTGCCGCCGTTGTCAGAAGCAAGATACTCTCCCAAGTACCCCTCCTGAACCAGCCTCTCCAAGTACTCCCTCAGAATACGGCATCGGTTGGTGAGATGACCACGGCACTTGTGGTAATGACAATACTCATGTACTCGTGGTCCCGATATAATATCCTGCACAGCCCTCGCCGGCCACTCGAAGTATGGCTGATCCTCCATCGACCTCATGATGGTCGCCGGGCTGACTGTGAAATTGATGGGAGGGGCTCAATCTGCAAAAGATCGCCTCTCATTAGGCTGCACGCTTCTCTCATGCTGTACTTGAGGCTGCACCTGGCGTGGCTGATACTGCTGCCTCGCCTGATGTTGATCATTAGGACGCCTCTCCGTCCTACTCTGTTGCTGATGAAAATTTCTCTCTAGCGGACGCCGATCCGGCTGATCCCGCTGAATCACATAAACAACTCTCCTTCTGCTTCCTTGGTGGCGAGTCCTCAGATGATGAAGACTCGTACCTCTGCTTCTTCTCATTCCTCTTCGATGATCGGTGTGTCCTCTCCACGACATCCACCACTCTCGTCCTGGGCTTCGGCACCGGCACAACGGATACGTCCTCCTCGTACCGTCCGTACTTGGTGGCACGAACCATCAACTCGTCCATCTTGACAGGATAGTCAAGAGCCAAGGACTTATAGAGCTCGGAATGCTTGGGGATAGCATTCTTGAACGCAGCGATACAGCTCGCTTCGTCGACCTTATCGATGTTGTGGACTTCATCAGTGAAACGCGAAATAAAGTCCTTCAAGGATTCGGCCGGCTTCATCCTCAAAGAGAAGAGAGTATCTGCACCTGCTTTCTTCTTCTTATTGATGATGAAACGATCAACAAAAGCCGACCTGAGCTCTGAGAAATTGCTGATGGAACCAGGAGGCAAGTTCCGAAACCACTTCGACGCTGCCCCAGACAAGCTGTTGGGGAAAGCTTTGCAATACAGGTCATCATCTGGATTGCGAACAGCCATCGCATGTTTGAAATCAAACAAATGCTCCTCCGGGTCCGTCTTTCCAGTGTACATGGGGAAGACCGGAGTTATGAACTTGGAAGAAGTATAGGACTGATTGATGGCGTCCGTGAAAGGAGAGTTCTCAACGTTGTCCTTTGCTGACTGAGCAAAGTGGTCAGGAATCCCTCTCTTCATGCTCTTAACACGAGCACCGATTAAAGCCTCCACCTCCTTGGCAGTCACCCAAGTCTTCTGGGCATCTGCACCTCCGTTACCCCCTCTCAAGTCTTCTCTCCCTGCCCCTTCTCGGAAATCCACACGATCTGAAGGAATACTCTGCTCTGCCCGAACCTGAGGCTGCCTTACATCCCCTTCAGTAGGATGAAGCACAAACCTGGTTTCACGGTTCTCCGGGGCAGAAGGAGAAGAAGAGAAGTCAAACTGACGTCTCAAGGAAGGCCTCTGCAGTGGCACCTCATCCACCTCGAGCCTGCTATGCTCGAACGCCTCCAGCCTCGCCTGCATCACTTGCTGCTGCCTGGTGATTTGATCCAGAGCAGACTGCTGCATTTGCAACATCGCCAGAATGCGATCCGAAACGGAAAGCTCAACAGGAGGAGGCACGGTCCTCTCTGGTTGCCCAGACGAAGGACTGACCCCAGGGATGTGCACGACAGAGGGTACAAAAGAAGTGGCCTGAGGGGTTTGATCCTCATGCCCGAACACTACTGACTGATCAGCCATGATCACAAAGAGCAAAGGGGGGTCCGTTTATTAATTCCCACAGACGGCGCCAATTTTGTGAGGGGAAAATACCAGAAAGGACACGCGTCAGCAACAGCTCCTTCCACGCTCTGGTATACCGGTAGAAGGTTGGAGTGGAGGGTGTGGCACCCTGACCTGTACTCCGATGGTAAAGTAAGTAGATGTAGAAGATGATGAACAGTAAACACTAAAAATAGGCACTGAAAGTTACGCAAGGCACTGGGAAGCACTGAATAAGTATGCTCTGAAGTATGGCCAAAATGTGTATAAAAACGTGATTAAACGTGATCTTTAGCACTAAAAATCACGGGGTATTTATAGGGTAAGGTTGGTATGGCCATCGATGACCATGGATGGCCATAGGTGTCCATACCACGTGTTTTTGCACTCATTGCCAAATATCTCAGACATATCTGCCGCCGGTTGCATCACACGTGAAAGCCCCCTATGAGTCCAATCGGACGGGATCGGACAGTACGCAGAAGTGACCAGCATTAAATGCCAAGACAGTGCTTTCGGCACGAAACGGCGCATTCGGCACGCCTGTCGGAATTATGGATCGCCTCCTGATCACTTCCTCCTACGAGTCGGTCTCGTTGTTGACTCGAGCTCGGTTACGGTGTAGATGTCTTAAAACACAGCACGACATCGTTGTCGGTGAGACAACGGACTCGTTGTTCGCGTAACGACAAAGACGTTGTCAAGAGTACAACGGTCACGTTGTGCTTCAGACAACGAGCACGTTGTCAAAGCCACAACGGAAACGTTGTTCCGCAAGAGAACAAAGACGTCGTAATGCGCACAACGGGATCGTTGTGCATCAGACAACGTGTGACCCCTCTATTTTAAGCACGTGACCCCAACTTGTGTCCACGTGTCACTTTCGTTGAACAAAACAACAAAAACGAGCTCGTTCTCCAACGCTAAGTTGATTTTACGAATTTTATCCGTTACAGGCCAATTCCAAATTCTCAAATCCAAACACACCCCCAATAGCTAATCCAAGAATGATCGATCCACGTAATCGTAGGCCTTTTTCAAACCCACTTTGCATAGAGGGCTCTTCACTTCTAACAGAGCTTGGAATCAATGCATTCATTGGTTGTAAGAACCCCCGTCGATAAATGTATGCCCCTAACAAAAGCCTCCTAATGATCCCTCGCTGCCTTATCAATCACCTCTTTTAGGCAAGAGGATAGGCATTGGCCAGGATCTAGTAGATGCTGCTCAAAAGACTAATTGCTCTAAAATTCGAATCTCCTTTATTCTTTTAAGAAAAGCATGATAAATGTTGCATTTGACGTCCTATCTCATAAGCTCATACCACTTGAATGAAATTCCTCTTAACACATTTATTATATCCCCTTTTATGGTATCCCAAGATTTGAAATAGACCAATGATAACCCCTCTAGACCTATCACCTTCTCTCCTTTTGTAGTTTTACTTGTGTTGATAACTTCTTCCTCTTTGAAATCACTTTCTAGCCAAGTCAGATCCAAGTATCCAACTACTCAAGGCCATAAAGGCCAATCCATAAAAAGACGGTCTACTCAGCCCTTGTAACTTCAAAATTGATCTAATTATGCATATAATTCTTCCTCCTAATGTTTACATATGCATGAAGATATTTGGTGTTCTAATCTCCTGCCTCCAACAACCTAATCCTCGATTTTTTCTTCCAGCTAAACTCGTCAAGACTTAAAAGAAACGAATTCTTTCTTGAGCTCTTCTCTTCTTGTTCTTTCTCCACTGAGATGGGGTTCATTTCTTCTTGTCTATCCAATCAATTTTTTATATTGGTAATCAAAATATGAATACATAATAAGAACGTATACAGACAAGTTCACCCCTAGTGAACCAAGAGGCAAGGAGAAACAAGAAAGCATAAAGCAAAGCACGGAAAGCATAATCCAAGCAATCTATCTTCGAGTTAGTCTTCTTCTTTTGGTCCCCAATCAAGATGAGATTGTTTCACTCATTGAACTTGGCTTTATGTGACCTCGGCTTTATACCAAATATGAAACCAGCCTTCAACACCTTTCACCAAAGAGTCGATCTTAATCTTGAAATTGGCATCTTCTAACCACATTTTCAAATTTAAATGGGATGGTATTCTCACCTAGGCTGCTAGGCATAACACCTAAACATGATAGGCTAATGATCTAAAATGGGATAGGTGAAAGCCTCCCAGATCAAGTTCAGGACAACGTTCTCCCACCTGACAGAGAACAAGAAACTATCCAACCTACATAGGATAGGGAGTAGGGATGTCCGACCAAGTGAAACGGACTCCTTTCAGGGACGTATCAATTGAGGTACGCCATTTAATGAATTCCGAAAAACTTCTAATACCACCCATCAACCATCTAATTTCCCCAGATTTCCCATAAGCATATCTTATAGCTCTCCCTATTCACCAAGGGAGACTCCAATGCTAACTAGCCACCTGGCCCACCTCTAGGTCCCCCAGAACTCATCTCTTAGAGAACTTATGTCTGAACCTTAAATTGAATAAAATAGCTAATGGAAGTGTCCACTTTTCTCCCAACGAGGATTGATATGAAGAAACCCCTTCCTAACAACTAACAAGCTCATCCAACTTCTCTAAGATCGCCAAGTCCCACGTCACCAACACGCCCTCAGTAGGGCGAAGTGCAAGTTTGTGGCCCACTCCACCTATGGTCCTACATCCATCCTAAATACCCATTACTGCCTTGCTGTCCACTAACTCGATTTTCGTCTCTTGCATAGCGACCATGTCGACCTTCCTCTCTTGAATTATTCCTTTCATTGTGTCCCTTCTTGCTTTACTTCCTAAGTCCCTTGTATTCCAAGATAAAATCGTCATGATTGGCTTGATATTGAATCCCCCCCCCCCCTGCCCACCCCCTCCTTTTCCCTCATCCCTCCCCTTTCCCTCCCTCCCAAATGACTCCTCAGTCTAGCAGACCAGCTTGCTTTCTTGGCTGTAACCCCGACGAAAAATAAGTGATATTCCAATTCTACATGTTTAACTGGCTCACAGAAAATTGGATTACACAAAAGCATTACCAGTAGCCTACCTTTCTTGGTGCGTCTATATGGGAAGCTTAGCTTCGAATCCCAATTCCATATTCCAGCTCTAGTATCATGATAACCACCCGTCAAGCCGTTCGCTGATTAAAAAACTGGAATGTCAATAACTACACCATAATTCCACTGATGAGATTGTTCGGCTCTAAAAGGGAACCATTGGGCTCAATCCCAAATCCCTGGTAAGAAGAATACCTCTAAATAAGGTCCAAGGAGTACTTATATAGAGCGAATTTAGTTCTTATGAAGTATCTAAAAGCAATAAATTTCTTACATTAAAGACCCTGATGAGAAAACTACTGTAATATAATCAAAATCCAGGTATCATCGACCATCAAAACATTTCCATTAACAAAAACAGACATAAAACCACCAGAAAAAACTAAAACAATCTACTTTTCGAGATTTGGGTTTGCAAAATCACCTGCATATCGGTCATATCCATGACGCGCCACCGCATATCAGGCCGAGACCGCACATTGCGTCGCAACATATCGGAAATGACAACCTTCGAGAAATCGATGTTGGTGATGCTGCAAAATCCGGCGTCGTATAGGTGTTCTGAAAGCCGAGAATTGCCGCAACCTGGAACAAGAATCTTCAAGGAAGCAGATGCCTCCGCCGGAGCTCCGGCGACGCCGGGGATTTCATTAGAGGCTGAGAGTTGTAAGAGAAGAGGGTCTCTGAGGTATGGCCACTCGGCGTACCACTCGAAGGTGTCGTCACTGCCTCTGATACTGAAGAACTTGTCCCAGTTTTCTCTGCTCGTGAAATCTCCCAATGTTTTCAGCAATTCGGCTCCGTTTGTCTTCTCCATCTCTCTGTATCTATTTTCTCTCTCTCCCCCCAATTCAATTCCAGGGTTTTGAAAGGGATTTAAGCCATGATGCTAATCTGTTCTCGAAGTATAATAATACATGCCAGACTTGCATTGATCAATATCTATAGGGGTTTTTCCCATATTGCCCCTTTAGTATGGGGTTCTTCCTCAAATAACCAAGTTTTAAAACTCATTCTCTAAATGCCCCCACACACATGTGCATCTATTCACACATGCGATTTTTTCCCATTTAATCCCAATCATTTGAAAAAAAGACTTTGGGTATCCCTATCTCATTTCCGACGAGTTCTTCGTCCCCACCCTATTTCCGACGAGAGAACTTCGTTCCCACCCCATTTTCGGTGAGAGATCTTTGTTCCAAGAGCGTTATTTCCATGTTCTTTTCGTGAAAAAACGTCATTAACCGAAGAACAACCCTCATTTTCGGGTTTCTTGTGTTTTAAAAAAAATGAATTCAAAAAAATCATTGCATGTATGATTAATTCATGGAAAAATGTTTATAATTATTGTATTTATGGTTCAAAACCTTAAATTTCATGTTATATATGCGTTTACATGTGTTTTTTTTTCATTTTCTATGATTTACAATCATGTTTCCAAGCTTGAAGACGACGGTCGATGCATTTTGCATGGGTCGATGCATAAAATGTACGGGGTCGATGCACTGTATCGACTTAGTGCATTTTGTACGCGGTCGATGCATTTTGCACGGGGTTAATGCATAAAATACACGAGGTTGATGCATTGCATCAACCTAGTGCATTTTGTACGCAGTCGATGCATTTTGCACGGGGTCGATGTATAAAATGCACAGGGTCGATGCATAAAATGCACGAGGTCGATGCATTGCATCAACTTAGTGCATTTTGTACACGGTCGATGCATTTTGTACGGGGTCGATGCATAAAATGCATGGGGTCGATGCATAAAATGCACGAGGTCTATGGATTGCATCAACCTAGTGCATTTTATACGCGGTCGATGCATTTTGCACGGGGTCGATGCATAAAATGCATTAGGTCGATGCATTGTATCGACCTAATGCATTTTGTACGCAGTCGATGCATTTTGCACGAGGTCGATGCATAAAATGCACGAGGTCGATGCACTGTATCTACCTTGCGCGCAAAAAACCTCGGGAAACTCGGATTTTTGCCATTTTTTCATCTTTTCTTCTTCTTTTTTATTATTCTTCTTTCAAAATCAGTATAAATGGTAATGGAGGGGTATTTGGAAGATGAAGGGAGTAGGTGAGCTTCATTCATCTCATCCACCTACGTATCTTCTTCTTCTTCTTCTTGGAATGAAGAACTCTCGCCGGAAATGAGGTGGGAACGAAGAACTCTCGCCGAAAATGGGGTGGGAACAAAGAACTCTCATCCACGAACCTAAATCCCTCTTCTTCTTCTTCTTTTTCTTTCAAAATCAATGGAGGGGTATTTAAGACTTTTCATAAATACTGAATTATGGAAAATAGAAGATAAGGGCATTTAGAGAAGGGTTTTCAACTCCCAAATTGCCCCTCTAGCATGGGGTTCTTCCCAAAATAACCAGCTTTTGAAAACCGTTCTCTAAATGCCCTTATCATCTATTTTCCATAATTCAGTATTTATGAAAAGTCTTAAATACCCCTCTATTGATTTTGAAAGAAAAAGAAGAAGAAGAGATCCCAAATTGCCCCTCTAGTATGGGGTTCTTCCCAAAATAACCAGCTTTTGAAAACTCTTCTCTAAATGCCCTTATCATCTATTTTCCATAATTCAGTATTTATGAAAAGTCTTAAATACCCCTCCATTGATTTTGAAAGAAAAAGAAGAAGAAGAAGAGGGATTTAGGTTCGTGGATGAGAGATCTTCGTTCCCACCCCATTTCCGACGAGAGTTTTTCGTTCCCACCCCATTTCCAGCGAGAGTTCTTCATTCCAAGAAGAAGAAGAAGAAGATACGTAGGTGGATGAGATGAATAAAGCTCACCCACTCTCCTCATCTTCCAAATACCCCTCCATTACCATTTATACTGATTTTGAAAGAAGAATAATAAAAAAAAAAAGATGAAAAAATTGCAAAAATCCGAGTTTCCCGAAGTTTTTTGCGCGCATGGTCGATACAGTGCATCGACCTCGTGCATTTTATGCATCGACCCCGTGTATTTTATGCATCGACCGCGTACAAAATGCACTAGGTTGATGTAATGCATAAATCTCGTGCATTTTATGCATCGACCCCGTGTATTTTATGCATCGACCGCGTACAAAATGCACTAGGTTGATGCAATGCATAAATCTCGTGTATTTTATGCATCGACCCCGTGCAAAATGCATCGATCGCGTACAAAATACACTAGGTTGATGCAATGCATCGATCCTGTGCAAAATGCATCGACCGCGTACAAAATGCACTAGGTTCATACACATGCATAAACCTCCTGCAAAATGCATCGACCGCGTACAAAATGCACTAGGTTGATGCAATGCATCGACCTCGTGCATTTTATGCATCGACCTCGTGCATTTTATGCATCGACCTCGTGCAAAATGCATCGACCGCGTACAAAATGCACTAGGTTGATGCAATGCATCGACCCCGTGCATTTTATGCATCAACCCCGTACAAAATGCATCGACCGTGTACAAAATGGACTAGGTTGATGTAATGCATCAATCTCGTGCATTTTATGCATCGACCCCGTGCAAAATGCATCGACTGCTTATAAAATGCACTAGGTTGATACAATGCATCGACCTGGTGCATTTTATGCATCGACCTCCTACAAAATGCATCGACCGCGTATAAAATGCACTAGGTTGATGCAATACATCGACCTCGTGTATTTTATGCATCGATCCCGTGCAAAATGCATCGACTGCGTACAAAATGCACTAGGTCGATACAGTGCATCGACCTCGTGCATTTTGTGCATCGACCCCGTGCAAAATGCATCGACCGTCGTCTTCAAGCTTGGAAACATGACTGTAAATCATAGAAAATGAAAAAAAAAAAACATGTAAACACATATATAACATGAAATTTAAGGTTTTGAATCATAAATACAATGATTATAAACATTTTTCCATGTATTAATCATACATGCGATGATTTTTTTGAATTCATTTTTATTAAAACACAAGAAACTCGAAAATGAGGGTTGTTCTTCGGTTAATGACGTTTTTTCACGAAAAGAACATGGAAAGAACGCTCTTGGAACAAAGATCTCTCACCAGAAATGGGGTGGGAACGAAGTTCTCTCGTCGGAAATAGGTTGGGGACGAAGAACTCGTCGGAAATGAGGTAGGGATACCCAAAGTCTTTTTCTAAAATGATTTGGATAAAATGGAAAAAATTCGCATGTGCGAATAGATGCACATGTGTGTGGGGGCATTTAGAGAATGGTTTTTAAAACCTGGTTATTTGGGGAAGAACCCCATACTAAAGGGGCAATCTGGGAAAAACCCTTTTTTTTTTCGGGTTTTTCCCAGATTGCCCCTCTAGTATGGGCTTCTTCCCTAAATATCCACAATTTCAAAACTCTTCTCTAAATGCCCCTATGCATTATTTTCCCTTATTGTGGATTTATGTAAAGTCCAATATACCCCTCCACTACCTTCAAGTCTTAAACAATGCCTTAAACAATGAAGGCATCAACTTT
This sequence comes from Tetracentron sinense, assembly GCA_015143295.1. Lineage (NCBI taxonomy): Eukaryota > Viridiplantae > Streptophyta > Magnoliopsida > Trochodendrales > Trochodendraceae > Tetracentron > Tetracentron sinense. The sequence continues at coordinate 20,458,417 of CM026558.1, read as the reverse complement.
TCATAACAGTAGAAACTTTTTTCTAACGTATGTGCATGGGAAAAACCTTCTACGTGCATTATCCCGAAAAATATTTCGGCGAACTCCAATCCTAAGTGATTCGTTTTTTGTGAATTCAGTTTCGACGAACTCCAAAGTCACCGATTTTGTGTGATATTCATTAACCAAAACCTAAAAATGTATGTTTTGATTTCTTAATCTATAGACCTTGATTAACTTCTTCATAATATTATATGAGGTCTTGAGTAATCTCAGGAGCCTTTAAATGGAGTTTTTATCCGGTCATGTTGCCGGTAAAATAGTTTAGGAACGAAGGGACGAAGCCGGTCGGTATCGGTTCAGGGTCGATACATGTTTTCAACTCTTATCAACCTAGTCGATACATTTTGCTTGAGAAGTCGAAGCAAAGGGTCTTGGTCCATGTCGATGCAGTTGATACAATATAGTATCGACCATTTGCATATTTGCATCGACTCTTTGATAATTTGCATCGACCTTTTGGTATTTTGCAACGACCTTATACTCATGTACACTGTATCGACCATGTCACTTCTATGCATCGACTCTTTGGTGATTTGCAACGACCTTTTGCAAATTTGCATCGACCCTTAGGTTTTTTCTTGGACCATGAACACTGCAACGACCATTTACCTATGTGCATCGACCCTTTGGTGATTTGCAACGACCCTTACCCTTTGGTAATTGGCATCGACCCTTAAGTTTTTTCTTGGACCATGAACACTACAACGACCATTTACCTATGTGCATGACCCTTTGCATATTTGCATCGACCCTTTAGTGCATCGACCCTTTGGTTATTTGTTTGGGTCATGTACACTACAACAACCTTTTACCTATGTGCATCGGCCATTTGGTGATTTGTAACGACCATTTGGTAATTGGCATCGACCCTTAGGTTTTTTCTTGGATCATGAACACTGCAACGATCATTTACCTATGTGCATCGACCATTTGGTTATTTGTTAGACCATGTACACTGCAACGACCCTTTACCTATGTGCATTGACCATTTGCATATTTGCATCGACCCTTTGGTACTTTGCATCGACCCTTTGGTTATTTGTTGGGGTCATGTACACTGCAACAATATTTTACCTATGTGCATCGACCCTTTGGTGATTTGCAATGACCCTTTGGTAATTGGCATCGACCCTTAGGTTATTTGTTGAGGTCATGTACACTGCAACGACCTTTTACCTATGTGCATCGACCCTTTGGTGATTTACAACGACCCTTTGGTAATTGGCATCGACCCTTAGGTTTTTTCTTGGACCATGAACACTGCAGCGATCATTTACCTATGTGCATCGACCCTTTGCATATTTGCATCGACCCTTCGGTACCTTGCATCGACTCTTTGGTTATTTGTTGGACCATGTACACTGCAATGACCCTTTACCTATGTACATCGACCATTTGGTGATTTGCAATGACCCTTTGGTAATTGGCATCGATCCTTAGGTTTATTCTTGGACCATGAACACTACAACGACCCTTTACCTATGTGCATCGACCGTTTGCATATTTGCATCGACCCTTTGGTTATTTGTTAGACCATGTACACTGCAACGACCCTTTACCTATGTGCATCGACCCTTTGGTGATTTGCAACGACCCTTTAGTAATTGACATCGACCCTTAGGTTTTTTCTTGGACCATGAATACTGCAACGACCATTGACCTATGTGCATCGACCCTTTACATATTTGCATCGACCATTTGGTACTTTGCATCGACCATTTGATAATTTGCGTCAACCCTTAGGTTATTTCTTGGACCATGTACACTGCAACGACCCTTTACCTATGGGAATTGACCCTTGGCTTATTTGCACAACTCATTCATATGGCTCTTATCTAACTAGTCAATACTATGTTTCTTACAGACGATGGTGCCAAAAGTATCACTAATTTGTTGCTACGATGGAAAATGGGTTGTGGAAAGTGGTGGATTAATGGAAAATGGAGCACAAGGTATCTATTATCAAGGTGGAACGGCTCAGTGTGTACTAGTGGATAGCAGTGTTACACACAAGGAGCTCTTGTGTAAAGTTTATCGACTTACCAATTCCAAACCATGCGAGTGCGATATCACTTTAAGGTCATTTTTTCATTCATCAAACTCAATTCCACCAATCGAAACTGCCAACGATGAATCTTTGTCAACCTTTCTTTACATGGTTATGAAACTAAAAGATATTTACATTCTCTTGTACATATTGAAGGAGGAAAGAATGAAGCCTATTTCAAATGAAGAGTATGTTCCCAACGAAGTATCTAGAGGACATGTGTGCAATCAAGAGTATGTCCCAACGAAGTTGCTAGAGAACATTTATCCAAACAAAATGATTGCTCCAAGCAAAAGGATGTCTCCATTGAAGTTGTTGGAGGATTGGATTTTGATTTTGAGTGCAATACGGATAGGCTGACTAATATAAAAGAAGACAATTTCCATATGAGGGATCTTGTTGGCATTCATAATGATGTAGAAGAGGGCACTTCTAGAGATGACATCAATTCTATAGATGGCGCTATAAGTAATGCATTATCAAGAGATGATGATGTTGTAGACAAGGGCCCTTCGAGAGTTGACATTAATTCTATAGATGACGCTATGAGTAATGCATGCTCAAGTGATGATGAACATCTACTTAGCGTGATCCCAACATATGCAGATCTTGATGCATAAGTCACCGTAAACGACTTCCCTAGCTTCAGGTAGATTATTATCTTTATAACTCTACTAAGAAAACTTTTTTGAATTTTAGATTCTAATATGACTACTTCTATATTATTTTGTAGCCATGGTAGTCCTCCCCTCACCTCAGAGATGCATAATAAGGACATAACAAACAATCCTATTGAGAAGACACAGTATGAGGATATGCCGGTGCACAATGAAGGCTCGGATGTTGAATGTATGTTGCAAGATGAGATAGTAGTCAAACTTGGTCAATGTTTTAAAGACAATAAGTTACTGCGGAGGTGTATTCATAAGTGTGCGATGCGCAAGAACTTTCAATTCAAGGTAATACGTTCGGATACACAACGATACACATTGAAGTGTCATGTTCAAAATTGTAAATGGCGACTACATGCATCAAGAGTTAATGATTCTGGTCAATTCAAGATAAATAGCTACGCTGTGATATACTCTTGTCAGGCACCGACTGGGGAAGATAATGTGCAAGCAAGAAACTTGGTGTTGAGTGAGTATGTTCTATCACATATTGAGGGGCATGATGTGTATAAGCCAAGGCAGATTGTAAATGATATATGGCGTGAGTTCGGGGTCAAACCCAGTTACAAGAAAGCGTGGAAATCTCGAGAATGAATTTCCACGAGCTTGAGAAGCACAACCCAGGTACAGTAACTGTAGTGCATTCAGATCCAGTGACTGAGATGTTTAGTTATGCTTTTTGAGCAATCGGTGTGGTACTTACTACTTTTCAAACTTGTTGCCGAAAAGTGTTAACCCTCGATGCCACACATTTGAAAAGAAAGCATAAGGGGATACTCTTTGTCGCAGTGACTCTTGACGAGAACAATAACCTCATACCTGTCGCATTTGGATTGGATGAGAAGGAAAGCCATGAGGCATGAGAATGGTTTTTAATTAATCTGAAACAAGCACTGGGGCCACTGGAGGATTTAGTGATTATCTCAGATAGACACCCGTCGTTGTTAAGCAAAGTTCCTCAAGTATTCCCAAATGCATTTCATGCTTACTATGCGTATCACATTTCAATGAACATGCATAAGCTTTGTAAGGATGAGAGTGTCAAGCCTTTCTTTTGGCTAGTAGCAAAGACTTTCAAATGGTCTAAGTTTCGCGAGTTCATGGCCATTATTTCTCAGATGAATCAACAAGCACATGAATTTTTAAACGAGATTCTGAGGCAAAAATGGGCAAATGCTTACTCTCCGGTCAAGAGATATGAGATTGTAACGTCTAATATAGCGGAGAGTGTTAATAGCTTATTCAAATAGGCAAGAGAATACCCGGTTACAGCATTAGTAGAGGTCACACGTCATATAACTCAAAAGTTTTATTTTACTCGACGAAAGGAATGGTTAGAGTGGCCCTCAAGGTTGACTAAAAATGTCGAAGATAAAATGGAGAAGGATTTTCACAAAGTACGAGGTAGACGTGTTGACGGTATCAATGATCATGAATTTAGAGTCCATGGAGAAGAATATAGGGAGTTGGTCAATCTACTTCAGAGGTCATGTACTTGTGATAAATTCAACGTGACGGGGTGGCCGTGCGAGCATGCTCTTGCTGCATGTTCAAAATATCACATTGATAAATATGAATATGGTGATCGATATTACACATTGGAATGTGCACAAATGGCTTATGAGGGGTCGATTTACCCAGTACCGGACAAATGCGATTAGGAGACACCGGACGCACTACTTCTGATATGTGAGAAGATGAAGCCACCAAGATACGGTCGGAGTGGCGGAAGACCTAAGAAGAAGAGACTTCTTTCACGAGGGGAAGAATGTCGGACTGTAAAATGTGGTAGATGTAAACAAACAGGGCACAATAGACATAGTTGTACTCGACCAATTGGGCAACAAGAGTTGAGTAATTGTAAATTTGGACAAAAAAGTTGTAAATTTGGACAAAGAAGTTGTAATTTTGGACAAAAAAAATATAATTTTGGAAGAAAAAGTTGTCATTTTGTACAAAAAAGTTGTATATTTGGAGCAAAAAGATGTAATTTTGAAAGAAAAAGTTGTCATTTTCGACAAAAGAGTTGTATATTTGGACAAAAAAGATGTAATTTTGGAAGAAAAAGTCATCATTTTCGAAAAAAAATTGAATTTTTGGACAAAAAATTATGTGTCGACCCTGTCATTTTGAGTGTATCGACCTAGTGCAATGAATGTAGCGACATGCATCGACCGCATAAGTTAGCCATTGCCAGTTGGAACCTGTATCGACCCTGTTCCCTAAAGTGTATCGACCTAGTGCAATGAATGTAGTGACCTGCATCGACCGCATAAGTTAACCACTGCTAGTTGGAACCTGTATCGACCTTGTTCCCTAAAGTGTATCGACCTTGCATAATTTGCATCGACCTGCATCGACCGCATAAGTTAACCACTATCAGTTGGAACCTGTATCGAACCTGTTCCCTAAAGTGTATCGACCCTGTATAAAAGTGTATCGACCCTGAATTTCTTTACAAGTTGCACAACCATGTGACTTATGGATGTGTGTCAACCTGTTTTCAGCCTATTTTGAACACATCATAAATACAGAAAATTATATCAACATGTGAACTCCATAGAACCTCAACAGTTTCGTAGTTAAAAAATCAACAGAACATAACTTTTCAACAGTTTTTACACGACACTTCATACATAAAATCTCAATAGTTCACATTACACGAAAATGAACATGTCCACTCCCTCACAACATAAATTCACCCGGACAACATACATACAAGCTCCCTCCCTCTCTTTCCTACATAGAAGCCTTGCCCTTCATGAGATCATACGCAATACGATACCGACACTTTGGAATATCCCTCTGATGGAGTGTAGGATGTAAATCAGCACATAGGAAGTCGATATATTTCACAACAAATATCCCGCATTCATGAGCATTTTCTTGCATAGGAATAGTGTCAGGATCCATCGCTTCAAACTCCCATTCCTTTCCTTCTAATGCTTGCTCATCCCCCGCAGCGCTGAATAGTAATGGGATCCCCTCCTTCAAAGTTGCTACTTCAATATCATACCTTTCTAGTAGATCATCTTTGTAGTAGGGGTCCCATATAAACACCCGTCTTTTTGGGGGCTCAAGTACGAATAGTATCCAGTGGATTCCTTGTGGCCAATCTCCTTCTTGCTCCCTTATTAAGTAGGGAAGGTAGACACGTTCAGAACGCCACATGGAATCAGCTGGTGACTTGAGTAACGTGGGGATCAAGGAGGCATTGTCCGGATTGGGGTCTGCTCCATATCTTTTTAGCAGACTGATACCTAACGTATCAGGGGACTCTATTTGCATATTTTGAAAAAGTGAAACCTGCCGTAGGAAAAACAAGGTCAGCACATTATATATGTTTGAACTCAAATTTAGAACATATTATACTTTGATGGTTAACTTACTGTAAACAACTCCGATGTAAAAAAATATTTCTAGGTGAATATGTCGGGGTAGCGCACATGCCTCTCGGATAATAAAAGCATGTAGGCGTCCATTTCCTGGAAACATTAAAGTATGTTAGTGCATAGTGTAATAAGCGAATTTTAAAATGAAAAATACGTAAGAAATCCCTCAATTACCCAATTCCCGAACCAGCAGGTAGGGGATGACACTTCATGCACAACCTTCGGAGTGATGAACAAGGTACCAACAGTATTGCATATGGGCTGTTCATCATCCTTTTTCTTACGAAGTTTGGCAAACTCCATCATCTCTCTACATTCGACTTTGGATATATGTCTAAGTAGATCCAAAATTGGCTCTTTCGTGGACGCCTTTTCCTTAGCGGCTTTCTCCTTCTGGGCACTATACCAGGGAGACTGCATCCACTGAGAGTCAAACCGGACCCTCTTCACCTTCTGAGGTAGTGCCTCATGGGCTGTCAACTCCATAGTCATGGGCAACTCTACACTGACTGGTGTAGCAAAATGTACTGGTGTAGCATCAAAAACTTTCTGCAAACATAATTGTATAGGTCAAATCAATAAGAAACATAATGTATTTAGTGTAAAATAATTGTGCAAATCACATACCTCATTATACTGTACATCAAAAGTTGAGACTGTAGTCTCCTCAGGGGGGTGTAGTGGAGTCTGTTCGACCGACCTTTGTCTTCTTTGATAGACGTGGTCGGTGCGCTTCCTAGAGGGATCGTGATCCTCCGCTGCAAATACAGATATTAGTTTAAAATTTTCAAAATAAAATACATTTTAAAGTTATAAATTTCAAAATAAAATCCAATACTTACCTTGCATACTTCCTCCTTCAACTCTCTAACCTTCTCACTCAACCGTCTAACCTCCTCATGGAGAGTGTTTACCATCGCCTGAAGGCGGTCTTCGCTCGCACGAATAGCCTCATCAATGTGAAGCTTCAGCTGGTCCAAAAGGCTAGTATCAAAAGTATTATCCCTTCATGCCTTTTTCCTCTTCCTGGTAAGAGGGGAAGCTGTCACATCTACCTCTTCCTCTGCCTCCTCTTTCTCCTCGTCCTCCTCGTCCTCGTGCTCTTCCTCGTCCTCCTCCTCATCACTGTCTTTCTTTTCCTTGTCTTTTTTCTCCTACCCCTTCTCTTTAGGAGGAAGGACCCACTCTTTGTGGACTGGCAAGTCCAACCCTCCAAGTTGGGTGAGTACGTCACCTACTGCCGGCTCTTCTATCTCCCTTTGAGTGGGCACGAGGGGTGGTAGAACCTCAATCTACAAAAATAGTAAAAAACTTGGTTACATCAGTAATGTAAGAAACAGTAATATTTAATGTAGTAAATAATGAAATAAACACTTACATCTTAAGTCATTAACACCCGCCGGGCATCCTCATATTTGATGTAGGTAGTGATCTTCCAGTGTAGGAACCGAGGAAATGTATCGGGCCTCACCGGGATGGGATCCGAAGGCGACTTGATACCCTGCCCCCATCTCGAGAATGCGGGAATACGTTCCAGTACCCAAACCTATTACAATAAAGCAATTAAGTTATAAACTATGAAAAAGCAATTAAGTATAAAAACTATAATGATAAACTATAATTATATTACCTGGAATGCAAAGGAGTAGCCGTAAATGTTGTATCTATAGCTACCAATGGAGAGTGCAGACTCCAAAGATGCCTTCAACTTTTTGTATCAAAATACTCCCCATGAATAACTATTGAAGGCTAGAAGGTCTTCCACTAAAGCCCACCATCTCTCATCTACACAGGCGGTGGAGACCTTTGCATCCAAAAAACTCTCAACAAAAGTATCAGCCTAGCTGCACGACTTCCATATTATACTTTTCCCCAAGCCCCTGGATCTTCTTCAACAAATCTTTCTTATTGATTTCCCCGGGCTTTCTTTTGGGGAACATCCTCTTCCTAAGTTTTTGCTCCCCCACTTCAATATCATGAGGGGTAGCAGGAGTGGATCTAAGGCCCATGGCTAGGGCAAAATCCAAGTCTCTAAATTTCATCAAGACCCCCCCAATCTTGAACTCCATATCTCCTACATGGTGTTGGAGAATGAAGTGAGCCACCATACCACAAAAAGTGAATGTCTGGTGCTCCGTCAGAACCTCAAACACTTGCTCCTTCCATAAAGCCATTCTATTTGGCACATTCTCAAAATTCTGTTTCATCTCCCACCAAAAAGCCTGAGTGCATTTGGAAGTAGGCTGACCCTCCCTATTAATAAGAGGGACTGAGGAATCATACTTGACATTTTCATGGATTTTTCTACCATTTGTTGGCTTAGTTGGGCTCTTTGTTGCCTTGCTTGGGCTCTTCTGAGCCTTCTTCACCTTCTTCACTAAAATTTTCTTTGCCATCCTACAAAAAGGAAAAAAATAAATAGGAATAAAACAAAATTTTTGTCAATTGGCCGATACAGTAACTCAGGGTCGATGCATTTAGCTTGTATGGTCGATACAGTAAGTCAGGGTCAATGCATTTAGATTATGATCGATACAACTGGTCATTACAACTGGTCGATACAATAAGTCAGGTTTGATGCAGAAAAATGCATGGAGTCGATGCATTTAGCTTCTATGGTCGATGCAAGTATCAACCTGTACAGCAAGTCAGGGTCAATGCTTATTGTACAGGGTCGATACATTTGCACAAAGGGGTTGATACATTTTCACAAAGGGGTCGATACATTAAACGAGACAAGGTCGATACAAGTTTTCAAGGGCAGTAGGTAAGTAACGAGGTCGATGTAGGTCGATACACTTTATGCATGGTTGATACACCAAAAGGGAAATGGTCGATACATTTTCAAATGAGCAGTACCGAACTTAGGAGGTCGATACAATTATTGAAGGGTCGATAAACTCAAAGGACAGGGTCAATACTCATTCAACTGGGCAATAGCTAACTTATGAGGTAGATGCGGGTCGATACATCCATTGCTCTAGGTCGATGCATATGTATCGGCCGTCATCTTCAACCTCCGGAAACGTATGTTTCGACCGTCGACCCTTCGCATAAATGTATCGACCCTTCACATATATGCCTGCAAATCACTTTTAAAGGTCATTTTTTTGAGGAAACTGATTCAGTTTCATATGAGGGAAACCCTAATTCAAGGTTTTCATAGGATTTTACAATACAAAGTTTCAAAACCGAAATCATTCAAAAAAAAAAGCTACTGTATTGACTCTCCTTTTTACAAATGGAATTCCTTCAATTGGAATTAAACACATACCTTTTACACCCAATGGAGCTTCGTGGAATCGCTTCATGAAGGTTTTGGGGGAAGATGAAATTTACCACGTACCTCCAATACAATTTTCGATTAGGTGGAGTACTTGAATAGCTTCGTCGGTTAAGAGGAAAGGCTTTGGGGCACTCAAAACAAATGGAGGAAGAGGATGCACTCGAAACAGATGGAGGAAGAGGATGATGAGCAGTCGCTCTTTTCCCTCTTGTTTTTGAGTTGGGGACATATATGTCATAAAGAAAAAGAAGAAGGGTATGAAGGAGAGAAAAAAAATTCACATGTGCGAATGAACGCACATGTGTGTGGGGGCATTTAGAGAAGGGTTTTGAAATTGTGGATATTTAGGGAAGAAGCCCATACTAGAGGGGAAATCTGGGAAAAACCCCATTTTTTTTTGTGTTTTTCCTAGATTGCCCCTCTAGTATGAGTTTCTTCCCTAAATATCCAGTTTTTAAAAACCCTTCTCTAAATGCCCCCACACACATGTGCATCCATTCTCACATGTTTTTTTTTTATCTCCTTCATACCCTTATTTTTTTCCTTTATGACCTCTGTGTCCTCAACTCATAAGTAAGAGGGAAACCGTAAGAATGGTTCATCTTCGACTCCCTCATCTTCTTCATCGACTCTACGGTTATCTGTATCGACTCTGAACCGAAAACCTCCAAGATTATGTGTTTCGGTTTTTTCGATATACAGTAGTTTTTTTTAAGGATTTCTGTTTTTAAACTTACATTCTTGTAAAATCTTATGAAACCCTTGAATATGAGTTTCATTCGTATGAAACTCATACATTTTCCTTTGAAAAACGACCTTAAAAACCTAAAATGTTTTCTTATTTGTTTCAACAAGTATTTGGCACTAGGTCGTGAAGGGTCGATGCATATAGGCCGAAACATACTTTTTCAGAGGTTGAAGACGACGGTCGATACACATGTACCAACCTAGTTCAATTAATGTATCGACTGGATGCACTAGGTTGATACATGTATCAACCCTTTACTGCGGTCGATACACATGTATCAACCTAGTGCAATTAATGTATCGATTGGATGCACTAGATTGATACATGTATCAACCCTTTACTGTAGTTGATGCACATGTATCAACCTAGTGCTATTAATGTATCGACTAGATGCACTAAGTTGATGCATGTATCAACCCTTTACTGTAATCGATACACATGCATCAACCTAGTGCAATGAATTTATCGACTTGCCTCAACCTCGTAAGTTAGCTACTACCCTATTTGAATGAGTATTAACCCTGTCGTTTATATTGTTTCGATCCTGAATAAATTGCATCTACCTCATAGGTAAGCTACTATCATTTTAAGTTAGTATCGACCATTTCCCTTTAATTTATCGACCCCCTTGTTCTAATGTATCGACCCTGTATAATATGTATGGACCCTGATACATGTATTGTTTTGACCCTGTAAGCTAAATGTATCGACTCCTTGCAATTTGTGCATCGACTGTGTCGACCACTTGTTTAAAGTTTTGTTATTATTCAGCTTCTTTTTTTCCTTATATAGGATGACGAAGAAAAGTGTAGGGAAGAAGGTTGTTGCAAATCCAAAAGTTCAGAAGAGCTCAAGTAAGCCAGCAAAGAGCCCAAGCAAGCCAAAAAAGGGTAGAAAAGTCCATGAACAATCCTCAGTCCCTCTTATTGATAAGGAGGGTCAGCCTACCTCCAAATATACTCAGGCTTTTTGGTGGGAGATGAAACAGAATTTTGAGAGTGTGTCAAACAGAATGGTTGTACGGAAGGAGCAAGTGTTTGGGGCTTGACGGACCAGTAGGCATTTACATTTTGTGGTATGGTGGCTCACTTCTTTCTCCAACATCACGTAAGAGATATAAAGTTTGAGATTGGGGGGGGGGTCTTGATTAAAATTTAGGGAGTTGGATTTTGCCCTAGTCATGGGCTTTAGATCCACTCCTTCTACCCTCCGTGATATCCAATTGGGGGAGCAGAAACTTAGGAAGAAGATGTTCCCGAAAAGGAAGCCTAGGGAAATCCATAAGAAAGATTTGTTGAAGAAGATCCAGGGGCTTGGGGAGAAGTATAATATGGAAGCCGTGCAGCTAGACTTGATTCTTTTTGTAGAGAGTTTTTTGGATGCAAAGGTTTCCACCGCCTGTGTTGATGAGAGATAGTGAACTCTAGTGGAAGACCTTCTAGCCTTCAATAGTTATCCATGAGGAGTATTTGGATACAAAAAGTTGAAGACATCTTTGGAGTCCGTACTCTCCATTAGCAGCTACAGATACAACCTATATGGCTGCTCATTCGCATTCCAAGTAATAGAATTATAGTTTATCATTATAGTTTTTATACTTAATTGTTTTTTCATACTTTATGACTTAATTGTTTTTTTGTAACTGGTTTGGGTATTGGAACTAGGAGTGTAAACGAGCCTAGCTGGGCACTGCTCGTTGGAATTTTACAGATGCTCAAGCTTGGCTCGGCTCGTTGGAATTTTACAGAAGCTCAGGCTCTGCTCATCCATAAATCGTTGAGCTTGAGCTCGGCTCAATAAATTTTTAGTAAAAATACATTGATAAGCACTAAATTCAATTAAAAAAAATTAAAAGGGCATTTTATTTTTTGGGATGTCATGTGACTCACGTAAAAGCTTGAGTTAAAACTTAAACGAAAATAATTATGTTAATGTATACTAAATATATTTTACCAAAAAGAAAGGTAAATATATAATATAAATTTAACTTTAAAGGGCATTATTATAAAATTAATCGAGTCGAGCCGAGCTGAGCCACCTATTGTTCAGGCTCGGCTCGTTTATTTTTCCAGCTCACTTTTAAGGCTCGGCTCGGCTCAACGAGCCCAAAGTAAAAGCCCAAGCTTGGTTTATTTCGAGTCCAGCAGAGTTGACTCAGCTCGTTGACACCCCTAACTGGAATGTATTCCCGCATTCATGAGATGGGAGCAAGGTTTCAAGTCCTCTTCGGATCCCATCCCGGTGATGCTCGATACATTTCCTCGGTTCCTACATTGGAAGATCACGACCAGCATTAAATATGAGGATGCCCGGCGGATGTTAATGACTCCAGATGTAAGTGTTTATTTTATTAATTACTACATTAAATTTAAGTATTTCTTACATTACTGATGCAACTAACTGTTTTACTTATTCTTGTAGATTGAGGTTCTACCACCCCTCATGCCCACTCAGAGGGACACGGAAGAGCCGACAGTGATTGACGTACTCACCCGACTTGGAGGGTTGGACTCGGCAGTTCACAAAGAACGGAACCTTCATCCTAAAGAGAAGGGGGAGGAGAAGAAAGGCAATGAGAGAAGAAAGACAAGGACAACGAGGATGAGGATGAGGAGGAAGAGGTGGATGTGACAGCTTCCCCTCTTACCAGGAAGAGGAAGAAGGCACAAAGGGATAGTACTTCTGATAGTAGCCTTTTGGACCAGCTCAAGCTCTACATTGATGAGGCTATTAAAAGGAGCGATGGAAACCATAAAGCCGATATTAGTACGAGTGAAGGCCACCTCGAGGCGACTATAAAAAAGTTGAGTGAGGAGGTTAGACAATTGAAGGAGGAAGTTCGCAGGGTAAGTACTCAATTTTATTTTGAAATTAAAAAAAAAAAAAAAATACAATTTCCCCTTTGATAATATGTAATTGGATTTGCAGCGCAGGATGACGATCCCTCAAGGAAGCGCACCGGCTACATCTATCAAAGAAAGACAAAGGTTAGCCGAACAATCTCCACTACACCCTGAGGAGACTACAGTCTCCACTTTTGCTATACAGTATAATGAGGTATGTGATTTGCACAATTGTTTTACGCTAAATTTGTTAAGTTTTGTTACTGATATGACTTCTACAATTTTGTTTGCAGAAGGTTTTTGATGGTACACCAGTGAGTTTTGCTACACCAGTTAGTGTAGACTCGCCCATGACTATGGAACTGACAGTCTATTAGGCACCGCCTCAGAAGGCGAAGAGGGTCCGCTTTGACTCTCAGTGGATGTTGTCTCCCTAGTATAATGCCTGGAAGGAGAAAGCCACTAAGGAAAAGGCATCCACGGAGGAGCCAATTTTGAATCTACTTAGACATATATCTGAAGTCAAACGTAAAGAGATGATGGAGTTTGCCAAACTACGTAGGAAGAATGAGGGTGAACAACCTAGATGCAACAGTGTTGGTACTCATTAATCACTCCAACGGTTGTGCATAAAGTGTCATCCCCTACTTGTTGGTTTAGGAATTGGGTAATTGAGGGATTTCCTACGAATATTTCTTTTTAAAATTAACATATTAAACTATGCACTAACATACTTTAATATTTTAGGAAATGGACTCATGCATGATTTTATTATCCGAAAGGCATGTGCGCTACCCCAACATATTCACCTAGAAAAGTTTTTTTTTCAAACGAATTGTTTACAATAAGTTAACAATCAAAGTTGAATATGTTCTAAATTTGACAACTAATATATATAAGATGCTGACTTTGTTTTTCCTATGATAGAATTCACTTTTTAACAATATGAATACAGAGGCCTTTCATAACCTAGGCATTAGTCTGGTTAGAATATATGGCGAAAATCTCAATCCGTACAACGCCTCATTGATCCCCATGGTACTCAAGTCACCAGCTGCAACAATGTGGTGTTCTGAACGTGTCTACCTTCCATACCTAATAAAGGAGCAATGGAAAGGAGACTGGTCACATGTAGAACCTTGGATCTAGATGATATGCTATGACATGTTTAAAGCCCTAAGAGTATTTTCTTAAGCTTATGGATGTTTGGGATGAGTTAAAAGTTGGATTTCCGAAGCTAGATCGGTTGAAAATCAGGATTGTTAAAACCCATTTCCAGACTAGTCGGCTTTAGAGCCCATTTAGGTAATTAAAGACTCAGAATTAGAATTTGTCTATTAGCGACAATATTGTTCCCCATTAAATGATGAGTCCAACGTAAGTTGAATCGTCAAAATATGAAAAACGAGTCAAAAGTTATGGTTGAAATTCCAAAGTAGAAAAAAATCTAAAAACTTACTGTCAGAGTTACGAATGATCGTAGAAAGTCTATGAACGATCTTAGAATCCCAAAAAATAGGCAAACTCTTTGGAAAACCTACGACCGATCATAGGAAACCTATGAGCGATCGTAGAAGAGCTATGAATGATCGTAGCTATGCTACGAACGATCATAGGTCGTGAATCAGTTTCCTTAAGTACGTATTTTTAGGGTTCTTAACCCCTTTGCCTATAAATAGAGGATCATTTGGGGGGTTTTGGTTTACCCTAAACCTCAAAAAGAGACCTTGAGAGAGAAAGAGGGTTTCTAAGAGAGGGTTCTCATTTTTGAGTGAGAGATTGAGCATTGGGTGACCTAGATCATCCCCAAATCCTTGGATTCTTCAAATCCAAGGCAAGTCACGCAAGGAGCACCTCCTTCAAGCACGAACAACAACTTCCAAGACCACCCCTATTTCCTAACTTGCCACGTTTTCTTCCTTTCTTACTTATGTTTCTCCATTTTCTTGCTTTTCCCTAAAATTTTCACATGATATGAGACAGATTTTGTGAATGGATGCCATGGATGGTTGAGATGTGATGGGAAAATGGGAAGGACATTGTACACAAAATAAACACACATGATATGTGGGATGAAATAAGCTTTACTCGTTTTCTAGAAAAGTATGATTGTAGATTTACTCGCTTTCTAGAAAAGCATGATTGTAGATTTAATCGCCTACTAGAATTGCATGATTGTAGATTTACTTGCTTTCAATTAATTGTTGTCTTGAAATGCTATTTTCATTTATTTCATGCATTGAATTGTACACGATCCACGAACACGACATGTAAATCATGAATTAGGATTTTCAAGCATGAACACCGAGTTTTGATTTCAAGAAAACAAGAATAAAATGACTCGATTCACGAACACCATGACAAAGCCAAACGTAAGGGTTGGTAAAAAGGTAGGGCATATCCCTGGGTATGTCTGAACCCGCTTTTCACAAGGACAAGCAAGATGTTAGTGCGCCTTTCAAGCATGCATATTTCCATGAAGGGTGCTTGCACCTGACTTCAAGTTGCTTCTATTGCATTTTCACTGAAGGGAGTTTTTGCACCCTACTTCAAGTAGTTTGACATGTTTTACTGAAGGGAGTTTACACTCCCGACTTTAAGTCGTTCAAGGGCACTAACATCCCAAGCATGCATAGCAAGTAAGCACGTTTAATTTCAAGCAAGCAAGCATGGGCATAATCATGTTATGACAAGCATATATGCATTTGCATCCGCATTCAAGCAAGTTTTTCACAATAAACTAGACATGACAAGACAAGTTTTCACAAGCACGAAAACTAGTTTTAAATTTAAGAAAACAAGTCAAGACAAGAATCCGGTGATTTACCGAGGTTTTACCATTCATGATTCAAACATGCATGAATATGCACTGTTTATTGTTTCATTATTGTTGCTTATTGTTTGTCGTTCTGCTTATTATTATTATTATTATTATTATTATTATTATTATTATTATGCACTGCTTTTATGACTTGTTGGTTAGTAGTGGGTACCCGCTGAGTAGTTCAATACTCAGCCGTACATTTGATGTCGGCAGGTGTTAGTGGAGCAACTGTTCCTTTTGACAATTGTGCTCCCGGTCCATGGGAGGAAGAGGAGCACGTAGAGGAGGTTCTAGTTGGTGAGCCTCATGGTGAGGAGGGGAGAGAAATGGCCCTATCTAGATTATGTCTAGTCAATATTGAGATTTGGCAAGGGAGAAATATTTGTGTATTTTACGGTGGGCATGTCCACCCTGTCTTTTGGATGTTGTACATAACTTGGGATAGTTATGTGTGTGTGTATATATATATATATATATATATATATGAAATAGATTGTTTTCTTCCGCTGTGTCATGTATTCGCTTCCGCTATTGCATGCTCTGACTCTCTTTTGCAGGATGGTTTGTCAAGTCATGTTAAGTCTCGTCCAAGATTCACTCTAACTCCTAGGGTGGGTTTTGGGACGTGAGAGGTTTGGTATCAGAGCCTAGGCTTTAGGTCATTAGGGTCACTTAGAAAATGGTACCACGACTTGGCCAGAGCATTAGGGTGAGGAAGAGAGTCATATCCCAAGTATAGACTAACTATTAGTCTTGGTCCAAAATGGTTGAGTCCAACCAAGTAAGTGTCTAGAAACGCTAGAACCCTAAGTGTATTATAAATACTCTGATGGCTTGATGTGATGTTTATGATAATTACTATACCATGCTAGTAATACTTGAACTATTGTGAAGTTTTGAAGCTTATAAGTTGTGGTTCCAAGTTAGACTCATGTGTGCTATTGTTCTCAGAACACTAGTCATGAGACATGGCTCGCGGGGTTGCGGATACCACACTTGTGGATCTTCTCCGTCTCGATCTGGGGATGAGCAACCTGATCTCACACAGGTCTTAGGCTCAATAGCAGAAACATTGGCCATACTAGCGGCTAGGCAGGCTACTCCATAGCTTGCAGCACCTACACCTCCTCCTGCTACTGCACCCGTGCCTACTCCGGCACCTCGTTCAGCCGGAGTAGAGGCATTTAGGAGGATGAGGCCTCCTGTATTTCATGGGAGTGTTGATCCACTGGCAGCTAAGTCATGGATTTGGCAGTTAGAGAAGATCTTTTTAATGTTATCTCCTACTAAGGAGGAGAGAGTGGTATGGGCTGCTTTTATGTTGGAAGGAGAAGCAGATCATTGGTGGAGATCTGCAGAGAGGATTAGGGATTTGACCAGACAGGGTCAGCAATGGACTTGGGGAGAGTTCATGGATGTATTCTACAAGAAGTATTTCTTGGTGGGAGCTCATGAGAAGAAGAAAAGGGAATTCATCACCCTTGTATAGAATTCGATTTCGGTGGCCGAGTATAAAGCCAAGTTCGCAGAGCTTTCATGCTTTGTGCCTCACATGATTGCCACAGAGGCAATGAAGGTGAGGAGGTTTGAGCAGGGCCTCAAGGACTTCATCATGGATAGGGTCTCTATGTTTAGGCACGCCACCTATGCAGAGGTGGTGGATAAAGCATTGTTGGTTGAGACCAACTCAGAGGCATTTGTGAGGAAGAAGGATTTGGAGAGAGGTTAATCCATCAGCTTGGAGCCACCGGAGAAGAGGGCAAGGACAGCCCCATATCAGTATTCTTGGCCAATGCCACCATTGGCACCACCTACTCCACGACCTTACATGCCCTAGGCACCTAGACCTTAGGCAGTCCAGGCTCCACGCCCAACATTTACTCAGGTTGTGTGACCGGCTCCTCTAGTAGCCCCAGCGTTCACATATAAGATCTGCTCTCTCTGTCGTAGAAGGCATCTGGCTGGAGATTACCGAAAGGCATCAGGAGGATGCTTTCATTGTGGTCACCAAGGCCACATGATCAAGGATTGCCCGAGCCGACACTTGTCAGGCCAGTCTCAGAGGAGTAGGCCCCCAGCTCAACCAGCAACATCCTACCGAGGGTCCTCCCAGCCTGCGAGGTCTACACCGCCACCTCGCCAGGCGAAACAGGGGTGAGTCTTCGCTCTGATAGAGGGAGATGCATGGACATCAGACGATGTCGTGCAAGGTACGCATTTAATGTTTTATTAGATCATTGATGATTGTTGTTGTGTTTTACTTGCATGTCGTATATCCCATGATATATATACTTGTTGCATGGATTGATTCTAGTTAGTATAAATTTCAGGAGCATCAGTAGTCAATAAGTATTTGGCTCGGGTGTTGATTGACACCGGGTTGACGCATTCATTCGTCTCGCCAAGTTTCTCCCAGGGCTTTTTCGCAGAGCCTAGTCAGTTGGAATTGGAGTTGTCCATCTCGACTCCGCTCGGTAAGACTGTTGTAGCAAATAGAGTGTATAAAGGCAGTATGGTTCAGGTTGGGAGCCATGAACTTGCAGTCAATCTTATCATCATTGGATTTCAAGACTTTGATGTCATTCTTGGGATGGATTGGCTAGCCGCTCACCATGGGCATATGGTTTGCTTTGAGAAGAAGGTGTATTTCATGTATTTCAAACCGGTGGAAGGAAAGCTATTCAATTTCAGAGGTTTGAGGAGTAAAGACATCACCCTTTTCACGGTGTTAAGTCTAGCAGACCCGGAGATGAAAGACTCATCTACCATTTCAGTGGTGAGTGAATTTTTGTACGTATTTCTAGAGGAGTTACCTGGGTTGCCTCCAGTTAGAGAGATCGAGTTCATGATAGAGCTTACGCCTGACACTGCTTCGATTTCTAGGGCTCCTTATTGGATGACCCCAATTGAACTCAAGGAGTTGAAGGTGCAGTTGGAAGAACTGCAAATTCTGTGATTTATTAGACCGAGTGTCTCACCATGGGGTGCCCTAGTGCTATTTGTGGAGAAGAAAGATGGCTTAATGCATATGTGCATTGATTACAAGCAGTTGAACAAGGTCATTGTGAAGAATCGTTATCCGTTGCCCAGGATTGATGACTTGTTTGACCAGTTAAAGGGAGCAAGGTATTTCTCTAAGATCGACCTTCAATCCGGCTATATCCAGTTAAGGATCAAGGCGGAAGATGTTCTCAAAACTGTATTCAGGACTCGATATGGACATTTTGAGTTCTTAGTGATGCCTTTCGGTCTCACAAACACTCCGACAACCTTTATGGAACTTATGAACTGGGTGTTTCGACCATACTTAGATCGATGCGTGATTGTGTTCGTTGATGACATCTTGGTGAATTCCCAGACATGGGAAGATCACGCGCGAGACCTTTACCTTGTTCTGGAGACGTTGAGAGTGCATAGGCTATATGCTAAATTGAGCTAGTGTGAATTTTGGCTAGAGAAAGTGGCATTCCTTGGCCACGTTGTGTCTGAGGAGGGTATCTCAGTTGACCTGTTGAAAATTGAGGTAGTCATGAGTTGGACGAGGCCCAAAAGTGTCACAGAGATCCGCAGTTTCCTTGGGTTGGTAGGCTATTACCGAAGATTCATCGAGGGGTTCTCCAGTCTAGCGACACCACTCATATATTTAACCAGGAAGAACGCTAAGTTTGTGTGGAGCGATAAGTGTGAAGCAAGCTTTACGAAGTTGAAGAATCAGCTCACTACAGCTCTCTTCCTTACTGCACCATCAAGGCGTGGTGGATTCGTAGTGTACAATGATGCCTCCCACGTGGGGTTGAGATGTTTGCTCATGCAGCACGGTAAAGTCATTGCCTTTACATCAAGGCAATTAAAGGAGCATAAGAAAAATTATCTTACTCACGATTTGGAACTCGCCGCGGTTGTTTTTGCCTTGAAGATTTGGTAGCACTATCTCTATGGGGAGTAGTTTGAAGTGTTCACGGACCACAAAAGTCTGAAGCACCTGTTTTCCCAGAAAGAGCTGAATCTGAGGAAAAGAAGATGCGCAGAATTTTTAAAAGACTATAAGTGCTCCATCCAATACCACCCGGGTAAAGCAAACGTGGTGGCGGATGCATTGAGTAGGAAGTCATATGGGCTTGTTGCATATATGATGGTCTGAAAGTGGAAGTTTTTAGAGGATACCTCTAACCTCGTCATTAGTTTCAGTCCTCCTACTCACGGGCCATTGATGGCAAATATCACGGTGAAGCTGTGCATCATAGATCAGATCTGGGAGTTGCAAGTAGCGGATGCCGAGTTGTTTGCTTTCCGTGACAAGGTGGTTAGCAAAGGAAGTGATGAGTTTGTCACAAACGGTGATGGGGCAATCACGTTCAAGGGTAGACTTTATGTCCCGGTAGATGTAAATCTCCGGAGAGAAATTCTGGATGAAGCCCACCGTTCCAAGTATACAGTGCATCTTGGGGGTACGAAGATGTACTGGAACCTCAAGTGAAGAGGGGTGTTGCAGAGTATGTATCTCAGTGCTTGGTGTGTTAGCAAGTGAAGGCAGAGCTCATGAGACCGGCGGGTCTATTACAGCCTCTCCCTATTCTTGAGTGGAAATGAGAGCATATCTCCATGGACTTCATTGTTGGCTTGCCACAAACGGCAAGAAACTTTGATGCAATATGGGTTGTGGTGGACCGTTTGACAAAGTCTGCGCATTTCTTGCCCTATCAGACTATGTTCAACTCGAACTATTTAGTGGCATTGTATATCAAGGAAGTGGTCCGGTTGCACGGGGTACCAGTCAGCATTGTATTAGATCAGGATCCAAGATTCACATCCAGGTTCTGCAAGAGTTTTCAGAGCACCATGGGTTCCTGACTAGACTTTAGCACTGCCTTTCATCCACAGACAGATGGGCAGACCGAGAGGGTCAAGGACATGCTTCGAGCATGTATATTAGATTTCAAGGGTAGCTGGGAAGAGCAATTGCCTTTGGTGGAGTTCATTACAATAATAGTTACCAGGCGAGCATCCAGATGGCACCATTTAAGGCCTTGTATGAGCGAAGTTGCAGGTTTCCTCTCTAATGAGATGAAGTGGGAGAAAGAAACGTATTGGGTCCTAAGTTGATTGAACAGACCGAGAATAAGGTCAAAATCATCCAGGATCGGTTGAAAGCTGCCGAGGATCGTCAGAAGAGCTATGTGGACACTCGCCGCAAGGACTTGGAATTCTAGGTTGGGAATCAAGTCTTTGTGAAGATATCTCCTAGCAAGGGGATCATGAGGTTCGACAAGAGGGGCAAGTTCAGTCCTCGATATGTTGGGTAGTTTGAAATTATCACTAGAGTTGGTGAACTTGCGTACCAAGCAGCTTTCCCAACTCATATGGCCACCGTCCACAACGTGTTCCAGGTGTCGATGCTCTGGAAATACGTCTTCGATCCTTCGCACACCGTTGGAAATCTGAGAGGATCTCACACTAGTAGAGAAGCTGATTCAAGTCTTGGATCAGAGAGATCAAGTGTTGTGCAACAAAACAATTCCATTGGTCCTCATTCAATGGCAACATCATGCTAGAGAAGAGGCCACATGAGAGCGCGAGACCGAAGTCAAATAAAAATACCCTGAGTTGTTTACATAGGGTGTTATGTATAGCCATGTAAAATTTTGTTGTTGTTTGGTACATGTATGTATCGTCCAAATTACGAGGATGAAATTTCTGTAAGGGGGGAGGATGTAGAACCCCAGATCTAGATGGTATGCTATGATATGTATTAAAGCCTTAAGAGTATTTTCTTAAGCTTATGGATGTTTGTGATGAGTTAAAAATAGGATTTCTGAAGTCGGATCGGTTGAAAATCCGGGCTACTGAAACTCATTTCCAGACCAATCGGCTTTAGAACCCATTTAGGTAATTAAAGACTCAGAATTAGGATTTGTCTATTAGTGACAATATTGTTCCCCATTGAATGATGAGTCCAACGTAAGTTGAATCGTCAAAATACAAAAAATGAGTCAAAAGTTATGGCTGAAATACCAAAGTGAAAAAAATCTAGAAACTTACTGTCAGAGTTACGAACGATCGTAAATACCCTACGAACGATCGTAAAAAGTCTACGAACAATCATAGAATCCCAAAAAATGGACAAACTCTTTGGAAAACCTACGATCGATTGTAGGAAACCTATGAGCGATCGTAGGTCGCGAATCAGTTTCCTTAAGTACGTGATCATTTGGGTGGTTTTGGTTTACCCTAAAGTACGTGATCTTAACCCCTTTGCCTATAAATAGGGGATCATTTGGGTGGTTTTGGTTCACCCTAAACCTAAAAAAGAGACATTGAGAGAGAAAGAGGGTTTCTAAGAGAGGGTTCTCATTCTTGAGTGAGAGATTGAGCATTGGGTGACCAAGATCATCCCCAAATCCTTGGATTCTTCAAATCCAAGATAGGGCACGTAAGGAGCACCTCCTTCAAGCACGAACAACAACTTCCAAGACCATTTGCTTGAGATTTCTCTCCCATTTGAAGGTCGGTACCCCTATTTCCTAACTTGCCACGCTTTCTTCATTTCTTACTTGTGTTTCTCCATTTTCTTGCTTTTTCCTTAAATTTCCACATGATATGAGATGAATTTTGTGAATGGATGCCATGGATGGTTGAGATGTGATGGGAAAATGGGAAGGGCATTGTACACATAATAAACACATATGATATGTTGGATGAAATAAACTTTACTCATTTTCTAGAAAAGTATGATTGTAGATTACTCGCTTTCTAGAAAAGCATGATTGTAGATTTAATCGCCTACTAGAATTGCATGATTGTAGATTTACTTGCTTTCAATTAATTGTTGCCTTGAAATGCTATTTTCATTTATTTCATGCGTTGAATTGTACATGATCCACGAACACGACATGTAGATCATGAATTAGGATTTTCAAGCATAAACACCAAGTTTTGATTTCAAGAAAGCAAGAATAAAATGACTCGTTTCACGAACACCATGACAAAGCCAAACGTAAGGGTTGGTAAAAAGGGAGGGCATATCCTCGGGTATGTCTTAATTACCCAGTTTTTTACAAGAACAAGCAAGATGTTAGTGCGCCTTTCAAGCATGCATGTTTCCATGAAGGGTGCTTGCACTTGACTTCAAGTTGCTTCTATTGCATTTTCACTGAAGGGAGTTTATGCACCCGACTTCAAGTAGTTTGACATGTTTTACAGAAGGGAGTTTACACTCCCGACTTCAAGTCGTTCAAGGGCACTAACATCCCAAGCATGCATGGCAAGCAAGCACGTTTAATTTCAAGCAAGCAAGCATGGGCATAATCATGTCATGAGAAACATATATGCATTTGCATCCGCATTCAAGCAAGTTTTTCGCAAGAAACTAGACATGACAAGACAAGTTTTCACAAGCATGAAAACTAGTTTTAAAATTTAAGAAAACAAGTCATGAAAAGAATCCGATGATTTACCGAGGTTTTACCGTTCATGATTCAAGCATGCATGAATATCCACTGCTTATTGTTTCATTATTGTTGCTTATTGTTTGTCATTCTGCTTATTATTATTATTATTATGCACTGCTTCTATGACTTGTTGGTTAGTAGTGGGTACCTGCTGAGTGTTTCAATACTCAGTCGTACATTTGATGTCGGCAGGTGTTAGTGGAGCTACTGTTCCTTTTGACATATGTGCTCCTGGTCTATGGGAGGAAGAGGAGTACGTAGAGGAGGTTCTAGTTGGTGAGCCTCATGGTGAGGATGGGGAGAAATGACACTATCTAGATTATGTCTAGTAAATATTGAGATTTGGCGAGGGGGAAATACTTGTATATTTTGCGGTGGGCATGTCCACCCTGTCTTTTGGATGTTGTACGTAACTTGGGATACTTGTTTATATATATGTATATGAAATAGATATTTTGCTTCCGTTGTGTCATGTATTCGTTTCCGCTATTGCATGCCCTGACTCTCTTTTGCAGGATGGTTTGTGAAGTCATGTCAAGCCTCGTCCAAGATTCACTCTAACTCCTAGGGTGGGTTTTGGGGCGCGACACCACATGGGACCCACTAGATATTATTCACACATGAGCCCCCGGAAAGACAAGTGTTTATATGGGATTCCTATTACAAAGATGATCTATTGAGCATGTTTGCTTTTGAGTAGCAACTTTGAAGGAGGAATTCCCACTACTTTTAAGCGTTGCGGGGGATGAGCAGACATTAGAAGGAAAGGAATGAGAGCTTAAAGGGATGGATCTTGACACTATTCTCATGCAAGAAAAAGCTCATGACTGCGGGTTGTTCGTGGTTAAATACATCGACTTCCTATGTGTTTATTTACATCCTACATTCCATCAGGTAATAAATAAAATCTATTTTTTTTGTTTATTTTTTCTGTTTTATAATATACGTCTTTTTAATGCTTCAGAGGGATATTCCAAAGTCTCGGTATTGTATTGCTTACGATCTCATGAAGTGCAAGACTTTTATGTAGGAGAGGGAGGGAGGGAGGGAGGGAGTTTCTATGTATATTGTCCAGTTGAATTTATGTTATGAGAGAGTGCACATGTTGAATGTAATGTTAACAGTTGAGGGTCCATGTATGTTGTCAGTTTAATGTAATGTAAACAGTTGAGGTTTCATGTATTACGACATGTTAAGTTTTTTTACTAAGAAACATGTTGAAAACAGATTGAAAAATAGGTTGACAAAAATCCATAAAATCATATTATTGCGCAACCTTTAAAGAAAATATGGGTCGATAGAAAAATAACAAAGGGTGGATACCATATAATAAAGAGTCGATACACCAAAAGGGGACAAGGTCGATACAAGTTCGAATGGGCAGTAGCTAAATTGTGAGGTTGATGCAGGTCGATACATGTTATGAAGGGTCGATACACTAAAAGGGGACATGGTCGATACAAATTCAAATGGTAGTAGCTAAATTGTGAGTTCGATGCAGGTCGATACATGTTATGAAGGGTCAATACAAATTCACATGGTCGATACGTGTTAAGTTTTTTTACTAAGAAACATGTTGAAAACAGATTGAAAAATAGGTTGACAAAAATCAATAAAATCATATTATTGCGCAACCTTTAAAGAAAATATGGATCGATAGAAAAATAATAAAGGGTGGATACCATATAATAAAGAGTCGATACACCAAAAGGGGACAGGGTCGATACAAGTTCGAATGGGCAGTAGCTAAATTGTGAGGTTGATGCAGGTCGATACATGTTATGAAGGGTCGATACACCAAAAGGGGACATGGTCGATACAAATTCAAATGGTAGTAGCTAAATTGTGAGGTCGATTCAGGTCGATACATGTTATGAAGGGTCAATACACCAAAAGGGACAGGGTCCGTACAATTTGATTTTTCAAAAAATTCTATTTCTTTGTCCAAAATTACAATTTTTCTTTAAAAATTACATGTATCTTAGTCCAAAATTACAATTTTTTGTCCAAAATTACAACTTTTTGTCTAAAATTACAATTTTTCTACTCTTGTTGTCCAATTACTCGAGTACAACTTTGTCTATTGTATCCTGTTTGTTTACATCTACCACATTTCACAGTTCGACGCTCTTCTCCTTGTGATAGAAGTCTCTTCTTCTTAAGTCTTCCGCCACTTCGATCGTATCTCGGTGGCTTCATCTTCTCACATAGTAGAAGTAGTGTGTCCGGTGTCTCCCAATCGCATTTGTCCGGTACTGGGTAAATCGACCCCTAATAAGCCATCCGTGCACATTCCGTTGTTTAATATTGATCAACATATTCATATTTATCAATGTGATATTTCAAACATGCAGGAAGAGCATGCTCGCCCGACCATCCCGTCATGTTGAATTTACCACAAGTACATGACCTTTGAAGTAGATTGACCAACTCCCTATGTTCTTCTCCATGGACTCTGAATTAATGATCATTGATACCGCCAACACGTCTACCTCATCCTTTGTGAAAATCCTTGTCCATTTTCTCTTCGACATTTTTAGTCAATCTTGAGGTCCACTCTAACCTTTCATTTTGTCGAGTAAAATAATTTTTTTGAGTTATATCACGTTTGGTCTCTACTAATGTTGTAACCAGGTATTCTCTTGCCTCTTTCAATAAGTTATTAACACTCTCCGTGATATTAGACGTCACAATCTCATATCTCTTGACCGGAGAGTAAGCATTTGTCCATTTTTCCCTCGAAATCCCGTTTAAAAATTCATGTGCTTGTTCATTCGTCTGAGAAATAATTGTTGTGAACTCGCGAAACTTAGACCGTCTGCATGCCTTTACTGCTAGCCAAAAGAAAGGCTTGACAGTCTCATCCTTACACAGTTTGTGCATGTT
Organism: Tetracentron sinense; assembly: GCA_015143295.1. Classification (NCBI taxonomy): domain Eukaryota; kingdom Viridiplantae; phylum Streptophyta; class Magnoliopsida; order Trochodendrales; family Trochodendraceae; genus Tetracentron; species Tetracentron sinense. The sequence continues at coordinate 20,432,230 of CM026558.1, read as the reverse complement.
CATTGAAATGTGATACGCACAGTAGGCATGAAATGCATTTGGGAGTACTTGAGGAACTTTGCTTAACAATGAAGGGTTTCTATCCGAGATAATCACTAAATCCTCTAGTGGCCCCAATGCTTGTTTCAGATGAATTAAAAACCATTCCCAAGAAAAATGGTTTTCCTTTTCATCCAATCCAAAGACGACAGGTATGAGGTTATTGTTCCCGTCAAGAGCCACTGCTACAAATAGTATCCCCTTATGCTTTCCTTTCAAATGTGTCGCATCAAGGGCTAAAACTTTTCACCAACCAGTTCGAAAAGTATTAAGTACCACACCGATCGCCCAAAAAGTAGAACTTAACACCCCATTTACTGGATTTGAATGCACTGCAATTACTGTACCCGGGTTGCGATTCTCAAGCTCGTGGAAATAAGCTGGGAGATCCGCATATGATGTGCCGAATGATCCTCTAAATTTCTCTATTGTAATTTCTCGACATTTTCACGCTTTCTTGTAACTGGGTTTGACCCCGAACTCGTGTCATATATCATTTACAATCTGCCTTGGCTTATACACATCATTCCCCTCGATATGTGATAGAATGTACTTGCTCAACAACCAGCTTCTTGCTTGCACATTATCTTCCCTAGTCAGTGCCTGACAAGAGTGTATCCCAATATAGCTCTTTATCTTGAATTGGCCAAAACCATTAACTCTAGATGCATGTAGTCACCATTTGCAATTCTGAACATGACATTTCAATGTGTATCGTTGTTTATCCAAACATACTACCTTGAATTGAACGTTATTGCTCATTGCATACTTATGAATACACCTCTATAGTACATTCTTGTCTTTAAAACATTGACCAAGTTTGATTACCATCCCATCTTACAATACATTCAACATCCGAACCTTCATTGTGCACCAACATATCCTCATACTGTGCCTTCTCAATAGGATTGTTTCGTGTGTCCTTATTATGCATCTCTGGGGTGAGAGGAGGACTATCATGACTATAAAATAAAGTGGAAGTAGAGAGAGTTTCATATTAGAATCTATAATTCAAAAAAGTTTTCTTAGTAGAGTTATAAAGACAAGAATCTACCTGAAGCTAGGAAAGTCGTTTACGATGACCTGTGCACCAAGATCTGCATATGTTGGGATGACATCATTCATAGAAATATCTATCGAATCGATAGGCTCATTGGTGACGAGAAGTTGATTTTCATCACCACTTTAGAATGCATTATTCATAGCATCATCTATTGAATCGATGTCATCTCTCGAAGCGCCCTCTTCTACACCATCATGAATACCAACAAGATCCTTCATATGTAAATTGTCTTCTTTTATATTAGTCAGCCTATCCGTATTACACTCAGAATCATAATCCAATCCTCCAACAACTTCAATGGAGACATCTTTTTGCTTGGATAAATGTTCTCCAGAAACTTCGATGGGAACATACTCTTGGTTGCACACACGTTCTTTGGCAACTTCGATGGGAACATACTCTTCCTTTAAAATATGCTTCATTCTTTCCTCCTTTGATATGTACAAGGGAAGGTAAATATCCTTTTGTTCTATAATCATATAAAGAAAGGTTCACAAAGATTCATCGTTGGCAATTTCGATTGGTGGAATTGGGTTTGAGGAAGGAAAAAATGACATTAAAGTAATATCGCACTCACACGGTTTGAAATTGGTAAGTCAATAAATTTTAGACAAGAGCTCCTTGTGTGTAATACTGCTATCCACAAGTAGACACTGAGCCGTTCCACCTCGATAACAGATACCTTGTGCTCCATTTGCCAATAATCCACTACTTTCCACAACCCATTTTCCATCGTAACAACAAATTAGTGATACTTTTGGCACCATCGTCTATAAGAAACATAGAATTGATTAGTTAGATAATGAGTTCTGAAAATAAGCAAAAGGTTGAAGCAGTGTACATGGTCGAAGAGAAAACCTAAGGGTCGATGCAAATAAGCAAATAGTCAATGCAAATCATCAAAGGGTCGATGCATGGAAGGGATAGGGTCGACACAATGTACATGAGCAATGGGTCGATGCAAATTAGCAAATGATCGATGCAAATCATTAAAGGGTCGATGCATGGAAGGGATAAGGTCGACACAGTGTAGATGGTCGATGAGAAAACCTAAGGGTCGATGCAAATAAGCATATGGTCGATGCAAAATAAGCAAGAGTCGATGTAAATCATCAAAGGGTTGATGCAAAAACCTAAGGGTCGATACTAAATTGTATCAAGTGTTTCGACAGTATCGACATGGACCAAGTGTCGTGCCCCAAAACCTACCCTAGGAGTTAGAGTGAATCTTGGATGAGACTTGACATGACTTGACAAACCATCCTGCAAAAAAGGTCAAAGTAATGCAATAGCGGAAGTGAATACATGATATGGTGGAAGCAAAATATTTATCTCATTATATATATGAACAAGTATCCCAAGTTATGTACAACGTCCAAAAGATAGGGTGGACATGCCCACCGCAAAAATATACAAGTATCTCTCTCTAGCCAATCTCAATGTTCACTAGACATTATTTAGATATGGCCAATTCTCCCCATCCTCACCCTGAGGTTCACCAGCTGGAACCTCCTCTACATACTCCTCTTCCTCTCATGGACCAGGAGCATATATATCAAAAGGAGCAGTCGCTCCACTAACACCTGCCGACATCAAATGTACGGCTGAGTATTGAAACACTCAGCGGGTAACCACTACTTACCAACAAGTCATAGAAGTAGCGTATAATAATAATAATAAGCAAAACAATAACAATAAGCAACAATAAGAAAGCAACAAGTAGTAGATATTCATGCATGCTTAAATCATGAACAGTAAAACCTCGATAAATCATCGTATTCTTGTCTTGACTTGTTTTCTTAATTTTTAAAACTAGTTTTCGTGCTTGTGAAAACTTGTCTTGTCATGTCTAGTTTATTGTGAAAAACTTGCTTGAATGAGTATGCAATGCATGTATGCTTGTTATGACATGAGTATGCACATGCTTGCTTACTTAATTTAAACGTGCTTCCTTGCCATGCATGCTTGGGATGTTAGTGCCCTTGAATGACTTGAAGTCGGGAGTGTAAACTCCCTTCATTGAAACATGTCAAACTACTTGAAGTCGGGTGTATAAACTCCCTTCAGTGAAAATGCAATAGAAGCAACTTGAAGTCAGGTGCAAGCACCCTTCATGGAAACATGCATGCTTGAAAGGCGCACTAACATCTTGCTTGTCCTTGTGAAGAATGAGGTATGACATATCTGAGGATATGCCCTACCTTTTTACCAACCCTTATGTTTGGCCTTGTCATGGTGTTCGTGAATCGAGTCATTTTATTCTTGTTTTCTTGAAATCAAAACTCGTTGTTCATGCTTGAAAAATCTTAATTCATGATCTACATGTCGTGCTCGTGGAGCGTGTACAATTCATCGCATGAAATAAGTGAACATGGCATTTCAAGGTAATAATTAATTGAAAGCAAGTAAATCTACAATCATGCAATTCTAGAAAGCGAGTAAATGTACAAGCATGCTTTTCTAGAAAGCGAGTAAAGTTTATTATGCATTTCATCGAACACTTGGCATACAACACTTTCATAACCATTTTATTCAAGTTGTTATGTGCATATTTTTCATCAATCACATGGGGTGTTTATTATGTGTACCATACCCTTCCCATTTTCCCATCACATTACAACCATCCATAGCATCCATTCACCAATCCATTTCATATCATGTGCAACTTCTAGGGAAAAGCAAGAAAATGGAAATACATGTTAAAGAAAGTAATAAAACATGAAAAGTTGGGAAATAGGGTTACCAAACTTCAAATGGATGAAGGAAAACCCTCCAAATCGTGAGTGGAGTCCCTGCCAAGCTTGGAGGAGGTGCTCCTCGCGTGCCTTGCCTTGGATTTGAAGAATCCAAGGATTTGGTGATGATCTAGGTCACCCAATGTTGAATCTCTCTTGGAAAGCCCCACTCTTCTTCCTTTCTCTCCCAAGGTCTCTTTCTAGGTTTAGGGTAAACCAAAAACCCCCTAATGATCTCCTATTTATAGGCAAAGGGGTGAAAACCCCAAAAATCATGCATTTTAGAATCCTGAATCGCGACTTACGATCGTTCCTAGCAAGGCTACAATCATTCGTAACTCTTCTACGATCACTCGTTGGTTCCTACGATCGATCGTAGGTTGTCCAGAGAGTTGGTCCATTTTTTGGGATTCTACGATCGATCGTAGACCTTCTACAATCGTTCGTAGGGTCTATACGATTGACCAAAACTTTCGACTCGTTTGTCAGACTTTGACGATTCAACTTGCATTGGACTTGTAATTCAAAGGGGACCGATTTTGTCTTTAATAGATGAATCCTAATTCTGAGTCTTTAATTACCTAAATGGGTTCTAAATCCGACTGGTTCTGGAAATGGGTTTCAGCAGCCTGGATTTTCAACCGATCCGGCTTCGGAAATCCAACTTTTAACTCAACCCAAACATCCATAAGCTTAATAAAATACTCTTAAGGTGTTAATACATGTCATAGCATATCATCTAGGTTTGGGGTTCTACACCAAGAACCATGCATCGACTTCTCAAGCAAAATGTATCGACCGGGTCGATATATGTTGTAAACATGTATCGATCCTGAACCGATTTCCACCGGCTTCATCCACTTCGTTCCTAAAAATTATTTAACGACAAGATTGCCAGAGAAAATGTCTATGTAAATGCTCCTTAGATTACTCAAAACCTCATATACCATTATTAAGAAGTTAATCACAAGGTATAGAGAATAAGAAATCAAAACATACATTTCTAGGTTTTGCTAAATTATTATCCCACAAAACTCATGAGTTTGGAGTTCGCCGGAAAAGAATTCACACAAAAACGAATGAGTTAGGATTGGAGTTCGTCGGAATATTTTTTGGAATAATGCATGTAGAAGGTTTTCCCCATGCACATACGTAGAGAGAGTTCCCACCATTTTTTAAAAGTTAATGCCTTCATTATTTAATGCTTGAAGGTAGTGGAGGGGTATATTGGACTTTACATATATCCACAATAAGGGAAAATATTTCATTAGGGCATTTAGAGAAGGGTTTATAAAAATTGGATATTTAGGGAAGAAACCCATACTAGAGGGGCAATCTTGGAAAAACCCCGGTTTTTTTGAAGGGTTTTTCCTTGGTTGCCCCTCTCGTTTAGGGTTGTACTCAAATTTTAAAAATAATTCTCTCTAGAGAGGCTTATAAGTACACCCTGCCTCTTGCGTGAGTGGTAGGGGCATGGCCTTGCATGAGTAATAGGGGTGTGGCCTTGAGTGGAGGAAGGTTTGGGATCCAATCCCCCCGGGTATGAGTTGCAAGAACTCCATTGCCCAAGCTAACTTCTAACCTACTAACGTAGTAAAATGATAACCGAAGCAAAAAAAAAGACTTATAAGTATTTTTTTTATATAAAAAAAAAAATTAAACCGTAGGGGTGGGTGAATTTTGACCACAGTTAAGGGGTATACCTTAAAGGGTGATAACCGGATTTTCCGTAGAGGATTTGGCTTCTTCTTTTTAGGGAGTATGTACGTGCATGAGTGTAAAAACCTTCAACATGCGTGGTCTCAAAGATGTTTCCAGCTAAACAAAGTCCACGCGAAACTCCTCACTTAACCACTCCTTTCACCTTCCTCTCCCACGAAGCTCTTTACCTTTTTTTTTAATATAAAAGTACATGTTTGATCTACATTTACTCCAACTTAATATATATATATATGTGTGTGTGTGTTTGATTTTTCTCCATCTCTATTGTTCATTTTGATAATGATTGTTTTAGGATGGTTTTAATATCAATAATCATAAAAAAAAATATGGAAAAATTCATAAATTTCAAGTTTTAATGGAGTTTCCTAAGACGATACAAATTGAAACATGTTGATATAAGTCGATACAATTGTCCAAACATGTAATGTGTCATCTTCAACCTTGGAATACGAATTTACCAACATTAAGTATCAACCTGATTTTTTGGGTATCAATTGTACATCATAAACCAAAAAAAAAAACACTAAGAAAATCGTATAACATGAAATTTAAGGTCAAAATTATACATGCAATAATTATAAGTCATTTTTCTTGGACTAATCATATATGCAATGGATTTTCTTCTGATAATGATGTTTTAAGTTCCAACTCTATAGTTTAAAGCATATTTATTAATTATATTATCTTCGATTAACAGTGTTCTCTCATTATCTTGCTTGCTTTGGCCGGAGCGAAATACTCATTTGTTAGAGTGCAAGTGCTTTAGTCAAAACGACTTTCTCTCTCTCTTATTCTTTTCCATAAATGCTTTGGGTTATAATGGTCCAAAAAACACTATTCTTCATATGTTCATAGGCCTTTTTAGAAAATGCTTTTTAAAACTTGGGTATTAGGGGAACAACCCTAAACTAGAGGGCGATAAGAGAAAAACCCCATTTTCTCAGTTTAGCACCAAGGTATTTTGGAAATTGTCATAGCCCTAAACTTTTCAATTTACTCCTTTTACCCATTAGCAAATCTAGGGAAATTTTTTTTCATAACATCTTTACAAGTCCTAATATATCCAAGTTTTGAAACTTTGTAAGTTTTTGGACATTCGTGTTATGTGCACTTTGTATATGAGACTTTGTAAGTGAAATCCCAAGATTTTGAATTTCAATGTTCTTTCGATATATGACAATGTTCTTGGGATTTTAAAATGCTTAAAAAAAAATTCAATTCATCTTATTTGAAATACATTTTTATCATCATCATATAGGTCTCATCATGTCAATTTCCTTCAAATTATTATTGTTATCATCTTATTTGATGTATTATTGGGGTATTTATAATTTTGCAAAACTTTGAGTTGTTGAGACCTAAAATACAACATGATGAATCATGTGTTTTACAACTAAACCACTGAGCCAAACAAAACATAATGTGTTATGTACTTTTAAATTCCAATAAACAATGTTATCATTAAGATAATAAATCTTGTCAGGCTTCATGTAATCATTTAAATGACATATATAATGAGTTTATTTGATAAAAAGAAAGTGTTTAAATATATGTACGTTTATATATATATATATATATGTGTGTGTGTGTGTACTTTTAAATTCCAGTAAACAATGTTATCATTAAGATAATAAATCTTGTCAAGCTTCATGTAATCATTTTAAACTACATATATAATAAGTTTATTTGATAAAAAGAATGTGTTTAAATATATGTACGTGTATATATATTTATGTGTGTGTGTGTTATTTTTGTTAAAAATTTCAAAAAATTTTAAGAATATTATTTGAAAATTATTTTAAAATAAATTTATGAAATTTCGACTGAAATATGCAAATCCAAAAAATTACACATTTCAATTTCGAAGGGTGGGAACGAAATCAAAATTTAATTGAAATTTCAACTAATTTTCAAACCTTGCCTTGGACTTACATACTAGGTTGAAATTGGGTTTTGTAGGCCAGATCGTTGGACATCTAACTTGATGGGACCCAACCAACAATATCTCATTGTAGACACCTTATTTTGTATGGTCAAGAATTCCTAGGCTTGTAACGCCCCCCAAAATCCCACCTTGGTCAAACAGGACTTTGGACCTGTAACACTTTTTTCAATATCTATAATCATGCAAATAAGTACAAGATTTAAAACCTAAGTACAAGATTCCTTTCAATTAAAATAAAGCAAACTATCTAAAGATCAATAATATGGATAATATTCCGGATTGATCTCATCCTCGTCATAATCACCTTGATCTTGTTCTTCTTGGTACTCTTCCTTAATCCAAGGTCCTGGAGCACAAATATCGAACCCTCCTAAAACTACCGACATAAATGTATAGCTGAGAAAACGAAAACTCAGTGCATATAAAGTACAATTAATAATATAACATATCATGTCATTCAGTTCCATACATATTCATACTTTACAAAATCAGAGTGCGGAAAATATGTGAGCAATATCTATATCATCATTCTGTGTAAGAGTTGTGATACTTGTGCATATGCATGAAAAGTCATAATAGTAACATGTCAGGTCCCATTTTCATACCAGTGTTCAAGGTCCATGTTAGTTTAGGTTTCATACCAGATTCTCATACCAAGGTTTATGCCAATTTTCAGCTAACAAGGTTCATACCAGATATCAAGATTCATACCAGAGTTAAATCAGTTTCTATATCAATGCATGATCATGTGAGACTCGTCTTAACAACTTACCATACCGTGACCAATGTGCTTGAGTGTCATGATCAAGTTTCATCTAGGTTATCTCTTAGATTCCGATATCAAGACATCGAATCCCACCAAAGTCACCCATATAACTAAGGTTAGCGAATTAAGGGTTTTAATATCATCCTCTAAGTATTTACGCTTTTGAAATTCAACTATCATAATGCATAATTAATCATATTTTAGCATATCATACCATAATATTTATCATCATATGAATTATCCTATTCAAATCATATAGACAGGGTTATAATTAACATGATACAACAAATCCGATAATCACAAATACTAAAATCATAATCCCATATCACAATTCCATAACCCTAATTTCATTATTGTAAACCCATAACCATAATTTCATCATCATAGGTCTATAATCCCAATTTCATAATCATCATTCAATTTCCATATTATAATTCTCATGATCAATACCAATTAAAAACCATAAAACAATAATCATATCATCATATTCACCCTTAATCCATACCCAAATCATGAATCTAATACCTTCTCCATCATGCAAGAACATATCATCCTTTTAAAATCATGATAACAAATACAAGCATATCCAGATCTTATTCATCAGTATAGTATTATTAAAAGTATAATACATAGTACCTTCCTTAATCTCTTCCCTATGATCTTTATGTAGAAAATTGGCTCGTTTCCAGAAGGCACCGATCGATCAATGGCACGGAGAATCTCGGATACAGGTGACCAATCGATTAGCCAGGGAGTGCCGATCGATTAGTGGAGCGCAACGGGAATTGGCTTGGAGCGCCAATCGATCGGCCAAAGCGGGATCTTTCCGAGAAACTTCCTTTTATGCTTTGGGAAACTCCTAATTCGAGTAGGAGTGTTTTTGTTTTCTAGGACTTTGAGTTTAGTCATATAAATAGGGGATTATGAGTCTAGGGTTGGTTATGGTTATGAAAACAAGGTGAATATTTTAGGGCTCCCGGGGAGAGAGGGGTTTACTCCTGGGTGAGCCCTGATAGTTCTCATGGGGAGTGGGAGATAATAGAAAGGGTTTAAGCATACTAGGGCTTGGGAAACGGTTGAAGGGATGTTAGATAGGGATTGTTCTTGGGCTTCATTAAGAAGGTGACTTGAGTGGGGTGTACAAGGGGCTCTGGGATTGGGTTGAAATTTAATATGAGAGGAGAGCAATATTGTATTGGGTTTCTCAAGGTTTCTCTGAATAAAGAAGAAACAATCGGATCTTGACCCATAGATGTAGGCAGGTTATTGTCGAACCACGTATATCTCTTGTGTTTTCCTTTTGTGTGTGTGCTTGTTTATTTTTTCCTTCGGTATTAATCTATTATTTCCCCAACACTTTCGCTTTAGAATGACCTTGGAGATGATCTCCAAGCCTTTCCTTATTCTTCAATGAATGCTCTATGAGAAACCTTAGGTTTTTCTCTTAATTGCTTCTCTGAAGTTCTTAAAGTGTTTGGAACCCTAAAACCCACAAGTTTAAGGTCCTTATATAGGCCAAAGAGTCTTAGGCAACTTCTAATTCTCAGAATTTGAGAATTTAGAAAGTTTCTGGGCATGTTTAGCCTTGGGTGGTCGACTGGTGTGAAGGAGAGATTGATCGGTGGCCTAGTGGTCAACCGGTGATGGTCTAGGTCAACTGGTCCTTACTGCACTCTCTGCCAATTTTCCCCATACAGAGTTTTGATTGCGTCGGTCGACTGGTATTGGGAGCGGTCAACCGGTGTGCTCTGTTTTTCCACACTTTGGCCATTTTTCTCACTTTTTAACACTTAACCAAACATCCTAATATAAATTTAACCATAGTTAATCATCAATAACATTAATTAAATACACTTAAACATGAATTGACATTAATTGCAATGTTTTGAAATAAATTCAATGCTTTTTATTAAAATTTGCACAAACATCAAGACATAAAGTTTCGAGTCTCTAAAAGGCTAGTCAAACAACTCAAATTCTTTTGAGTCTTCTAGGCAAGTCCCACCCCTTATAAATAATTTTTAGATCCTTCATTACTCTTAAAATAGTTTTAAATCATTTTACACTTGTTAGAACCCTAGAAACTCTTGAAAACCCTATTTTAGGTTATTTATATTTTGGTCTTTTATCCATTCTCTCATGAGACTTAACTTTAATATTTTTCATATGAACCTTTCATAGGCCTCAAAGTTTGATTTTTGGTCTTTTGAACTTTTAAAAATACACCAAAAGTTTATCCAAATTGTAAGGGTACCTTGTGTGCATTTTTTGAGCTAATAATGATATTTCATTAATTCCTAATAAAATTTATAGTGTCATTTTTACTAAACATGGCCCTAATGGATTTTTTATAATTTCAAGACTGTTATACAAGTTTACATGTAAGTAATTCTTCTATTAAAAATATTCAATATCGTTATTTTTAGTAACAATGATTATAAAATAACTATTTCAAGCCTGTCTTTTTTAGTAAAAATGGAACTACTAATATTATTTGATAAGTTTATTTTTTCATTGTAACAAATCATTTGGAGAGGACCTAAGCTTGATTTAGAAAATTGCTTGTTTTGCTTTTATTGAAAATGACATGCCTATTTTAGAATTTTTTTGATCCCCTGTTATTAGTAAAAGAGATAAACTAATACCTTAATTTTGGTCCATCAACTCTTCCAGAATACTCTTGCACTTTGGACTTCTATGAAATTTGTCCTAAGCAATTTGGATGATGATCATTGTATCCACATTTGGTTTAGTCCCACATGAAAAGTGTGAGAATGTCTCCTCTCATTCTATAACTATAAATACCCCCTCTCTTTAACCAATCTTGACAAACTTTGAACGCCCCAAGTCTTTGAGGAGTAAGGCCATTTTGAAGCAACTCTTAGGTGGCATTTGGATAGACTTCCTCACTGACTTTTACAACTTTTGGGTCCAGGGAAGTCAAAAGGTGGGCGTTAGCGTGTTTGGTTTGTCAATATTATTTCGACTACCCAAAAAATGGAAAATTAGTGAAAGTTAGAATATGGAATTCCCCGGGAAGCAGTGTCCTATTGCATCTGCGGAAAGTCTATATATGGACTTTCGCGGTAAGATAACAGTGATTTGGGGGGAACGATCATTAGTGTTTTGCTTTTTTTCTTTCACGCATTCACGTCTAAGCCCATCCTCCTCCCTCCTCCTTCACTGCTCCTTGTCTGCATCTCTCCCCCTTCGTTGCTCTCGCCGGTCCAATCAAGTTAGCCGTTTGATTTTGCTGAACCGATCAAGCTACGGTCACAGGTGAGTTCATCACTTTCCTTTTTTTTTAATATCCTGATCTTCCATTCTTTCCATTTCATTTTTGATTGATCAAACATGTTTTCTTTCAATATTTTTCATGGGGGTTTTCCTATTGGTAAATGATTAGAGAATGAGACAAAAGACGAGACAAAACTGTATGTGGATTCTTTTGATCGGGTCTCACCCTTTGACATCACAATGTGTGATTTTATTCTTTTTTTATATCTTTAATGCTTTGATGTGTGAATTTTTTTTTTATCATGGGTCTCGCCCTTTGGCATCAAAGTGTATTTTTTTCGATGAATACAAAATGAGGCAAAAGATGGGGTCCTTGTGGATCAATTTCATAGTTACAGTTAATATTTTAGTTTTTGTTATGATGTTGAAAATTTGCATAAATTATGAATAGGTTGTAATGTAATACTTTAGGTTCTATTGGATGACAAAATATGATAGTTATCTCCATTTGTTTTTGGGATTCCTGCATCAAGTCTGTAAGTTGGCTATTTTTAAGGAGATCCCTTTTGGTTGTTTGCTAGTTTTTTTTGTTATCTCCATATATCATATTCAATCTTTGATTATTTGGACATTTTCCTTGAAATTGTTTGAAGGCATGAAGCTAAGTTATTGTAAATTGCTCACATGGATCTTGGAATACCATGCTAACAGTAACATGAGGTGCTTGAACACAATGGATCTTAGGAGGGATTAACATTCAACGGGGAAAACTAATGTGGAGTTATCCACATTGCTAATGCTAAAATAGAATCCCTCCTTCACTCTTGCCATAATTATTACTGGATACTTGGTTGATAGAAACTTCATTGGGGGTCCACATTAGATTGTTACTCCTTAGAGGGTTAATTTTTTAGGAAAAGGTTCAGTCTCAACAAAAGAGTAGTGATGGTAGGGAGGATGGAATATGACACAAATGAAGGGACATGAAGCACCTCACAAGTGGCATGTATTAGAGGACTTTATATTGACGAGTGCCTGAATGCACTCGGGCTGCAGTGAAAGAGGTTCTGGCCATGTTTGAGTGTTTATTGGCGAAGTTGCCAGAAAGCAAGCGGGTGGAATTGCAGAGGTCGCTGGAGCTAAAGATTGAGCGTTGAAGGTTGAGATTGAGTAGTTGAATAAATGATGTGGTTACTCCATTCGAATTCTTGTTCTAAATCGATTTAGGTCAAACTTTTTTTTAATGTTTCCTTCTATTTTGTTGTCTCATAGAGAATGAATTGGCAGTTGGGGCTTTTGGTATAGGTTTGCCAGTTTATATTCTCATGTATCAGAGATCTTTTTAAATTAATTATTCAGTAGTGTTCTTGATTTTTGGTGATTCTGATGCTGCTTCTTCTGTAAATTATTGTGCTTTCAAATAGATTATGTGTTGGATCATATGCAAAATTTTACCTTACATACTGCTAAATAATGCTCGAATGTTTTGATATATATATAATACTTTTCATGTCTACATACTTTTTATATCTATTCTTCGGTTCCATCATTCTATTGTCTGAGTAAAATATAAAATCGATGCCCAACTTGTATGAGTCATTAAAGTTTATTGTAACTATCATTTCAAGTTGTACTGTACGTATCTCAACGAATCATTGATGAAATGGTTCTTTGATTTAAAATGAAAAAAATGGTTATTTAATATATATACAATTGTTGGTGAACTATGCGCATATATCTATCCAAAGTGGAAGGAGTAGTGCCCCTTATGGAAGGTGAAATGCACCTTTTGAGTGTTCCTATTTGCACAAACTAAAGCAAATTCAATGCTCCTAGCCTAGAAATCTTGGAGAATTTACCTTTTTTTCTTAGTAGACAATTGACATGCTTTTTCAATCACTTCTAATTCCTTGTTCTTATTATTGAATTGTCCTTTAGGAATGAGTGGTTACTCTTGAATGATTCATATCTCTTTCCAAAATAGAATGTTGTTATTCTTCTTATAGATATGCGTGGTAGCAAAACTTTGCCTGAGTTTAATGTCTAGTATATAGATTCCTAGAGGGCATCTCATGCAAGTTGCTCCATTGCTAATTTCTGAAGGCTACCCCTTCTAATGAATCCTTGATTTATCATAGTATATCTCCTTATGTGATGCACAGTGAGTCATGCCTGCTACAATTGAACAATGTTCTTCTTGTTATAAACTAAACTGTTACAATCATGGTAATAAATCTATCCTACTTTTATTGAAACTTTCAATTCCTACCTCTCAAGCCAAGTATAACAACTTTATCTCACTTCTCATGTAATTGGTGGACGACGTTGAAGCATGTCTTCATTGGATTAGAACATAAATGAATCACTAGTATTTGTGTTACTCTATCATTTGAAGTACGAGGACCATCTTATATTGACCCAATTAGTTTAGAAATACTTCAATGTATACATTATGGATATTATGTTGTGATTTGTTTGACTGATAGGTTATGAATGTTTATTTTTATTTTTTGATACATTTGCAATTGTGGTTACATTTGCATTGACTTACTGTTATTAATGAATTATAACTTTTTATTTTTATTCTATAAACAAATGTCATTGGACACAAATGATGATATCTTGATAACAACAACAATAAATGCATTTAAAACATATAGGGAGCTTCACCTTATTAAAGAGTCAGGCAAGACATCGAAACTTGTTTCTTTAAATAATTTAATGTTGATGAAGGTAAATAGCTTCACCTCAGTAATATGAACAACTTATGGTGGTTTGAATTATATAAAAATGATATGTTCTTTTAAACAATTTAATGTTGATTGTAGGTAACTTCTACATCATTAAATCTGGCTATCTTAACATGTTTTTCGCACTTTACCGCGACATTCAATATCATATCCAGGACTATCGCCGAAGAAATGGGAGAAGAACAACAAATAGAAGTTTAATTACATTCATTCCTTACTTAAGAATATAATATGAATGTTGCTTTAGCATGATAAAGGCTCGCTTTTTCGGTCTTGAAGCAAATGTCGCCTTACTAATTGACAACCCAACGAGATATAATTGTTGTGATAACTATCCATAATTTCATAAGGCATGCAAGAGACCAAAATTGATGAGTTTTTTTGTGAGTATGAAGATGTTGCTTGGGTTAATGAAGAAGCTTCCGCGTTAAATGAAGACGATGAAGTTGACACAGAAGACATAGTCTTCCCACACGAGGAAGAAAAGATGGGTGCATTTAGGGATAAGTTTGTACAGGCGAGCGATGTTGTCTATAATTGATTTTTATATATAATATTTTGAAAACACAACTAATAATGTTGCATTTACTAAACATTACAATATTGTGAATAAATTTACTAATTAAATATGAATGTTTATTTCTTTGTATTGGAGGGTGTTTCATATAAAATGGCACATCTATCTTTTTATGTTTTAGATTAGATGTTTATATGGTTACAAGCTCTAAATCATGAATACCATGTAAAGTAATTTGCATATTACCAGCTATTGTATGCACATGGGTAAAACATGTTTTTTTCTCCTCTTTTATCCATGGACATCACAAACTCTACAAGAGTTGATATATGGAAATAACCATATATCGATTTGATATCATGTATAAAACTTTCAGAAGTTACTTCTTGTAAGTGCTAACCAAATGCAAATTTGACTTTTGAGTTTTTAAAAGTTACTTTTCCGATGTGCAAACCAAATGCTATTTTTTCCTCTGAATGACATTGTCAGACTTTCTCAAGAGTTACTTCGTCAAGAAAATATTTTTCTTCTCTGAGAATTCTATCCAAATGCCACCTTAGATTTAAAGATTTTTAGCCTCCCTTCTTTACTTTAGCCAAATTTCTTACTTTCCTTTAGTCTCCCATTACCTTTAGCCCCATCTTCCCCTAATTTCTCTTAGCCTAGATAAACAGAAAACCCCCTTCTTATATAAAATTTGAGTTTCAGGATTATTTTTTGTTTTGATGTAGTAGTTCATCGTGTTTTAGATAAATCTAGTAAGTGTTTCACATTTTATTGTTTTGTTTGAGATTGATGGTGGAAAATCTGCTCTATTTTTTTATCCCTCAATTTTGTTTTATTTTCGCAATTTAATTTATTTTCTGTGATTCCAAAGGCTTAAATCCATTTTTCTCATTCTCATTTTTTTTTCTTGTCATTTTAAGATCTCTTGTTTTTTTCCTTCTTCTACAATTTTGCATCATTTGTTTCATTATAGACCACTATTTTTTCTTGCTTAATTTTGCAAATCGCATTGTTTTTTTAACCTATAACTTGTTATTGAAAATATTAGAAGAACAATTATGTAGGAGTTGATTGATCCAAAAGATGGTGAAAAAAAAACTAGGAAAGTGCTAGTTGCACATGTGTAGAAAAAAAATTGCAACAAATGGGAAAAGAAAGAAAAGAAAAATGGTTTAAGACTTTCAAAAGCCTTTGAAAACGGTAAAAGGATCATATAAGAACAAAAACTGAGAAGTAATAAACTAGTAGTGTTTTGTATCCTTATACTTCTAACATCAAGATTCGAATGCTTTGAAGTGTTGCTTCAGATAGGTTAGAAAAAAAGAATTATACTTCTATCTTCAACCACGAACTGATAATTTTTTTTTTCAAATCCTTTAACTCTTCACCCTCTATTTCATAATTTTTATCTTCAATATGTATGTGAGCACGGGTTTCGGGGAACCCTAAAAATTAATCTCACGGGATTAGAGTCACCACTTATTTATTCAGAATGGATAAGTCCCCGGGAAATGTTGGATAAGGTATTGGCCTCCGATCAAAGATCAGGATAAGAGGTTCGGTTAAGTTCGGGGAAGGGGTTAGGCACCCCAACACTTCCATATATAGTGGTTCCTTACTTGCTAGGTTTAAGCCAAAATTAGTCTCAGTGTTAATCAAATGCCAAAGTGTTTAAGTTAATACTAACCGGAAGAAAGTAAAAGCTAACTAGGGTTGAACCCGGGTTGGGTTGCCTACGTACTCACATTAGAGGTGAGATCAGACCGAACGTAGTTCTAACACTTGAGCCCGTGCTAAGGCTTGAGGGTGTGTGTGTGTGCACCAAAGGTGACTAATGGGTCTAATCCGATAGATTAGGGTTTTGCTTGATCGGGGTTGATCAACATGCAAAGTATGGGCCCGGTAGATAGAGTGGTAGTCCGGTAGGCTAGGGTTTAGACTTGGTAGGCCGAGGGTGAAGCCCAGAGGCTAAGGGGTGTGTTAACCCGGGGTTAGGGTTGCTAACCGGGGTTAAAAAGATGATTAAGCATGATTAGGGGTGCTAACCATCGTTAAAATTCCAAGAATGTAATTTTTTGGTCTTTTATATTTTTTTGGATTTTTCCAAATTTTGTGCGGTTAAGTGGTGCTTAACCATGGTTAAAAGTTAACCGGGAGCCATTTTAACCATGGTTAAGGGTCAAAGTCAGTCAAAATTGGGCCCAGAAGGTGTGGTAGGGCCTAGAATGGCCTCCTACCAGGTCTGGGCCCTGCACAAAACTCGAGATAAAAAAATCAAGAATGGAGGTAATCGGATTACTTCCATTATAGCAAATTTTTAACTATAATTTGTGAGGATTTAACTGTAGTTAGGGATCACCCCTAGGGAAAGTGAAGGCACAGGGAGATAGCCTAGAGTGCTAGGAGTCTAGTAGGCTTGGTATCAGCCCAAGATCAGTTCAGGTTTGGGCCCCACAGGGGGCCAACATATGCAAAAAAAAAAGTGTCTGTGTTGTCGGTAATCTGATTACCGATAGCCTGAATAGATTTGTCAACCAGGGTTTGGGGCCTTGCTAACCAGGGTTAGGCTTGGCCCCTGAGTCTGAAATTTTGCAGGGAGTAAGGGCTTCCCAATGGGCCTGGAGTGGGCCCAAAATCAAAAGGTATGTGGGTCCCCAGGGGCCCAAAGCTACTGCAAAAATTGGTCCATATTGTCGGTAATCAGACTACCGACAGTCTGATACCATGAGTTTAAAGCCCAACTAACCATGGTTAGAGAGAGAGTTAGGGTCTAAAATTTGGCAGGGAGTTAGCCAAAGGTCTAAGGTAACTAACCCTGGCCCTGGAACTGACCAGGGCCTAACTTAACCAGGGTTAAGAGGCTGTTACAGCTGAGGTTCGATAGTGTCGGCACTGCTATTGTTGACACTATGCAGTTTGCAAAAAGAAAACCATTTCTCCCACTGGTCTTGAACCAGCAGGGGTCTGAGGATTCCCTCATGGCCTAAGGGACCCCTAGACAGGGGAGTGTTCTATACACACTTGAGGGTGTTAACCCGAGTGGATACCTCAAGGGAGTTCCCCAGGCCTACAGTTGAGGCAAAGGGACCCCTATCCCAGGCTTTGGAAGCTCAAGAACACAAAAGAAAGCAAGAATGGGACCCCTGGAGCAGGACCAGGGGTCCCTTACAGTTCAGAAATCAAGAAAAGGGGTGAGGGATGATCCCTACCCTCTGGTTTGAGCTCCACGGTGGTTGTGCAGAGGTGGTGGCAACTGGTGTAGCTTGGGACAGGTCTGGTAGAGACCCTGGAAGCCTAAGGGGACCTAGTAAGGTTCCGAGGCAAGGGGTGGAGCTCAGGTGAGGCTAAGGTGGGCTAGACACAGTGGAGCAGGGGTTGGCTGTGATAAATGTTTGCGTGAGTTTGAATTGTGGGTGGTGGAGTTTATATAGAGGAGTGGGAAGGTGCCTGGGGGCATTCCCGACATTAAAAGAGTCACAGGGGACCAATGGGAGCAGCCCCAATGCACCCAAGTGGGTGCTGATACGCTATTTTAGAAAATCTCAGGGTGGCGGTAATCGTATTACCGCCACTAAGCAAATAGGGTTTTTTGAGGGTGTCTGTAATTCGATTACCGACACCCTAGGCTCTTTCTTGTTTGGGCTAAACCCTCACACAATTGGGCCGAGTAAGAGATAAGAGTTGCCTCTTATGGTGTTTCCTGACCGTTTTGAACTCATGAGGGGTGTGGGCCCCACCCTAGTGGACCCCTAAGGTTGGTGGGCCCTAGTTTGGGCCCACAAAGGCCTAGGCTATATGGGTTTTCATGGTTTTGGATTGTAAACGGGCCTTGAGCCCATGAGGGTTTTGGCCTAGGGTTTTACTAGGGCTTGAGGTAGGGCTAGGTCTAGGGTATACCTAGGGTTAGGCTTAGGGTTTAGCTAGGGTTTAGGTGTCCTAAGGGTAATGGGCCTTGAGCCCGAAGTTTTAGGTTCTTTAGAGGGTTTAGGGCTTACCTATGTTTTAGCTAGGGTTTGATTAAGGGTTTAGGGTATTCCTAGGGTTTGTCTAGGGTTCTATAGGGGAATCCACTGGGGAAGGACTGGTGTTGACAAGGTGTAAAAATTGGGTGCTTACAATGTAGACCTGATAGATACTTTTTTATTAGATCGTCTTCTTGTGATGAAATCTCTAGTAAGAAACCAAAAAAAATATGATTGTATTTGTACTTTATTCTTTATGTATTTTTCATGCAATATACCTGAGATTTAATCTTGAATCGGGGTTTTAGAAATTAGATGACCTGAAATTTTCAAAATGTGGATGAATTGATTGAATCAGTTGAGTTTTCGAGCTTATAAATCCTAGTTTTTAAAGTGGGGAATGTAATTTCAGATCGTTGTACTCCTGAAACTACTTAAGGTTTTTGAGTTTTTAAAAACAACTTAATTTTTTTCTTAGCCAGAGGTGATAAACCCTAATTTTTTGAGTTTTTAGGAATTTAAAAAATATTAACTCTAAGGGTTTAAAATACTTAACCAGAGTTAAAAAGGATAGTTAAAGGGCTCTGTTGTGAGAACGATTGAAGTCTCCTGAGTTCATTCACAATTGGCTAGGATCTAATAATCTCTTAAAGAGTTCAGATCCTATTAAATGGCCCACATGTCAACACGTGTCCCTAAGGCTTTAACCTCTATTAATTGTGGTTAAGATTTACTAACCCTTAGGATTCAACACTCTAACCTTGGTTTTTAGAAAAAATATTTGAAAAAAATATTATTAACTCAAAGGGTTTAAGCTACTTAATCATAGTTAAAAAGGGCAATTAAAGGGCTCTATGAGGGAGATTGAACTCTCCTAATGAAACTGTTTTTTAGATCATTGTATAGTGCAACTTTCCGATTTTAATTTAATTCCTTTTAAAAGCCTAAGAGTTAACCTAGGGTATTTTTGTAAGTCGAGTTAACCTAGGGAAATCCTTTTTTAAAAAGCCTAAGAATTAATCTAGGGTTTTATTAGCTATGAACACGAGCTCCGGTTGAAGAGATAATGGGAGCGTTCTAAAATATACCTTATGATATGGATAATTTGGTAATTACAAATATAAAATAAGGTATTTCTATCAGCTAACATTTTTGTAATTACCAAAATACCCCCGCTAGAGGCAATTTTTTGGTTGATCTAGTTGTCATTTCTACCACAGCTCATGTTCATAGTTAATCTCAAGTGTTAATACCTCTTAATCACATATAGAATCCGAGTCCATTGCAAAATACTTGTTTTTTTTTTCTACTTAAATCTTTTTCTTTTTTCTTTTAATTGGAAAATATCAAAATTTGAAGTTTCAATACCTAATGGAAAAGGTCCCAACTTTTGCAAAATATGCAATAAAAAGTTTTCCTGCTTAGGCTAAACTTAGAGCTTATGAAAATGAAAAACATATCGTGTGAGCTGATAACAGCAACAATAAGAAATGATTTTCTCCTTTCAAGACCTGAAAGAAAGGTAAGAGAGGTAATTAGTAAGGCAACGTGATGTATAAGGATAGTATGGACTGGTTGATTTTGTACATTAAAATTTTATGTTGCACAAAGTATGACGAGCATGGCAGCGACTGATTGCTAGCTTTATTTGCACTATTTTTGGCCAAATTAATGTGTTGTCCACAGTTGAAGGTCATTATAGTGATCCTTATCGTGCAATCCAGTAAATACATTGAGTTGCTTGCTTTGTATGAGACATTCACAAAACACTATTCATTGTGTTTGCTCACACTCTTAGGAGTATAGTGGTGGGGTTGATTCAAAAGTAAACTTAGTTCGACATCGCTCAACCTCGAAGTTGGTTTGCATACATCATTTATCCTATCATCGTTAGTCTTTGATCTAAAGTTTCTATTGTATTTGCTCGCACTTTTAGGAATTTCAATGAGACGATCAAGATGCTCTCTAATACTATCGTAAATAGATCATGACTTTCTCTTTGAAACTCTTCCCCCCTAATTTAATGATGCTCTCTTCTTCCCATTTGTAATCAGATTCTCCCTACAAGCTAATGAGATAAATGAAGATAAGATAAATAAATAAATAATTAAGGTAAAAGAACCGCTCCTCACTGGGTGTTGCGAGGAAGGCATCTTGACTCCCCCTTTCTCACCCCATGACCCTTTTGAACTCCCTTTAACTATGATTATGTAAAGACCGAATTTATGTCATCGGTATTCATGCTTATTATTTAATTTTTTAGAAAAATATGTTTAATTTTAATACAATTAATTCTATGAAAATTTATGTGGAATGTTTAGAAGTAAAAAATCAATTATCTTGCTCATTTTATCAACTTTTTATGAATAAATTGCATGAAAATGAAGTTAAGACAAAAACACCAAAAGACTTAAAAAAAAAAAAAAAGGATCGGCGGGCGCTGATTGATCGGCACAATATGGCCAATCGATTGTCTGTGCGGTGAATTTTTTGAGAAAGCGTGGATTTTTGACTTTTTAACTTCCCTTGGGTCCCAAACCCTATATATAGTCTCTAATTCGTGAGTCTAGGGTTCCCAGAGCTTTCTAACCCTAAAAGAGAGAGAGAGAGAGAAGAGAGTATTTTGAGATATTCAAGGAGGAAAGACCTAGAGATCACAAAATTCAAATGAAGAATAAGAAAAATGGTGTGAAGATCTAGATCGAGCTCCATTCGCAAGCGTAAGATCGTAAGGAAGAGATCAAGATAGGTAAATATGGATTCTCTTCTATTAATAAAATAATCATTGATAAAAATAAGAAGAATTGAAGAATAAGGAATATTGTGTGAAGATTTAGATAGAGCCTCATTCGCAAGCGTAAGATCTTTGAGAAGCGATTAGGAGAGGTAAATATTCTATCAATAAAATAATCATTGATAAAAATAAGAAGAAAGATTTAGATTGAAAGTAAGAAATTGATCAAAGCATGTTTTATGTATATCCATCATGTAAGATTTTCATGCTTTCTAGAGAGATTTTTATTATGATTCCGTTGTGTATGATCAAACAAGAGGAAAGAAAATATATTGTGGTGTATGTATGATTGAGGATGGAGGAAGGGATGAATGTTGGATTGGATGGAATGCTTATGATTGTGACGTAGAAAAATTATGATGTGTTATCATCGTTCACTCACACTCACTCATGACAATGGATATGCACAAACATGATGAAAAACATGATCACAAGTCTTTATACAAGTATATGAGAACACCAGTATGAA
Organism: Tetracentron sinense; assembly: GCA_015143295.1. Taxonomy (NCBI): domain Eukaryota; kingdom Viridiplantae; phylum Streptophyta; class Magnoliopsida; order Trochodendrales; family Trochodendraceae; genus Tetracentron; species Tetracentron sinense. The sequence continues at coordinate 20,410,225 of CM026558.1, read as the reverse complement.
TGCATTATTGAGTTTTACACTGGCTGAGTACCAATAAGTCTAAGATCAAGGCAAGAAAAGTCAAGCAAGTAAATCACAAGCAAGCCATTCGCACTGGACAATGTGCTAAGCCGTATGAATCGAAAAATGTGCTAAAGCTTTGTTACATCGGAAGTAGAGCATATGTTAATCTCTACCCATATATGGAGTGGAGTTGTTTTAAGTTCTTGCACAATGCATGTTGTTTAATACACTCACGGACAAGAAAGACAAGTCAGAAAAGTAAGAAAAACAAGTACAAGTAAACACATGAAATAAGTGAAAAGAAAAAATGTTTCCGCACTTTAATTTATGTATGTGTACATGTATTGTAAATCCATGTTTTATACCTTATATTAATGTTTATAATATTGTTAATTAGGAGTTCATATAAAGCTCATGAGTGTTTTCAATACTCAACCAAACTGTTATTTCGACAGGTTTCGGGTTCGACATCTGTGCATCTGGACCGTGAGATGAGGAAGAGTACGTAGAGGAAGATCCAGTAGGTGATCATCCCGAGGGGGAATGGAATCTAGATCGTTGGTCGTACTATTGAGTTTGATTATTAGAATTTAATTTGAGTTCAAGGATTTTGTAATTGAAATTGTTATGAATTAATGGCTAGGTTAATTTGATGGTTAGAATCATGATGGATGCATATTTTCATATTTAGTTTAGTTATGGATTTTTAATGAATGCTCATTTGAAGTATCAATAGTTATTAATTGATGACAAAATTTTGGGTTCGTATTTTAGATTGCCTTAAATGCTTCAAACAGGATGGTATGATGTATAAGTCACGTGTCAGGGTCTCATTTTAATCTAGGTGGGATTTTGGGGCACGACAAGTTAAGATTCACCAACCTCTAAGGTTAAAGAATATAACCTTGATTTCTTTTAAAAAATTATTATTTTTAACCACATGGGTTAAAATTTCTTAACCAAAGTTCAAGGCAATTAAATGGACTTTGTGAGGGCAAGGAGAAATAGTATGCTCCTCGCATGCGGAGCAAAGTATTGCTCAATTAAAAAAAAAGTAGCAAAGGACCTTTAGTTGCACCGATTATTTATCTCAGGTTAGATGCTCTTTGCAAGATGCATGAATGATGCTATAGTCACAATGAATCAATTACTCCTTCTAAGCTTTCTATTCATATTTGAAGTTTAGTTCACCTCTGTTGTTGTATGAATATTTGGTTACAATTAAAGCAAAAAAGCGCAACTCCCTTTGTTTTCTTTATCTCTGGCAGTGGCAATATTGTAATTATGGAGAGAATGTACTTTGTAAAACTGCCACTTCCTCTCTCCAAAATTATTAGGTTGCCACAACCTTAGCAAAAGAAGTTTCTAAAAGGGACGATCGATCGTCCCAGACTGACGATCGATCGTCATCGGCATTTTTCAGCCTCGGAATCTGCGCACAAAACTGGAAAGTTGCACTTGGAGATTTCTAAAAAGGAGAATTTAACCCTAAAAGAGGGTTCTCTATAAAAAGGAAATCAACTAACTCTAAGGGGGTTCTGAAATTTGAAGTTTGGAAGCAGAGAAGGCTTTGGAGATCAACAAGGTTGAAAGATGGAGCATTCGAGTTCGTCGGGTCCTTCATCAAAAGTGGTGTTTCTGTCTCCTACTATGAACTAATTTTTCTGTTTATAGGGTTTAGATGAAACTCTAGCCAAGTAATCATGTCCCTTGTATTTTATTTATATTCATTCTTGTATGAACACTGATTGCATAATGAGAGGGTTGTCTTCAACCAACTATTAAAGTTTATAATCAATTTCAATGTAGTTTATCCTTGTCTTAGGATCTCGTGTGTTGAAATTGAATTCGTTCATATATCTTTCTGTGATTGAAAATATGAATTTTATGCAATGGTATTTATTGTCAATGAATTGAATTGTAGGATATTCTATTCCTACAGAAGACGAGTGATGTCACAAACCTAGCATAGTATGTATCACTCGTGCCGATCACAAATAGGATATACCTGGAATTCGATTCGTTGAATCATGTTAGTTTCTGATGAGTTGAGCTTGTAGTCAATCTCATCCTTATTGTTTATGCTCGAGGGATATAAATGGATACTCGTGGATGTGATTATGAGACTAGTTCGTTGAATCATGTTAGTTTCTGATGAATTGAGACTTGTAGTCGATCTCATCCTTATTGTTTATGCTCAAGGGACATAAATGGATACTTGTGGATGTGATTTTGAGACTAGTGGTGGATTCAAACACCCTAGAAATTTTCTCACTGATATATAACCAAAAACTCTTAGTTTAATTAGTTAAAATAGAATCTGTTAGTTTAATTTCTACTCTTAGATTAAAATCAATCAAATCAATCAATCTTGTTACCCATTGACTTAGAAATAATCTTGAGAAAAAGGCAACGAAATCAGCGCAGTCCTCTGTGGTTCAACACCCCATACTAGTCACTATTCTACGGAATTGTAGCTACTACGAGGTTTAATAAATTGACGATCAATGCCTCTCTCCATTACTATAGAATTGCCACTAGTCTATGGGTATTCTCAAATATACTGACAAGTCCTAACCCTTTAAGTCAAATAAGGGTCAATATTGAGTTTGACTTGACTTATTTAATCTTCACCCTTAATTATTTGAATTACGGTATTAGGATTTGGGAGTATGAGTACCCATAGATTGACTTTTAAAGAAGAGCTCCGCTTTATAGTTAAACCAAATCCTAAAGGGCAATGCTATCTACACTTTCTTTATGGAAAAGACGTGTTATTGTCTTCCATTAAGAGGATGACATGTGTTTTCCACTAACACTCTCTCCAATCAAAAGGAGAGTGAGTCTTAAAAGAAAGTGATCCTAGGATTATCCAATCTTAAATAACCAAAAAGGAAATGTTTGGGAGATCGCTCATTCAACTATGTAGATAGCCTAATGTCGGTCCTCATTGGTCCATGTCCCCCTTTTTAATACCCACTAACTATGGTTAAGATTCACTCAGGCTCATTAGTTTAACCTTATTTTTTAGGAAAAAATTAAAAAAATATTATCCTTAATTTGGTTAAGCTTAATCGCAGTTAAAAGGGACACGTGGATCAACATTCTACTAGCTACCCAAATTCGTGGTCAACTAATTACTGCTTTGACAAAAAAGTAGCTATACTTTCTTTTAAACTCAATTTTTTTTTTGAAGGGGACATGTGTTATTGTATTCCATTAAGAGAAAGACAAGTGTTTTGAGGTAACACTCTGCCAATAAAAAAAGTGTCTTTATTATATTTTAAAAGGCGTCATTATCCAAAACATAAATAAACCAACAAGGAAATTGGAAAACGAAAACGGACAGCAGGTCCGCTGCCAAATGGACCACCCAATTGCTAAGAGACACATGACATTTTTTTTAAAAAAATTCTCTCTTTCCCAATGTGTTGAAATTTAACCCTCGGGGTTATAGCCTAGTGGTCAAAGGATGAATCGTAAACCTGGAGGTCTCGAGATCGAATATGGGGCTCCCTTCAATATCGGACCTATGTATCACGTGAGACTAGTCTGAGCCCAAGATACCCAATACGTTTACAAAAAGGAGTCAAATACCGCAAAATGAGATGGGCTGATACCCATCTAATTCTTATATCTACAGGACCCCAGGCCCAGGCCCGAACCTAACCAAAGCTTGAGCCATAGAGTCACTCTAATCCCTTCTATATTATGAGTGGCAATTTTTTACCTGAATTGCCAACCCGTCCGACTATTTGTGGTTTAGGGTTGGGAATTTGGACCTGTGGGATGCACTCAGGTTGGATTTTCTTAATCGCGTGATAATTGGGATGGCTTCCCCATCAATAAGTCATAACAATTAATGGTTATTATAATTTTAAATATAATCAATTTATATACTTTAGTGCCTGTTGGTTGTCCACTGAAATGAAATATGTTTTAATACATAAACTAAAAGGACATTGAGAAGCATTTGTCCATCATATAAAATGGTTCCATCTCCAAAATGATAATAAATTAGAAGTGGATATTTCTAATTTTTCTGATATGACTTCTATTTTAGATTATGGACTCCTCAAATACCCTATAGTTTATTTACTAAAATTTAAATGAATTTATTTTATTTCTGTGGACAACCAAACACGCCCTTAATTCTTATTCCTTTATTTATATTATAACCAGGAGAGGCAGACGGGTTAGGGTTGAGAGGGTACCTCACTGCATATTGGCTGACCCGACCCAACCTTTTGCCCCTCTAATCTCACATTTACCCAACAAAGCAAGTATGTATTTAGACTGAATATGACTTAATGCTTTGTTTGTTTTGATGTAAAATAGGGGAAACCAAATGAAATTCATGGAAAATGTCAATTGTCGTACATAAAATACATGCGAAAAATGACATTTTCCATGAAATTCTTTTGTTTTCCCCTGTTTTACATCAAAACAAATGGAGCATAAATGGAAAGTTAAACCAAGACAATTACCACGAGGAATCAACATATACTCTTCAATTTGCAAACTAAAGAAATCTAGAAAAGCACACAAGCTAGTCTTTAATATTGGAGCTCAAAAAATGAGTCTGGCTGTAAACCTATCAATGGTTTGTGGCATTTTTTTTTCCTGATTTTCAATTGAAAAGTAAAATAAAAGAAGGAAGAATCATCCACCCAGCTTAAGTATGCAGAAAAGATTCCCCCACTTGAAATGTTTATGCTATCTGACTCAACAACAAATGTTCTATGCGCCTTTATACCAAATCTTCCCGCATCTTGGCAAAGTGACTTTAATTAGTGCGAATTTCCCGCACAACTTCATAATCTTGAAGAGCAAGCTCCTACAAGTGGCAGACTTGAGCCTCAAACGAAGTGTTTTAATATAATAAAAAAGAATAACTATCAACAAGAGCCCCGGTTAAACAATCAACTAGAGCAGCCTAAAATTTGCATGGGAAGGTGTATTTATGAAAAAAAACTAGTGTTAAAAAATATCCTACCAAACTATTACTTCCCAAGGCAAATTTAGGGTTGCTCTAATTTACTGTTCAACTAGAGCTCTTGTTCATAGTTCACCTCATAATAAAATAGAGAATGATACCCTGAGGCGACTCAAAAGCTTTACTTTAAGAGTCAGGTAACAATTGGTTGACCTGACCTCACTTTAAGTTAGTCCAATTAATATTAGTTATCATCTGCTAATTAATGAATGTTGAACAATATGAGATTGGTTGTGTATTCCCTTGAGTCATTTGAAGAGATCATTTGTCCAATAAATATCTTTTTCATATAAGCATGTGAGCGTGCCACTGGACATGTGGAAGAAGTTGCAGCTAGTGTGATGGAGCTAGCGAGACAACTGAGTATGGATTTCTTAGTTATCCAGGATAATTGTAAAGACTCCTGTATTTGTTATTTGGAAGAAGAAGAAAGAAATTACTAACTGGGGTTGCATCCTAACCTAATATCTAGAGCCAAAAAAACAAAAAAGGAAGGAGAGAAAAGAAGAGTAGTAGAACAAGCAAGATGCTTGAATAGAAAGCATTATTTACCTCCTTAAGAGTTGTTTTCTCATATCTTGAGCAGTGATGTACCTCCCTTTGAGTTGATTTCTCAATATAATATGTGGGGAAGATACATTAGAGATCAAACAGATAGATTTGTTTATCTCCATCAATGAGCCATGATACACCTCAACTTAAATAATCTTATCTTTAAGTGTTGCATTCCTCATTCCTGGAGCAATGATGTTCTCCCAAGGTCCCATTTATTCCAGAGCGATATTGTGACAGTTGATTACCCATCATATTTTATCATCTTTTATAAGTTAATTAAGCTCTTTAACCCACTAATCACTGTTAACTAACGTTTACTAACTAAGATTTGCTGCCTAACAGGATCAAAGAAGAGTAGGAATATTTTTAAAAAAGTCGGAATATCTTTTTCAAAGACATAATAAGGGTAGGGACGTATTCTTCTCCAGTTGTAATCGGTTTTGCCAAAACCGGTTACACCCATGAGGTGGCCACATATCTCTTTTGACACATCTTAACTATGGTTAAGATTCAATCACCCTTAAGGTTCATCTACATATATATTCTTGGTTTTTAGAAAAAAAAATAATTTTTTTGTTAACTGTGGTTAAAATTTACCAATTCCTAGGGTTAATTTTTTAAAAATATTTTTTCTAAAAACCAAAGAGAGGTGGGTGAACCCTAGGGGTAGGTAAATCTTAACCACAGTTAAGGGGTGTAAAAAGGGACATGTGCTGACCACAGGGTTGTAACCGGTTTTGCCCAAAACCGTTTACAACTGGAGAAGATCACCGGTCATAAGGGTATTGGGGTCCTAATCACTCTTATTAGTATTGCTTAAATCATATTTATCAAACAAAATTATTTATAACGTCTTATTGACTAGTGTAGCAAACGCTCCCTTCGTCTCCTACTCTGAAATCGTCTCCCCGGTAGTTCCATCTCGTTGACGAGAAAGGAAGAAGAACAGCCCTTCTCTCTCTCTCTAAAATCCCAAAACATAAACCCTAGAAATTGGGATGGAAAATCTCCCAGAGGCCGGAGATTTTGGGAAAATTCCCAAACTTCCAATCCCTGGCAAGAGAAACATCCTCATCACGAGCGCTTTGCCTTACGTCAACAACGTCCCTCATCTCGGAAACATCATCGGCTGTAATTCTCTCTCTCTCTCTCTGCAAATTATATTTTCTTTATTTTTTCTCTGTAGTTCTCTTCTAAATTGTTTACACACACAAACAATGTGCATGGTGAAGTTTTCCTTTTGAATTTGTCTCTTGCTTTTGATTTGTTTGTAATGGGGGAAGCAATTATTAATTTTTTTTTTTTTTTTTTTTATAGATTATGATGAATGATGAAGAATTTAATTCCGTGTTTTTTTTTTCACAGCTCCCTTTGAAAAACCAAGGTTTTTGCTTGATTATGTTTTTTTTTCGCTTACATATTTTCCATTTTTGAAATTTGATTTATTCCCTTCACTCTTTGCTGAAAAAAGGAGACTTTTTTTTTTGGGGTCCTTTCTTGTTACATATTTTGTGTTTAATTCAAATTTTTTTGCCAGGTGTTTTAAGTGCTGATGTCTTTGCCCGTTATTGCCGTCTCCGTGGCTACAACACAGTCTACATATGTGGGACTGATGAGTACGGGACGGCAACCGAGACGAAGGCGATGGAGGAGAATTGCACCCCTAAGCAGATTTGTGATAAGTAAGTTGTTTAGTACTGCTCTTAATTTGATACAACTATACAAGTTAGCATAAAAATTTTGGTCTGAAGATTATATTTTTTTCTTAACTGAAACCTGATTTTTCTTATGGGTTCGTCGGCTTGGAACGGATGATCTATTATATGTTATGAGGGAGAAAATTTGCAAAGTATAGTAAATATAATGTTGCTAAATTGAATTAAACTTGCAAAATAATGTCTAAGCTGGGCTTGAGGTCTGGCTTCAATATCAGCTTACTCACCGAATTAAAAAAAGATTAAGTTAGTTTATATTAATTTTACCTGGAAAAAATGGCGAACTTGAATCAAGATTACAAATTTATCCTTCTGCATTGGTAAAAAATGAAGAATTGTTTTCATATAATTGAAAGAGGGAGCACACCTACATTTGCCGTTATACAGCATTTCGAGACTAATGAGTGGGCTGCCTCATTAACAAATAGAAAGTAAAATCTATCCACATCAATCAGCAAGGTCGTAGCCATAAACTATGGTTTCCCCACTAGCTGTGAAGTTTGCAAATATGATCACTAATTCACTATAAATTCTTTAATACTGATGACCAACCGATGACAAGGCTTTGATCCGCTCCCCACCAATTCTAGTGAATCATATTTATTCTTAAAATTAGGTTCTTTTTCTCTTTCCGAATGCTTCATCAAAGAGCAAAGTAAAGTTGCCATAGGATCCAACCTGGAAATCAAAGGCCTCGATCAACCAACCCCGAATGTGTACTAGTGAGCTTCTAGGAGTAATCGATAGCATTTTAGAATGCTGGAATAAAGGTTTTCCATATTCTACTCATCAACATGCAATACATGAAATTATGATTGATGAATTCACCACTTTTCCACAAAAGAAACAAACCTGTGCACAATCTTCTGTTTATTGATTAAGCGATCAGCTGTGAATACTTTGTGTAGCATAGCTATCCAAAGAATAAATAATGTTGAAAAAACAAAAGACACCCCATATAAAAGATTTAAGAATTCCTGGTATTAAAAGCCGAAGTTAAAATAGTCGATTGAAGTATCCATTTAATTTGCTATTATAGAAGGCATATTATCGTATGAAATTTCTAGAATTCCCCAAATAATTAGGATAAGGCGTTTGTGATGATGATATAATCATATAAAATATCCAAGAGACCATTTATATGAACTTTGAGTAGCATGGTACTAACCCTCTCTCTATATGTATGTGTATAAGCTGATGTGACTAACTTGAATTTGGCAAAAATGCCAAATTACACCTCATTAGGGGCCAACTGAGCATGGTTATAGAATTTGGCTGCTGTTCTCTCATCACATTGCTTCTAAGTGACAGGCACAAACACGAGTGTTGGAATCCAACACATGCGAGGTGTCAAATTTAGCAACCCCCAAAAAATAGGATTCAAGGACTTGAGGGATATCTCAATTTTATTAGCACATAGGATATCTTATAATGTATATCGTTTACCTATAAATAAGGGCATAAATGAATATCATAGTGTTGTATTCACAAATCACAACCTGTAAAACTTCAATGGCTAAACTAGAGCACCTACTTATGGTGCATGTCAATTTATATTGTGTAAGTAACGAATAAAAGAAAAGAATATCCAGAAGTATTCAACAAGAATGTGATGTGTCGGAATTTGACACGTGTTTGACACAGGCACATCATCTGTTCAGAAGAGTCCACACAACTTAGCTTCTTATTGGTAAAAAATGCCCTTGTTACGGATGAAGGAGAAAAGGTCTAAGAAAAGATTCGAATTTGATTTTATATCAACAAATGATTATTGATAAGATCTATCTGGTTGGGTGGTTCTACAAAAGAAACCCTAACAGTTATGCTTCAGTAAATAGTAATGCATACCTTTGACGCGATCATAAATATCTATCGAGATGGCAAATGATATGCACATGCACCCATACGTTTCCAGCTTAGATGTGCCAAGATACGGAAGGCACACAACTCAATGAAAAGCCTACAATTAGAAAAGTTTAGCAAATAATGGTAATTCCTCTAGGAGGACTTTATTTGATGTGGTGTGAAGAATGAAGATAGTTAGTCTACTAGTGAATTTATTTCTAGCCCATTTCCTTTCTTACAGTGTTCACTTCTGTTACATGATGTCAAGATCTTAACATTCATATTAAGGTTCCTCTTTTCTATTGACTTTTGTTCTGGTAGTTAGTGTAGTCTTTTTACTCTCATTTGTTTACCACTTTACCTTTGTTGGTTATATATGTCATCATACCTGCTATCTCCCATGTTGCTAAGTTGATATATTTTTCCTATGTCAGGTAGTTCTTTGTTTACAAATCCTATTGAAAAATTAGTGAGCTTCTTACGTCATCATAAATTAGGAAGTCCTTACTCTATCTATCTTCACGTCTTCATAGAAAATATAGTTTGACTCATTCTTCCTCCACTTTTAATTTGCATTAAATGCGTACAAGTTCGACCATTGATCTTTCTTAAGAGAATGGGCCTTGCTTTGAAGTCTTCGAGGTTTTAAAATTTGAATACTTGGTTGTGTATTGATGAATATCCCAACCTATACATATGATTGGTCAGCCATCTGTATCGGTTAGTTTGATACTCTACAATGTACATGAGGGCATCGACAGGTAGTGTCCTATGCATTACAGCGTATTTGAAAGCTATTTGTTGTACTATATTGACCTGTACACTTTAGAAAACCAGAAAATCTTACATAGCTACATTGTACTGATGTTGATCATTCCCTCAAAGTAGATGAAGATTGTGGAAGGTGGAAAGACTGGATCGTGACCTGTTGAGCAAAGTTTCATAAAAGCGCCTGATAATTCTCCAATTCTATGTCACTCACAAATTCCCATCTCTGATGATTATTTAAAACAATGGATACCACAATAAGAACATGAAGAATTAAAGATTGTGGGAGGAGGAAAGATTGGACCGCAACCCGTTGTGCAAGGTTACATAAAAGCACCTAATAGTTCTCCCACGGCCTAACTTTTTAAAGCCAATTAATCCAACAATTAAAATAAGCTTCTTCATGCTCACATAATTTCTTATAAGAAAATAAGCCTTAAAAATGTCTCACTGAACTCCAAAATGGTGGGATTTGGGAATTTGTGGACAGGAACAATCTGATAGATAGTCATTTGAATGTAGTTTAATTCACTTGGTTAAATTTTCAGGATAGAAGGGTTTGAGTAGACTGGATAAATTTTTATATAATGATGAGTGAGAAAACACTTCCCTGCCATGGTTCAATCAGCTCTTCCCAGACCGACGGATTACTTCCCAATTTATTGGAACCAGTCAGGTTTGGGAAAGGGCCTTCTGCCTTTATTTGCAAGTTGGATTTGGAGAAGGCATACGATTGCATTAATTGGGTGTTCCTTGGTTGTGATGAGAAAGGATTTTGGTGTACATTGTAGGGATTGGATGAAGGCATGTGTAGAGTCAGTCTCTTTCTCAATTTTGATTAACAGAAGCCCAACAAACAAGTTAAGAAGTCCTCAAAGCTTGAGACAAGGAGATCTTTTGTCATTGTTTTCCTTCTTTATGGTTTTGTAGGCTCTGAGTAGGATGCTTAGCAAAGTGGAGGAAAGACTTATAGAAGGTTTTAGAGGTGATCAGGCTTGAGAAATGTCTGCGTAGATGTTTTGAGGTGGGCAGAGTGGAGGAAGGAGATCCTTTTATCTCTCTTTCTCCCACCTCAGTTTGCAGACGATATCCTGGTATAATGTGATGCATCCCCCTCCCCACAACAAGTTGGTCATCTTAGCTTAATGTTTTGAGGTGGTGTTTGGTCTTTGGGTCAACCTTTGCAAAAGCTAGACGTTTGCCATCGTGGAGGTCCTAAAGTTGGATGATATAACGAGAGTTATGGTATGTAGGATTAGTCATTTTCCGGCCAAATACTTGGGTTTGCTTCTAGTTCTAAGTTCCGTTTGGCCCATTTTGAAGACAAATCATTTTGTGATCTGGTGACAACGGATAAATAGGAGATTGGCTGCATGGAAATCCAGCATTTGTCTAAGGGAGGTAGATTTAGGGAGGTAGACTTACCCTTATCAAAAGCTCCTTGGCAAGCATCCCCATATTTTTCATGTCCTTATTGGCGATCCTAGTATATGTGGCGAATTCCCTTGGCCCTTGAGAGGCTTCAAAGGAATTTTCTATGGAACACTCAAGTGGAAGAAAGAATATCACTTGATTGAAGGCATGCTGCTGGCCCATTTGAAAGGGCGGTTTGGGAAGTAAGTATATGTGTGAGATGAATTGGCACTGTTAGGTAAGTAGTTGTGGAGATTTGGAGATGAAAGAGATTGTCTTTGAAGGAAAGTTATGATGGCAAAATATGGTCAAAACTCGGTATGGGATCCTAAGGTAGGTAAAAGCTCTTGCAGGCATTAGTTACCAAATCCGTGTATTATACATGTATTATACGTTTAGAGGGTCGTTGTTTAAAACAACATACTTTTGCCTTATTACGTATTATAAGTGTTAATAAACGCATATAATATAAATTTATTTACCATATTTTTGTTGTAAACACAAATTCCGTATTAAATTATTATTAGTAGTTAGTATTATGATTCCTATTTATGTCTAATTATTAATTATTTTTTAATTTTCCTGTACTTTTGCCAAATAACAACGGTACTTCTCGAACAAATCATTGCCATGTATTATACCCGTACCCGTAGTTGGTAATCGTGCTTACGGGTTGTGTTTGTGGAAAGCTATAGTCAATGGGAAAGAGCAGTTTCAGAAATTCATTTCATTCAAAAGTAGGTAATGACGTGGATGTAAAATTTGGGAGGATGGTTGGTGGGTAGAGACCTATAAAAGTCAAATTCAGAACGTTTGTTCCTGGCCTTATGTAAGCAATGTTTGATAGCATCGGGTTTTGAGTTTGGAAATAGTGAGATCGTGTGGTCTCAAGTAGGGGGTGTAAACGAGCTGAGCTGGGTGTTGCTCAAGCTTGTCTCGTGACATATATGCTGGCTCAAGCTCAGCTCGAGCTCAATTTGAGCTCTCGAATGCTAGCTTGAGCTCGGCTCATTTATAGATAATCAAGCTCGAGTCGGTTCGCGAGCTTGCCCTATTATTTTAGGCCTGTTTATTTCTAATTTTAACAAAAAGAATTCAAATAAAAATCCTTAAGAGTTGACCATGCTCATCATTTCCCCCTTTCAAAAATAAAAATAAAAATTTAGAATCGAACATAGTTACTCTCGTGAGTCTAATGGGAGAAACATGATATAGAGAGTCTATAAATTTATAAAGGATGAAGTCATCTTTTAAGTTTTATCTCAACAACAAATTCATGGAAAAGGGGGTATCGGGTATCCTCTGCAAGATTGACATGGAAAGACTTACGATCACATCAATTTGGACTTTCTAGAATGCCTCATCGGGAGAATGGGGTTTGGGATTAAATGACGGGTTTGGATGCGAGCTTGATTTGGGTCAGTCCGAACCTCGGTACTCATCAATGGTTCTCCCCATGGCTACTTCAGGAGCTCTCGAGGCCTATGTCAAGGGGATCCGCTTTTTCCTCTTCTGTTCATCATAGTTTCAGAAGCCTTGAGCAGGATGATCCAGAGAACTTCGCCCTCGCTTTGGGAAGAGTTTTCCATTGGGAGGGGCAATCTACACATCTCCAGTTCGCAGAAGACACCCTTCTATTCTGTGAAGCGTCTGGCTTGAAATTGGCCTTGGTTAGATGCCTTTTCCGTTGTTTCGAGGCGATATCGGGGCTAAGAATTAACATTTGGAAGAGTGTCATATTGGAGTGGGTGAGGTGCCCAACATAGGGAAGTTGGCAGCTTCCCTCGGGTGCAGGATAGAGAGATTTCCTACCACTCTTTGGGGGCTCTGTATAAGCAAAATCGGCTTGGAGCCCGGTCATCGATAGATTCTCAAAGCGCCTCCAAGGTTGGAAATCCCCCTTTCTTTCCAAAGGAGGGAAACTTACACTGATAAAAAGCACATTGAGCAGCTTACCAACGTACTTTCTCTCCCTCTTCAGGATTCCTGTTTCGATTTCTTCCACCCTTGAAAGAGTCTAGAGGACTTCCTTTGGAATGAGAAATTTGACACTCGGAAATATCATTTAGTGGACTGGCGAACCATTACTCTACCTAAGAGTGGCGGTGGTCTCAACATTCCTCTGCTTACTAGGGTAAACAAGGCCCTTTTGGGGAAGTGACTTTGGAGGTTTGGGGAGGAAGAGGGCAGCCTGTGGAGAGCAGTGATAGTCGCGAGACACAGGGAGGTGAATAGGTGGCGCCCCAAGAAAGGGCAGGGTCCCATGGGCGTCGGAGTCTAAAGCTATGTTGTAAGGCTGGGAGGATTTCTCATCTTTCACCCACCTTAAGGTGGGCAATGGAGAGCACATTAGCTTTTGGAATGACCATTGGTGTGGTCAAGCCCCACTTAGACAAGCGTTTGAGGATTTATTCCTCCTTGCATCCAACAAACAGGCGTTAATAGCAGAGTACTTAGATTGGCACGCAAGGGCTCCGGTTTGGGCACCTAAACTGAGGCACAATCTATTTGATGGGGAGGTTCGGGACCTCCTAGGGCTATTATCCCATGTCATGCAGGTCAATGTAGTTAAGGCGTCGCCTGGGCGTTGCCTAGGCGGTTTTGGACTGTCACCTCCTAGGCACCTCTTTAGGCGGGTAGTAGTCACCTGGACCCTTTAACAGTTAGCCTACTTTACATTTTTACAGTTCAATTACATATGAATACCATTTAAGTAAATGGTTCTACACTTTACTTCATTCATTTAAGATATTTATATGTAAATAAGGTTATATCCCCTATTTGAATTCAATAAAAATTATCTTAGATTCAAATTCCTAAAGAATAAAAAGTCAACTTTTCAGTTCAAGAACAAAATCCGCTTTGTAGTGCCTTTGTCAAAATTTCAACTTGCAAATGCTAAGGTATTTTTTAAATTTTAAAATTTCATAAATTCTTTTTTGATTGGTAATATCAATATTATAAAAAGAAGGAAGCTTCACCAATAGTGAATCTCCAAGAAACAAAACAAACTAGAAAACAAGATGCAAAACAGAAATATTAATAAAAACCAAAAATTCTGATAAAAAAAAGTTATATTTTAGTCTTTAAAAATATTTTCATCTACAGGGTCAAAAAGGCAACTAATAGTTTAGTAGAAAAAGACTTACATTCAAGCATTACAATATCACCTTTGCATCATGATACAAGGTAGCTTTGGTTTTATTTTGCTTTCTCTTGTGCCCTGCTTTTCATTTTCTTGGTTTACTATTGGTGAACCTTGCGATGTAGGCTCTCTTATCATATTTATATATATCCTACAATTCATCGATAAAAAAAAAAACAAATTTATTTTTCAAGTTTCTTAAATTTATGTGAAAACTAATATTATTAGAGTATCATAAGTAGTACAATAAATTTAATCGAACTGAGTCGAGCCAAGCTGAGTCGCTCGTTGCTTGTGTTCGGCTCGATTAACAACGAGCTCAATCATTTGGCTCGGCTCGGCCCAATGAGCTCAATCATTTGGCTCGGCTCGGCCCAACGAGCTCATATATCCGACTTAAGCTCAGTTCATTTCGAGAGGAATTAAGCTGGCTCGGCTCATTGACAGTCCTAGTCTCAAGTTATAAAGAGGGCTGAATGAGAACGATTGGGATATGGAGGAGTTCCTTAGGTTTATGAGGTGTGTCTCACTATCAAAGCCTAATGATCTGGCAGATGACAGGAGAGTTTGGTCTAAGGACGACAAAGATCGGTTCACTATGAAATCATTCTTCTAGTTGTTTGGTGACAACTCCGCTCCTCCCTTTCCTAACATATTACTGGGGAATCACGATATTCCTTCCAAAATTGATTCTTCCTCTAAATAGCCTTCCTGAACAAAATCCTTGCATTGGATCACTTCAAGAGTAGGGGTTGAGAAGAACTGGATCACATGCTCCATAATAGAAGGCTTATGCAAGATATGATGGAAGTATGAATCATGACCATATTCTTTCTGTTTACAAATAGTGCCAGAATGCTTCGATTTTGGTACCTGTTGTAAATAATATTGGATTAGGTATCCAATGGGTTCAATTTTACACCATCCAGATACGATATCAGTAAAGTTATTGCCAAAACATGAGCAATGTGCTGACTTATGGAAGGTTAATAGCTTTAATTTTTTTATTCTATTTCTCGAAAAGATAGTTCAGTAAAATTTAGGGGTTTAGGATCTGCTTAAAAGCTCTAAGAAATTTCTAATTATTAGTTTGATTTGAATTAGAAGTAGGAAAGCTTAAGAAGTAGTAGGTTTAAAATTTAGGTGAGCAGTGTGGTATATATGACAATACGTCATAGTTGTTTTCTTTCATATTTAAGGGAAACATCACTCATTCTGTCTCTTGCATTTCACCACCTTTGATTTTAAATGACACTTGGAATCATGGAAATAAAAATCGCTGAAACCGATATGAAACAAGCGATACGTATAGGTATCGGTAGTCTCTTATACGATATTTATATTGATACAAAACGGGCGAAATGTTTCATTTATCAGTTATTCATTTTTTAATTCATTGTATAATTGTAATTTTGTTTGCTACTTTATTTTTTAGTCGCTTCTCATGACTCTATATTTGGTTCTTATAACTCATATGGTATTTTCTAGATTAAATTTGATTTTTAAAATTTTTTTCTTAAAAAAGAAAATTTTATATGTATCGCCCAAAACCGATACGTCTAGGTTTCGGTTGGGACCGATACATCCCCCGAAACCATATTTTTAATCCTTGCTTGAAATAACCAAGCTTTATGAATCATAGGGATACTGTCTTCTATCGCCAAAACATAGTGAGGAGCCCCATGGATGTAACCACCTTGAAGTTATCACCTATAGACATCCTAATAAATCATGACCAAGGGGTGAAATTGCTTGTGACCAACTTTATATTTGTTATGTATCTTTCTTAAATAAAATAAAATAAAAACATAAAAGAAGAAGGGGAGGGAGATATGGCTGATTCGAGGTAGCCCGGGACCTCCATTAATGCCTCTTTGAGGGGGCAAACCTCCACACGTTCTCTTAGAACACTTTAAATTCATTCAACATATCCATACATGAACAATTACAGACCCTTTTGTAAAGATAATAGTAGTTACAGACTACCCAAACTACCCACTAATTCTATCCCTAAATAACTACCCCTATAACTACCTAGGTACATAACATTCCATCTCCCTTGAAAGAAGCTTGTCCTCAAGGTTGAAAATTACATACGACTCTTGAATCTTCAACAAAAACCAATGGAAACCGTCATTGTAGGATAAAGATGATCACTTCGAGGGGGTCTTCCTTCAAACAACCAGTTGATTCATTGCTCTAGCTTCATCATGTAGCAAATCATGGTCATCAATGTGGAAATCACTTCACCCATTAAGTAATTATAAATTGGAACTCTAGACTGGATCCTGTTTCCTGTTTATCAAGCATTCTAGTGATAGCAGGAAATAGCTGAAAGAGAGTGGCGGTAAAGACATTGATAAAAAAAAATGTGTGGTGGTAAAGATAGAGAAAACTGAACTCCGGAGTTGCTTTTGCTTGCTTCCTTATGGGTAACCTTCTTTCTTATTGTGCCAGTACAACTCCAACCCTAGGTCTGATGCATTACCAGTGGGCTCTCTGTTCTATTGCTCTGACCTCCCAGCCACTGCTCTGAAAAAAATAAGACACGAAAAACAAAAGGTCTTTAAACCTCTTAATGAGATTCTTTATGCGTCGATGTACAAATAAGCTCCTGCTTATTTCATTCGAAAACTTCTAAAAGGTTATCGAGTCACTTGCACAGTATCACTCTCATATGTTTTGTCATTTATGTTATGAAGCATGTTAGCTTTATATTCTTTCTCTGATTTTCTTTTAGTTGTATTGCTTCTGTAGAAAATTTTCTTTTATTCCTCAAGAAAATGCACTTTCTTGTCCATTTGACTTCAACAACTTTGGGATAAATTGCATCTCTGCAGCATTTTCAACTCGATTTCCTGATTTTGCAGATATCATGCTATTCATAAGGAGGTCTATGATTGGTTCAATATAAATTTTGATGAGTTTGGCCGCACATCATCTCCCCAGCAGACTGAAATTTGCCAAGCAATTTTCAAGAAACTGATGGAGAACAATTGGCTTTCTGAAAACACGATGCAGCAGGTACACAGTTAGGTTATGCTTAGATATCAGTAATAGTCTTCTGTGATTGTTAAGGTGACCCCTTACTTATATAGCTATCTTCCTCTTACATTTGTTCGGTGGAAGAATTTGTTTCATTGTTGATTCGCACTTTGACCAGTTTTTTCACCATGAGCATTATTGACTTTTCATTCAACTGGAATTCCAACTACCATACAGCTTTATTGTGATACATGCCAACGTTTCTTAGCTGACCGACTGGTGGAGGGAACCTGTCCGACACAAGGTTGTAATTATGAGTCTGCACGAGGGGATCAGTGTGAAAATTGTGGAAAATTATTGAATCCAACCGAACTAATAGATCCTAGATGCAAGGTATATAATGTTCTCTTATTTATCGAGGTCCCAACCTTTGTTTCTCTCATTCCTTTGACTAGAAATTCAAATTCAAATGAACTGACCTAATTTCTACCTTCTACATATTAGAGTTAAAAATATCCTGATCTCCTTCACATTTGTTCTATTTCATACATGAGCTTGTCTTATAAACAGGTATGTCAGACCACTCCACGCATTCGTGATACAGACCACTTGTTTCTAGAGCTCCCATTGCTGAAGGACAAATTGGAGGAGTATATCAATAACATGTCAGTGGCAGGATCTTGGAGCCAGAATGCTATTCAAGCTACATATGCATGGCTTAAAGAAGGACTAAAATCCCGATGTATTACCAGGGATCTTAAGTGGGGGGTTTCTGTTCCACATGAGAAATTTAAGGACAAGGTTAGATACTATAGATGCAATTTGTACAGTGTAGTCAAGGCGATGCCTAGGCGATTAGCCCCGGCTAGGCGAGGCGTGGCCTAGGCGATAAATTTAATATAAATATATATATAATTATATATATATCACGTATATATATAACATCCAAAAGATCAAAACTCCACACCCACATTCCACAAAAACAAAAAATAAAAAGTCTATTACAAGCATTCATCACATAACCAAAGACATGTTAACATAGTGGAGTATTAAACACTTCAAAATCTGGGTAAAATACCCAAATTCGTGTCATTGTCCATGTATAATATTAGGCAGAGCCCCCTACGATTGCCCGGGGGGGTGGCAGGGGGGGCAGCGCCCCCCTGCGACGCACGAAGTGCGTCCGCAATCTGGGCCTATTAGGCCCAGATTGCGTTGAAAACGATATTTTTAGTGAAAAAAACGATTTAGAATCTTATTTCTACTTTATTTCATGTTTTTATATTTTTTATTTATTTATTAGGAAATTTTGGAATTTTTTAAAGCAAAAAAAAAAAACTTTTTTGTAGGATCGCCCGCCTAGAGGGGCGCTTAGGCGACAGAGGCCCAAAATCGCCTAGGCGACGCCTTGACTACACTGAATTTGTATAATCATTTCCTAGATCTATCCCATTTTTTGCTGTAGTTTAATTTTGTTTTTAATTGTTGTTTAGAAGCATGCTGAATCTATGTTATACTGTTTTACGAGTTCTATACTTCCACAAATTGATTGTTGTGCACTCTAACCACTTGATGCATAGGTTTTCTATGTGTGGTTTGATGCCCCTATTGGATACGTCTCAATCACTTCATGCTATACCACTGATTGGGAGAAGTGGTGGAAGAATCCTGAAAATGTGGAGCTGTATCAGTTTATGGGCAAGGATAATGTGCCATTCCACACTGTAAGAATGCTTCATTTCATATACTTCGCAATTCCCTTAATCAAGCTTTTGTACTTCTATATTATGTTTAGTGACAAGCTCATACTGAGCTAGCAATTCGTTGTTTTGCTTTATACTTCTATATTATGTTTAATGACAAGTTCATACTGAGCTAGGAATTGTTTGTTTTCTTATATTCTCCTTATGTTTATGCGTATGTGTGTGTATATATATAACTGTCATATTCATCATTTTATACTTGACAGCCACCATAACATGGATGCTTTCATGCTATTGTCTGACTGCTAAAGTTTAACTGATTCTAAAGGTGAATGTTGGGAATTTCTAAATATTCCGTAGTTTTATATATGGTAGGAACACTTGCATTTAGATCTTTGTTCCCAAATGAAATTTCATTAAATAAAACGTAGCTATGAACTTATTTTAAATATCTTATGGTTATGCTCACAAAATGGATTTTAATCCATTTTATCGAGGTGCTGATTTTCTTGATTTTCTAATCTCAGGTGATGTTTCCTTCTACACTTCTAGGAACTGGAGAGAACTGGACACTGATGAAGACTATCAGTGTTACCGAATACTTAAACTATGAAGCTGGTATATGCCTTGGCCAAATTACTGTGCCTCATGACAAATGAGTGCCAGAAATCTCCCTTTTTTCATGATATTGTGATATTTTGGTTGTTGGAAAATATGGACTTTTTGAGTTTATTTTGCATGGCATCTGTAGGGAAGTTCTCCAAGAGTAAGGGGGTAGGAGTTTTTGGTAATGATGCGAAAGATACAAAAATTCCTGCTGAAGTATGGCGATATTACTTGCTAACTAATAGGCCGGAGGTGAGTTCTGTTGATACAGCATCCAGTTGACTTGGTTGACGACAGTCAAATTCTGATTATTGCTTTGCATAGTTGTACCATTGCTAATTGTTTTTTAAAATTTAGGTATCAGACACATTATTTACATGGGTAGACCTGCAAGCAAAATTGAACAGCGAGTTGCTGAATAATTTGGGCAATTTTATAAATCGAGTCTTAAGCTTCATTGCCAAACCTCCAGGTTAGTCAGCTGCTTGCAGAAATGAATCCTACGTTTCCTAGAGTGGCAGTTTAGCAAGTTTTTTTGAGCTTTTACTAGAGTTAATTCATTTAGCTGGGTTTCTATTTGAAGAAGGGACGATTTATTCTCGTAATTGCATGCCTTAGAAATTAATATTGTGTTGCCCGGTTTTATATACTGTCTTGTTCTAGTATTTTTTGGTTAATTATTTTTTTATTGGCATTTTGGGTTAAATGGTTGCAGCATATAATATTAATACTGAACTAAAGGCATATTTAATGCACATTTTCATCATTTATTTCTTGGTTATTTGCAGAAGTTGAATATTTCTGTGATTATGTTTACATTTGTAGTCTTTGTGGTGCTTATTTTGTAAATTGTAGTTAAATATGAAAACCTACTCTGCAGAGGTATGTCATTTTAAAATTTAAATGGAGTTTTCATGTCTCAACCATTGCTCGTATATACGGACTTGTTCTTACACGTTATGAATTCTCTCCTAAGAGTGTATTTTTCTGCTGAACATATATCCTTTCAAATATTATGGGATATTACAGTACGTTTATACTTACAAAGAAAAAGGACATTTGAAACTGCATTATATGACTATTCCTGAAATGCTGGGGAAATATGTTTGTATTCATGTTTGTAAGAAGAGTCTGGAATTAAGTCTCCACAATACTTTTTTTTTAATCTGCTATGCTTCGTTGTGAGTGTTTTGCTGTGTGATCCCTGGTGCTATGTGCTGGCCTGCCTGAGGAGAGGAATGGGGGAGTGTTCAACGGTCTTTCTCATTCACAGGATTCTACCTGGTCATTCATTACCAAGCTCATCCGTTCTTGGTGTGACGTCAGGGAAGACTATGAGTCCTTGGACCTTTTTTTTGCATCATCATCTTAGATGTAGTGTATATTTCTGTTGCAGCTGCTTTTTTTTTGTTGCACACATGTGAGCCCAGCTCTTATATATTTCTTCATTTATATAATTCATGGGTTGCCGATAAAAGAAATATGAAAACAAGAGACTAATATTACAAAGAAAAGGAGATACGTAAGAGCAGCCCAGCAATTAGGTGGAAAGTGCAAAAATCAATACCAAATTTACAATAGCAGATCTTTGCCAAAACATATTGCATCCCTCTGCACCCCATTCTTTGCCAAGGAATCTGCTAATGCATTTGCTGATCGAGGAATCCAAGAGAAAGAAATTCTCCTTTGAATTGTATTTCACAGGCTTCTTTATCATATTAGCACATCTCCATGATCCCTTTGCTTTGCCCTCCATCCATTTGATGACACTTTTAGAGTACTCTTCAATAATCAATGTTGGATAATCAAGACTTCTTGTAAGTAAGAGACCTTGATGAAGAGAAGAGATCTCTGCCATATTGGAAGTACCTTTACCAATTGCCCCCAAATAGATCAGATGATGTTACTATTGTTGTTTCTAACAGCTCCATTCCTGGATGATCCAGCCAGGATACATAGCTTTTTTTGGGTGTTGAAAATGATTCTTTTACTTGATGGTTAAACATAGCCATGTTTCATTGGGAGCTGATACATTTACTGAAACTTGATTTTTGGGAAAGGTCATTAAGAGTTTCTTTTTTCTGCATTACGCGACTCACATTAATTCAGGTAGTGTATGCTTGAATTATCAATAAGAAAATGTTGTCGAAGTCATCCTTATCGATAACTAATAGGAAAATGTTGCCGAAGTCATCCTTACGTTTTGCGGATCCATACTAAATATTATTCCAAAACCTAACCTCTGATTCACTCCCACCTTGAACCTAAAATTAGGCATGACCAAACTTGCGACTGCCATGATACCCTTCCACGACCCCAAATCATAAGAGCTCTTGACCTCCCTCAAAACCCAACAAAAAGTCTCCCCGTATTTGGCCACTTTCATAGACTGCCATAAACTCATTTTCCTAATAGTGCCTTGTTCACTTGTACATTAGCCTTTAGGTTTAGCCCCGACTACTTTTTTGATGACAAATTTGATCCCACAATACTAAATGATACTTAAATATCTATCTCATTTCTCGTTCCAGAGAAACTCCCTATTCATTTTCTCGAGAGAAGTGGCTATTGATTGTGGGATGGTAAGGGTGGACATAAAGAACGTGGGAAGTCTGCCCAAGGTGCTTTTGATGAGAATTAATTTCCCTCCTTTTGATAAGGATGATTTCCAACCTGATAAGTTATTGTCAAACTTCTTCAGCACCGGGCCCACACCGCTTTGGCTTTAAAACTACCCCCTGCCCCTAGAGGCATTCCAAGGTACACTGATGGAAGATACCCCACTTTGTATCCTAAACAGGCAACTAATGCTCTAAGATTGGGACATTCCCTATATTCACAATCTCAGATTTAGCCAAAGTGACTCTCAGATCTGAGACTACTTCGAAGCATCTAAATAAACACCTAAGGTGGACCTAATTTTTGCACGAAGCTCCGTAGAAAATCAAAGTGTCATATGCAAATTGGAGGTGAGAGATGCCCAATTGGTCCTTGCTTATCAAGAAGCCGTCGAACACTGGACCGTCAGCTCTAGACAACATCCTACTCAAGACTTCCAAAACTATGATAAAGATAAATGGAGAAAGAGGATCCCCTTGGAGCTTTGGAAATAACCCTTTGGACTGACATTGATAAGGATGGAAAATGACACAATGAAATACACATCTTCATCCATTGACGTCACTTTAAGCCAAAAGGCCCAAAACCCATACTTCTCAACACATAGCCCAAAACTCCTAATTGACATGATCACATGCTTAGTTTCTCCAAGGCGCCTTTACATAGGATTCCGGGTACATTTGATATGATACGCTCATCTATACATTCATTGGTTATCAAGAATCCAAGATACCGTCTAGAATTTGCCTGTCCATCTCGTACACTCCCTGATGAGGGGAGATGATTGAGCCCAACACAACCTTGAGTCTAGCTACCAACACTTTTGAGAGTATTTCGTATATACTACAAACAAGACTAATTGGTTGAAAGTCCTTGGAATCTATGACTTCCACTATTTTTTAGAATCAACACAACAAAAGCGTTGTTGATCACTCTATCAAAATGTCGTAAATCGAAAAATTCCTTCATAACAACTAGGAAGTCTCCATGGATAACTCTTAGAACCACCTCCATATCAAATGATCACTCCAAGGACTCTCTTTGCTCGGGGTACAGACAAGCAAAAACAGAAGACCATCCAGCTTGGGATGCCAATGCTTCCTCACCCTATTGGCATATACATATCTTTGTAGAAGGAAACAACACTATTATTAATCCCATATTTCCCCTCCTTCCATGCTCCATCCACCCTTAACTTGAACCTAGAGGTGAAATTTTTTGTCCTATGAAAGTTGGTCATACTATGAAAAAATTTAGTGTTCCGATCACCTTCTTTAGCCATCGAGTTTTAGCCTTTTGTTTCCAACAGATCTCTTCTAAGCTCAACACCTTCAAATAATCCAATTTTTTAGCCTCCTTATCTCAAATTTCTTCAATCGAGAGAGATCGTGAATCTTTAATGACATCAAGCTCATCGATCTCCCTAGGATCCTATCTAGTTTGGCCTGGACATTGTCGAACACCTCCCTATTCCACTCCTTGAATTTGGCTTTGAGGGCTTTAAGCTTTAGATCAAATCTTGTACTGGCAGACCCCCAACTCTCCTTGGATCTCCACTCATCTGCCACTAATTCCTTAAAACTCTCATTCTCAAGCCACATATTTTCAAACCTAAATGGAGTGGGACGCCTTTGAAGCACCCTGATTCCATTACAGTTGGAATGTGATTCGATATGGGCCTGGAGAGGGAGGACTGGATAATGTTTGGGAACTGACTTTCCCAATCAGGACTGAAGAGAAATCTATGGAATCTTAGTCGCAATTGATCACTTTTTTGGAAACTCATATTGGTATTCCCTTTACAGAGTTGGACTGGAATACCTCATTTACTTTTATTTCAGTGTTCAACCAATGATCCATCTGATAATGCTGTTTGATCCTTCCAAATCACAATAAAAATGCTTTGGAGGCAATTTATGAATAAAGAATGTTTTTTATTGTTGTGTATTTTCAATTACTAAGGACCCTGCTGGTACACCATAGAAATTTTATGTCATTGATGTTTACACGTTTGCCCTTGAATGCATCATATTTTGTTACAGTTCTTTACGGAAAATTCTCTTATGCTGTTATGAAGGACTAGGATATGGTTCTACCATTCCTGATGCTCCAGGTGCAGAATCACATCTCTTGACGAAGACATTGGCAGACAAAGTTGGTAAATATGTGGAGCAATATGTAGAAGCCATGGAGAAGGTGATTGAATGCCTTTATGGCTAATAGCCTAATATAGTTTTGTTGCTTTATAATCCTAACATGCAGCTAAACAATGAATAACTTGTTATTTGACTGCATGCTTTTACTTAGAAAGGAAATTTCTTTTGTTTGTGATATGACAGGTTAAGCTAAAGCAAGGACTGAAAACTGCAATGAGCATCTCTAGTGAGGGAAATGCATATCTGCAAGTATGTCTGCATATGCTTTTAAGGCTTGTTTATTAAATTTTCTACTTCCATCATATTTTTGTTGATTGGGGAGACTATTTTCATAACTGCTTATGTCTTGCTGAATTTTCAATATGATATATAGGACAGCCAATTCTGGAAGCTTTACAAGGAAGATCAAGCTTCCTGTTCTATAGTTATGAGAAGTTCAGTGGGGCTAGTATATCTTCTCACATGTCTGTTAGAACCTTTCATGCCATCTTTTTCTCTCGAGGTAATAAATCTGGCCTGCAGTGGGACATTGTGGGTTAGAAAATATTCTTATAATGTTTTTAACAAGAAATTTAGTTGTTTACTATTAGCCTTGCTGTTGACATTTTTTGTTTTTTGGTGGCTGGCATTTAAGGTACTAAAGCAGCTTAATTTGCTTCCTGAAACATAAATACTCTTATAATGTTTTTAACAAGAAGTTTAGTTTTTAGTTGTTTGCTATTAGCCTTGCCGAGACATTTTTTTTTTGGTGGCATTTAAGGTACTAAAGCAGCTTAATTTGCCTCCTGAAACACAAATTTCACTTTGCGATGAAAAAGGCGATTTTGAAAGAGCAAGTAGACCTTGGGAAATTATACCTAGTGGTCACAAAATAGGGACGCCTGAGCCTCTATTTAAGGAGCTGGTATATATGCTATTCTGTTGCTCTAATTGTCTTTTTTCTTATTTTGTTTACTTATTTGGCATGGTGGTGTGATGGTGAGCATCATTTACTCATCTAGTTAAGCTTTTTTGCTTTAAAGAAAGATGAAGATGTAGAGTTCTTCAGGGAGAAATTTGCTGGAAGTCAAACTGACAGAATTATGAAGGCAGAAGCTGATGCCAAGAAGATTGCTGAACAACTGAATAAAACAAAAGTTTCAGGTTATACCCGTATCTTTTTTCATGTCTGTTAGTACTAATGATTGCAAATCCAAATATTATTCCGTATTGGATTCGTTGAGCAGCATTAAGATGTTACACTGGTTGGGTGATCTCCAGATCATATTCTGTACATGAACATTTTTTGTGTTGTTAAAGAGTCCAGTTTCCATTATTTCTTGAATTTACACATTTAGTATTCTCGTAATTATGATAATGATCAACTTGATGAAAACATTTGACTCGTCAAGTCTCTTTGAGGTTTCCGCACATTTGGTATGTGTGATCCATGGTTCAAAATATCGGTATCTAATGCCGTATCGGTAAGTTCAATATCTGCTACTTATCGGTGTATAAGTTGAATGTGCATTCAAGTTTTTTAGGTTTCTAAAACAATTAACATGGATAATCATTGAAAAATAAAGAGAATACATATTCCCTTCACTTGACAAAGAGGATAGAATATAGTTAAAAAATTTGACAATATAAAGAAAAATCAAAAAGAAATTATAGCTCAGATAAGCAGACAATGCATGTCACCTAACATGAGTCTCACATTTGATTAGTACATGCTTGCATTAGTAATATAATGAATTCTAGATGTGTATTTATGCGCAAGTAATAAATTTCTAAAGTTTCATCTTAGATTTCCAATGTTTTGTTAAAGTTTCCTAGACTTCTTTAATTTTTGCATAACTTCCTTAAATTTCCTCGAAACGTGTCAACTTCCTTAGTGACCGAAGTTTATACCAAAATCGAAGTTTAATACCTTGGGCGTGTGCCTCGTACATTAATATAAAAATGGGTTCTAGCTGCATAACTGAGACTTCAACATTGTTTTTTTTAAGGCATATCTCATACATTAATAAAAAAAAAAAAAAAGGTTCTAACCACATAACTAAGACCTAAACATTAAATTATAAGGTGTGTGTATCATTTAATGTTTTATCGAGAAAAAATATTAATATTTATTTATTTATTTATTTATTTTTATATTAGTTTAAATTAGCATGTAATTTATTATGTCTAACGTATTTAGGGTTTTATATTTTACTCTAAATTTTACAGTTGACTTCGCAACAATTTGGAGCCATTTTCTAACTTATATAGTTGGTGACTACTTTGCAATTGTTTGTTGAAATCCAAAATCTACCACATGATGTGATGATTGAGCATCATCCGTCTTTCACTATGTGATAAAAAAAAAAAACTCAATCTCAGCATTTCTTGCCTCTTAAATTTATTATTTTTATGACTGAATAATTTATATAGTATTCCCTATGCATGTGTACACACAAACACACGCGCGCGCGTGCGCGCACATACACACACACACATATATATATATATATATTATGTATTATTACTTTAATTTTATTGAATGTTTTGCAATATTCTTATTTATTTGTTAAAATGAAGAAATGTAAGGCTTAAGCCTCATGCATCTTGAAGTCCCCACGCCGCCATGCCTTTGTGTTTCAAAACACTGATACACACACACACTAGGTGCTACCTATCAAAAACAAAGTTGATTGGGAGAATTGTAGAACTTAAAAAGAAAGGTTTACCTAAGTTAACCATATCCTGACACAACCATGAATAGGCAGAACAATTATCTTATTTGTTATTTTTTTATATATTCAAGACAAATAAATCTAATAAGTATGCGTGTTGTTAACCTGATCTCTTTCTAAGAATCTATTTTTAGTTTTTACGTTCTATATGGAATGTAATGAGACTAATAATATTTTCAAAACATTGCAATAATATTCTTTTTAATACCATTTTTCCATAAATATTAAGTGATGCATTCATCAGAAAATAGATAATAGTACAAAATGAAACAAAAAAATGTTTCCAAGAAGTATCTATCAGTATCTGGTTCCAGTATGGATTTCAAATCGAGTCGACAAGGATATGCTAAGCAAGTGCAAATTTCCATACATCATAGGACGAGTCGCCTAGGCACCTTGTTTCCTAGGTCTGTGTTTTAGCCTATGACAATTTTACCCAAACATGCCATTTATTTTGGGTATTCCCATCATTTATACACACCAGTTGTTAGGTTACATTCACATATGGCATCTTTTTCTAGGAGCTATGTGTCGCGACCCAAAATCCCATCTAGGTCAAAATGGAACTTTGACTCGAGACATTGCATTATCTTGGAATCTCATCCCGAGACTTCTTATTTTAACATAAGCATACAAGGCATGATAAAATGACAACTTAAAACTTCTTTAACAATGTCATCAATGTCATAATATCTCATAATTCAATAACCAATTGAACCTTAACATCTGCAATCTTCCATCATAATCACAAATAACTTAAACCTAACATCCATCCATAAATAATCTGATTACAACCTATTAACAACTTAATAAATCAGTAATAAGGGAAACCTCTACTGGATCACCTTAAATTTTCTCGATATACTCTTCCTCCTCCCAAGGTTCAGCTACAATCCCTGAATCTAAACCTTTCGATATAAATATATCAGTTGAACACATGCAGCTCAGTAGACATAAAATTCAAATCATAAACATAAAATATCAACATATTTATGCTTGTTATAGCCTAATCTTAACATATCATACAAACTTAATTTAGAGTGCGGAAACATTTGAGCATGTCATCTTACTTGTTTGCATCTTATCTTACTTAACTTAGTGAGCATATTCAATTTGTGAGCTTATTTAACTTGTATACACTTGTGAGATAACTTAAAATAATTCAAACCCTTATATCGGTTATGAGATTACATATATATTGAATACCAACTATTTGCACCCGTCAGTGCACTTATGATTCTTGTGAGTCAGATATAACTAGTACTCTTGAAAATCTACTTGTGAGATAGGTACTATGTACCCTTGAGGTCCTAACTTGTGAGCCATGTACTAGCATCCTTGGGAAACAAGTACGAATACCCCTGAGATTTTAGACAGTGTTGGTACTCGTAACTTGTGAAAACTCAATCATGCAATTCATACTTACATACATACTTGTGAGCTTACTTGTGAGACTTGTGAGGCTTATGAGACTTTATGAGCTTATAATTTGTGAGCCTTGTGAGCTTATGAGATATCTTGTAAGCTTATCATACTTGTGAGCTTATGAGTGAGGTGTCGTGATCAACTTTATCTAGGTTACCCCTTAGATTCTTATCTCACATCATCGAAACCCTACCATAGTATCTCATACCACTATGG
This sequence comes from Tetracentron sinense, assembly GCA_015143295.1. NCBI lineage: Eukaryota > Viridiplantae > Streptophyta > Magnoliopsida > Trochodendrales > Trochodendraceae > Tetracentron > Tetracentron sinense. Next base: position 20,381,361 of record CM026558.1, on the reverse strand, counting down.
TGAAGAATCTAGGCCATAAGATTATCATCTAAGGTGTTGTCCAATCTGAAATTTAACCACATCATACATACATACAACTTATCTTATGAGATCATAACATATCATACTTCATTCGTAGAGAAGTTAACATAAGCCTACTTGTAAATATCATATCATAAAAATTCCATTAACGATAAATCTTACAATTCTCATAGCTTAATAGTCTTACAAAGTACATCTTATTCTTAATTTTATCTATTAATCATTCTATTTTTCTTGCCGGAATTCATATATACCTCCATTCTAAATTCTTGTTCTCGTATCCATTAAAATTATGTTATTACTAGTATAAGGGAAATCACCAACCTTCGAATCCATTTATATTCTTATTCTTAATCAACGATCATGAATCAATAACATATGAGATTATAACTACTTGAAATCTTAATACTTACTCTTAGTCAATTGAAAATTATGCTACTACTAGTGAAAGAAATCATATCGACATTCATCTTGAAAATTTTTTTTTGATTGGTAAAACAGAAGATATATATTAAAAGAAGAAGCCTAGCAGTTTACAGAGATGTAAACTAAGAACAAGAAGCAAATCACTACAGAATAGGGAAAGAAAGAGCATGGTAATCAATCTAACAACAGAATCAAACTAACACGCTAAACAAGCTAACAAGCAGCTATAGTATCTCCGCGATCATTGCGGAAGGGTATCCCTCACATCCTGACCCAGCTGAGTTATGGAACTCCAATCAACAATCTGTCTGCGCACCCGGGTCAAGACATTCAACTTGAATCTTAATCCAAATTCTTACTCTTGTCAATTGATATTCATGACATTATTAGTATAAGAATTTATGTCTTCTCAAAATCCATGTTTATTCATTTTCTTACTTGGAATATTACTCTTAATCTTATATCCAATTAATGATCATGAAATCATTAGCTTAAGATTGTATATCTACCTTTATCTGAAGAATTCCCTGTGAATCGAAGGTTTTTATTAGCTGCAAATCCCGGATCCGACGAGAAATCAGCATTCCTTTCCGATCACAATCACTCATTTCTAAGCTTTCAAGCTTTTCCTTCTCCTTCAATCAAAAGTTCTCTCAAAACCCTAGGTTTTCCTCTCTCTGAAGTTCTTTCTTAGATTAGGTAAGAAACCCTACTCCCACGTATTAAGGTCTATTTATAGTATTTACCTAAGAGATTTCCCAAAATTTTAAGAAACTGGGCTTTTTAGACTTTTCTGTGGGAGGGCATGGAATGCCATAAGTGAGTGTTTGAACGAGAAGTCTCCGTTCAAATGAGATTGGATCCATTCAAACGCTTTTGCATTTTGGACTTTGAACAATATTATAGATTGAGATGTCGTTTGAACGCCTTGGCATTCAGGGCTTTGTAATTTTTCTCAGACTGGGTTGGCCGTTCAAATGCCTGGAATTTTGTTCGAACGAGATGGATCCCATTTTGGCTACTTTTTAATCAACATCAATATCAAATATTTAGATCATAAAAAGGACCAAAAATGAATAAATAAGCAAGTCTCTATACCATGTGTTGTTGCATTTGGAAGGAAAGGAACAAAATGGTTTTTGACGACTTATCTTCCTCCTTCAATACAATTTAGAAGCGCATAGTGCATCTGCTTATCTCTTGGTATTCAATTCAAGAGGAATTGTCGATATGGACTTGGTTTCTTTTTTCTCTCATCTCTAGGTCGTGTTCTTTCTTGGTGGTAGGTTGGCATGGGGAATCTCATCTTTATGCCTTTTTTAGTTTTCTTGCCTATATTCACCTATTGGTGAATGATCTTCATTGTACTCTTTTTTCTTCTCTAATGCATATTTTATTACCGATTAAAAAATATTGTGGGGTGAGTGGACCCTCTATATCACCCAAGGGGAACTTCTACCAATCCATTGCGAGTTTCCATTCTCTGAGAAGATCCCATGACCACCTTCTAATGAGGGGCACACCTTTACTATCCTAGGTAGTGGGATGGGTGTTAAAAATGTCATTTTAGATCACATAACTGTCTCTGATTTATATTTGCTATGGGTATAAAACACGGCGTCAGGCCCTTCCAGAAATTATAACTATGTATCATTTCAATTTCGAATTACTTTCATTGGGACCTTCAACTTTTTATGCCATTTACTTTTAGAATTACTTTCATGTAGTAGTGTCCTTATCTTTTACCAGATGGAAATGGAAGGAAACAAAAGCCAACAAAACCCGCAGCTGAATCAAAACCTAAGGCCACTGCTGAAGCTGTAGTTTCCATTACTAGACTTGACATCCGGGTTGGTCTCATTACGAAAGTTCAGAAACATCCTGATGCTGATTCCCTTTATGTTGAAGAGATCGATGTGGGTGAAGGATCAACACGGACTGTTGTTAGTGGCCTTGTCAAGTGTATACCTCTTGAAGAAATGCAGGTTGGTTTTTCTCTTCTCCGCCAGGTTCTTTCGGTTAGAGAAGGGCCCCCCTTCAGAATCTTGGAAGTTTTTTATTTTACTTTTATAAGAACACCTACCAATCGGCTAGTTTCTCAATGATGATCAATTGGCAGAATCGGAAAGTCTGCGTTCTTTGCAACCTGAAACCGGCAACCATGCGAGGTATTAAATCACAAGCAATGGTTCTCACGGTTTCCAACAGTGACCACACCAAGGTAAACAACATAACAATCCCTTTTAGTTAGCATTTGGATTCTTATCTATACTCTTAATTTAAAGCACTTTTCCTGAGTAATCTAATTTGCTTCATCATTCCATTAGAAGAAAGGGAGTTACAGTTATGGCAGCAAATCATAGCCTTGGAAATGACCAGAAAGAAAAATGATTTTCTAGAAATGGACACAGACCACTTTGTACTTTACCTACACCTATCTTTAGTCCTGCACAACATGGCACTTGTATAGGCCATCTCTATTTACAATTAGAAATTGCAGGTGCCAACCATTTGATGACATAGCCAAAAAAAAATATGTAACCGTCCATTCAAAGAGCAGATTTTTGGGTGGTAGGTTATTCTATTTTAACAGTCCTCTAGGGAAGAAGTCCCTGGGATGGTTCAAAGATACCTGGTTACTGTGAATTTTTTGGGATGCCATCACCCATCAACTAAGAATTGTCAAGATTGATGGTATGCTCCAACTGGTTGGCATCTAAGTGTGTATTTAATATTTCTTTGTATAGGGCATGCAAAGGAATTGCTTGTGTTAATAACCTGATAGTTATAGAAATTTATCATGTTTACTTCCTGATTGATTGATAATGGATGGATGAATTTAAGGATAAATCTTGAGTGCAGATCTAATGCTGACTTTTGGAGCTATTTCAGGTTGAATTGGTTGATCCACCCCATTCTGCTTCTGTTGGAGAGAGAGTTACATTTCCTGGGTTTGAAGGCAAACCTGATGATATTCTTAACCCTAAGAAGAAGGTCTGGGAAACAGTGCAAGTGGATCTGCACACTGACACGGAGCTGGTGGCCTTCTACAAAGATGTGCCCTTCACCACGTCAGCAGGTGTTTGCAAGGTCTCATCCATACCTGGTGGGTCAATAGGGTAGATAGATCCAGAATTTGAAAACTTCCAAGCTTTTGCCTGAGTATATTATTCTTATTGTTACTCATTGTGTAAATGCTAGCTTAAAAGTACAAAAAATAATGAATGTCCTGGCATATGGAGAAACATATAATGCTCCTTACTTGCCCATTGTTCAAAAGAGGAGGAATGATAGCAGGGTCCACCATCAGAAGAATCTCTTGGACCCTTTTTGTTGGGTTTTGATAGTACTAACTCTCGTGGTACTGCTGCTCCCAATTCAATACAATAGTACTGCAACATGGAAAGATCTTCAGGAAGACTGAATGATTTGTATTGGACAGATGATAAGAACGTGAAGTGAATCTCAGGATCTCCATTGCATATGTATTTATTATAGTAAAAAAAATATATTACAAAATACAAAATAGAAGAAGTAACAGTGGGGGATATTGGCTATTGTATACAGTTATAGCTGTTATAGTGGTTATAAAATGGCTGTCCGAAGATTGCATTGTTCTGCTTCTGTAATGCTGATAACAGTTACTAATGGCCATCATTATTGCAGTTTTCTATTTGTCAATTGTTACTGTTATAATAGGTAATGGTTTCACTAACCCATGGTTCACGGGTACGTGCCTGTGGGAGAACTTCAAAGACTTGGAGAGGTAAATGACTGACCCATTTTCCTTGTAAATTACACTTGAACCTCAAGTTAAATGTGAATCCCTTTTAATAGAGTGAATTGACGAAACATGATCTGTTGCCAACCCCAAATATTTGGTAGAGATGATGAGATTTGAAATTTGCATTTACATTTTCGGTTGTTAGCTGTACAGAGTTTGAACATCTGGAACAGCAACAGATACTAGTGATTCTTATATGCAGTTTACAACTACCCATTAGGGTCACTTGAACCCTTTTAATGGCTGATACTGACATCACTCCACTGTTCTGATAGACCTTTAATGTTATGAACTGGTTTGGTGCCATGCCTTGTGCCTGTGTTTCTGGCTCCCTCTTAAAACTGGCCATAGACCAACTGCAGTAGTCTGGAATTGCTCAAATAATAGCTCACTTGGGAGAGAGTTGATCCTAATGAGTGGCTGATTTCCCACTACCCAAATTATTAGTATTGCCATTGCACCATTGTTTTCTGCCTGTGAATTGTGCAAAGGCTAGCTGGGCATTTGGATAATCCAAATTGCTGGTCATATGCCCATATCAGATAAACCTTATGCAATCGAGACACAAATGTAATCTGATGGCATAATACTCACGGACCGGGTTCAAACCCTTCAGTCCATTGCCAAAAATCGGAGGGCCATAGATCCGACCCGACAACATAGACACGAAGTCTACTGCATCTCGGATGTACACCAACATTTACCCCATAGGGTTTCTTTGATTCTGAAGAAGGAAGCCGCACCCTTTAATCAATGTTTGTCATAATTTAGGCCCTGGGAATGTCGGTTGGTGCATGTATACAAGGAAGAGAATTTCTCGGCAGATTAGCTTGCAAATTATAGTCCATCTCTTTCCCATTGAAACAAAAAAAATTCTTTTTCGGGACGGATAACCAGTTTGTCGATTGGTTATTGTCAGTTAGTTGGTTAGTGATGCACTTCGGCTTGACTAAGCTCAAGCTGGCATTTCAAGCTCAACCGAATCAAGCCAAGTTTTATTTTGAGCTCGAATGTTAAAAACAAGCCAAGCTCAGGGCCAGGGGCGGGAATTTTTCATTTGGTGGGGGGTGGGGGGCTGAACAACATATATCAAGAAAAGTGATCTGGGTATGGGGTAATAGGATCTGGGTATGGGGCCTTGATCCTTAGAGGGAGTAGTCCTCGAGATTGTTTTTTGAGAAATGAGTCCATCGTGGTCATAAAATCAGTTAATGTTGAATTCCAAAAAGGGGTTCAATAAAAGAAAAAGTGAAAAACATTGGCAGTCCTCATTGGTTCCTACCCACTACCTATGGTTAAGATTCACTCACCCTTATGGTTCATCCATTTAACCTTGGTTAAAAAAAAAAAACCTTTATGTTGGTTAAGCTTAACCATGGTTAAAGATGATGAAATGGGAAGACATTTGACACATGTCCCTTTTGACACTCATTAAATGTGGTTGAGATTCACTCATAAGGTTTATACATCTACCCTTGGTTTTTATTAAAAAAAGTTAACTCATAAGATAATAAATCTTAACTAGGGTTAAAAGGGACACATAAGGAATCAAACCCTCACTACAACAAATCTAACAACTAGCAACATAATACTAGAAACGGAAATATTTCCGTCTCTAATATGTGACTTATAGACACGGAACAAATTCCGTCACTAGTATTTCGTCTCTAATATAAATTCCAACATTTCCGTATATTTGCTTAGTAAAATATATATTAGTGACGGAATATTTTCCATCTCTAATGTCGATAGAAACGTAAGTGTTGTTAGTCACGGAAACATTTCGTCCCAAGTTAAATGAACATTAGAAACGGAAATATTTCCGTTTCTGAAATGTAGAGTATTAGACACGGAAATATTTCCTTGTCTAATAATGTTATATGAGTTTACTTAATCCCTAACCCGCGAAAATCGTATTTCCCCCCAACTTTTTTCCTCTGCTCTCTCTCTCTCTCCTTCTCTCGTCTCTAACCAGCTCTGATCTCCCCGCGGGCGCCAACCAACTTCAACCACCGCTCAACGCAGCCGATCTGCACTCTCAGGTTGGTACCCTCTCATCTCTCTCTCTCTCTCTTTCTCTCTCTCTCTCCCTCCTATTGTGTCTCTCTCGCTCCCTCTCTCTGCTCTATTCGCTCTCTCTCTCTCCTACTATATCTCTCTCTACCAAGCTCTCTCTCTCCCTCTTCGTCCGTGTCTAATATCATTTTGATATTAGACACGGCAATATTTCCGTCTCTTATTATATTTTAGAGACGGTCTAATATCCAGTCAGAGACGGAAATAATTCCGTTGCTAACCCGATATTAGAGATGGAACTATTTCCGTGTCTAATAATGTCATTAGAGACGGAAATTAATGACGTTATAAATGTATGGATTTGTTATGAATAAATGCTTTAGACACGAAAAATATCCGTGTCTAATTTAATATTAAAAACAGACTTTTGGTTCCGTGTCTAATGGCATCAGTGACGCGAGCATCAGCCACGGTATAGAGACAGCTACTATTTCTATGTCTATAGACACGGAAAATTTCCGTTGTTAGTCGGTAGATTTGTTGTAGTGCCTTTATATTATGCATATAAAAAAGTTTACAATATATGTATATAATTTTTTTTTTGGGGGGGGGGGGGGGGGGGGAGAGAGAGACTATATACAAAATTTATATATTATGTATTAAAAAAAAAAAAATTATTCATACATTATTTTAAAATTTCAAAAAAATTTGGGGGGCCATGGCCTCCCCCTCGCCCCATGGCTCCACCCACGCTCAAGCTAGACTAATTCAGCTTGGCTTGTTTAGGGCTTAGCACGGCTCAGCTCAGAATATTATATATATATAAAGAATATTTTTGGTAATTTTATTTATAATTTTTAAATTTCCTTATCATATGTTGTAATAATTTTTAATTTACAATAATTAAGTTTAAGAAGTACTAATAACAATAAAAGTTTAAGAACTTAAAAGCCAAAAACTTTAATCACTCTCTACTCTTTGGATCAAAGGAGTACACCCAAATCTTATTTCTGTATATGAATTTATTAGTTTTCTGTAGTATCTTGTATTATAATTTATTAATAAACATTTTTATTAAAATCTTGTAAAACTAAAAGAAAAAATTGTGAATCAAGCTTGAGCTCGAGCAAGCTTGTTCAAGCCAAGCTCAAGCCTAAACATTCAAGCTTGAATCAAGCTCAAGCCGAGCTCGAGCATGTTCAAGCCAAGCTCAGCTCAGCTCAGCTTGGGTCATATACACCCCTAGTTAGTGATTACCATTGGGCCAGGTGCGTGTGCGGCCGCCTCATCACCAAGGAAAACTTATACCTTCCACCAATCCATTGAGTTTCCCCCTAGGAATAAGTCCCAGGACCACCTCCACCAACGATCATAACAAGTTCCTAGAGGTCTTTGACAATAAGCTGCTGTCTGAGAATGTACATACAACACAAATCTACAACAATCTGGACAATTAGATGCTATGAACTCTTTGGATAGGTCATAGACCTCCGATAATTGCATCGATCAGACAAGCCTAACTATCGGAGGAATGGATATGATTGCTGGACATTCATCTAGTTTTTATCACCATGTTACCCGCGTCAGATCTCAAATCGGACTGTTGGGACCTGTATGAACGATGCAACTAGAGGGCTGGGGATCATGGGAGGAATGAGTTCAGACACCTGAGATACAGCTCCATAAAAAGCTGAGACAGTTGAATGTGGCCTCTCTGTACTATATTTAATAATGTATCTGCTATCTGTCCAATTGAATAATAGTGGAGGGAAGATACACAGCTTTTGTTTACATAATTCAAGTCACCTCGGCAATTTTCAGTTTAGTTTGATGGATCTATAACATCTTACAAGCACAATGTAAACTGCAATTCCAAAATATATGAACATTGGAAAGATATATTTTGAAAAAATAACAATTATATTAGACAATGGGCAAAGATTTAGGAAAAGAGCCTCTGAGATAACAAAGCCTGACAGGTTGACTTCTCTGCATGGCTAAACAAGTCTGTCAGAACATTATTACACGAGAATTCCAAAATCCAAACTCTGCGAGGTATCAGATGAACTGCTTCAGAAACTCTGTAGCCACGAGCCTCCCCCTTGTGTTCACAGACAACTTTAATTCATTTATCTCTTTATCAATGTCCTGCATTTTTTAGTACTACAATTTTTAAATTTGAAACAATTATAGCCCAAAGATTAGCAAAAGCAGCAGCAATGACAACTATATCAACCAATAATTAATAATATATCACAAGAAAAATGAAAAAGGGCAAGAAGACCAAATAGAATAGCTTAAGTCCAATGCTTGGCTTCAGAAAGATTGGGTTTGAACTAGGAGCAAAATGGGTATATCATGGTTGCGACCCAATAAATAAGGATTCCAACATCATACAAAAAATTAGAAGGCACATTATTGAATGATGGTTTTGCACAAGAGATCTCCAGGAGATTGGGTGAACTGCACCCATCCTTGAAAGAAAACAGCAGATTATTTATCTTCTCCAGAGGTGTACATTATCTTAAGAGAAGTACAAGAAGAATTACCACAAATTATCAGAGGTATGTCAGAACCAAATTACTCTGACAGGAGAAACAGAGCTATATACATCTATTTTGTACACTTTGGAGTACTAGGGAAACCTCCGAGGCTTCTTGAAATATAAAGCACCGCAAAAAGGCATGATTTTCAGGAGCAAACAAACAACACGGGCAGTTTGATTGTGGGCCTGCGAATGTAACATTATTCAGTGTTCAACTCCCACTCCTTGACTTACCATGGTATCCATCATAGTTACCAAGTACGGGTACAGGTATACTATGGCAATGATCCGTTCAGGACGTACGGGTGTTATACGGCAAAAGTACGGGGAAAATAAACAAATAACTAATAATTATAAATAAATAAAAACCATAATATTAACTAATAACAATCATTTAATATGGAATATGTGTTTAACAAGGTAAAAATACAGTAAAAATCAGTGTAGTCAAGGCGTTGCCTAGGCGTTTTTGGACCTCAATCGCCTAGGCGCCCCTCTAGGCGGGCAAACCCCATAATTTTATTTATTTTTAAATCTCAATAAATAGACAAAAAAAAAAAACATGTAATGAAGAAGTAACAATATTCTAAATCGTTTTTTTCACTAAAAATATTATGCCTAATCACAGGGGGGGCTATGCCTAATATTATACATATAACATGGACAGTGACACAAATTTGGATATTTGGCCCAGATTTTGAAGTGTTTAATACTCCACTACGTCAACAAGTCTTTGGTTATGTGATGAATGATTGTAATAGACTTTTTATTTTATGTTTTTGTGGAATGTAGGTGTGGAGTTTTGGTCGTTTGGATGTTATATATAATAATATATATATGTGATATATATATATAATTATATATATATTTATATTAAATTTATCGCCTAGGCAATGCCTCGCCTAGCTGGGGCTAATCGCCTAGACACCTTGACTACACTGGTAAAAATACGTGTATTGGACATGTTTAATACGTAATTTGCATATTAAACGAGTATTATACGACATTATTGGCGGTGGTATCTTATAATCTGATACATCATACATGACAACTACCATTACAACCATTCACATAATCACATGATATCTAAGAACATTGTATCCCATAAAAAAGCAAGTACACCGATTGTCTGATTCATTAACATGAAATGGGGAATGCTAGCCCCAATTTTTTCACTTCCTCGCTTTCTCTACAGATTTGACACGTATAGCCACTTTACCCTGCAACTTTTGTAGCCGGTTGAAGCTTTCATTGTCCATGTATATTTTAGACCCCACCTTACTTAGTTTGTAATTTATAAAAAAACCTCATCCAACAGAGTTAGGATGTTAACAAAAAAAAAACAGAGTATGGATGGAGAAAGCATTTTATCTCTCCTAATTTTTTTTCTCCAGCTCTCTCTTGGTTTTACACTTTTTCGCCTGTTTCATCATCAATTTCCCACTCCACTCTCTCGCCAAATCACTTCCCTTTTTCATTTTCCTTACAACATCTCAACAATCTCCCTTTGTAAAAGCATCCAGAAATAGACCCCCTTCTCCATGAGAAACGCCCTGCCGATGATAATGGGCTGTAGTCTCCATTAACGGCAACATAACAACAACCACTTAATCTCGAAAAAAATCATTAAAAACAATATTGACGGTGAGCAATTCCACAGATTTTTTGAGGTTGGGGTGGGGTTGAGTCAAGAAAGACAACCCACATTCAAACAACTAAAATAGCTTAAATTTTTTTCATCATTTGGAAAAGATAGTCATACTAATGCTTGAACACTCCATGAAATCAGTCTGGTTGTCTTTTTCTTCATACCTTGTTACCCAGATACCATGTGGGTACATCATAAGCACGGGTTTACACTTGAAAATGAAATGTTCTAGGTGTCTAGGTAGCATGGTTATGAAGTAGATTGATGCCATGGTGTTTCTTTCAATCTAATGTTTCATTCACCGTTTTAGTGTTCCAGAAAGACTCTCCTACGGTGACCTCCCAAAGAGAAAGTGGGGGAAGAGACCTTCTTCTCTGTAAGAAAAAAAGGAACAAGGACGCTGGAGGAGATAGAGGGACTTTATTTGCTCTTTTGTCTTAATCTTAAATGTGAAAGGGGCTTTTTATAAATTATAAAATATTAAGGGGGCTATCTTAAAGATAGAAGGTGACAAAGCTTTAACAGGCTGCAAAAGCAGCTGGAAAAAGTAATTATACGTGTCGGCTAGATAGGGAAAGTGAGGATTTACGAATCTGGGGCTAGCATTCCCCAACATGAAATACATCAACCACTACAAGCATAGATCACTAATAATAACATTTAAGTTCAAAGACCTCAAAAAACTTTTAACATTATAACTATACTTCTAGAGCCCTCAACTTTCCTAGTCCTCTTCATCTTCTACATAGGAACACGATAACCAATGCTAACAGAGATTTTCTGTCATTGTGTTCTTAACTTCTGGAGGACACGATCAGAAATCACGCATGTTGGGTTACCAATGGGATAAATGTTACTTCAACTGACTTGATCCACCATCTCTTAATTGACATCACAATATTTAATTTGTCCCAAATCGTTTTTCTTCGATAGCGTCTTCATGTTGCCATCTAATATCATTTGGCCTAAATCTCAATAATCAATCAATGTGTTTTATATAACCTCTTATATGAATACGGTTTGCGTAAATATAACTTGATGCAAAACATAATTTAACCCTGCCAATTCCTAAATCCACAGCCTTGATCCTATATCGTATTCAACGAAACTTTCTCTTGGCAGAGCTAGGTTCCAAAAGAAAATATCATCTCGTAGATTGGAAGCAAATTTGTAACCCCTTAAGTGTTGGAAGTCTTAACCTTGTTCCAACCCGTAGGATCAACCAAGCCCTTTTGGGCAAGTGGGTTTGGAGGTTTGGCGAAGAGCACAATAGTCTTTGGAGGAAGGTGATATCCGCGAAATATGGGGAATCATCCCGTTGGAAGCCAAATGGAGTGCGTGGCCCGCACGACATTGGTCTGTGGAAAGGTATAATGGCTACAATCACACTTCTTGATGCCCATATAAGGTTTAAGTTAGGAAACGAAACTGAAATCCTATTTTGGGAAGATATTTGGTGTGGTCAGTCGAGGCTCATGGATGATTTTAGGAACATCTTTCTCCTTGCTCTAAATAAAGGGGCCTCCATAGCTGATTGTGTTGAGAGGGTAATGAGTGAGTTAGTGGTGCCCCGACTACGACGGAACCTGAACGTCTGGGAGTTAGAAAACATGCAACACCTCTTGCGGCGGAATCCGCTCCCCCGTCACCCAGGTCAACGATGTTAGGGTATGGTCAAAAAGCAACAATGGTTGGTTTTTAGTGAGATCTTTTTTACAATCCTTGGCTGAAGTCCCCGCATACTCCTTTCCTCATAAGCTGTTTAACACTCTGAAGTCCCATCTAAGGTATCTTTCTTCCTCTGGTCTACAACTCTGAATAAGATTCTTACAACAAATCACTTAAAGAGCAGAGGATGAAGTATGGCTAATTGTTGTTATTTATGCCTGTCTGAGGAATAGATAGTAGATCACTTGACCTTGCATTGTCCGGTTGTCTTTAGAATTTGGGATTTCTTCCTATCTTAGTTAGGTGTGGAGTGGGTATTCCCTCTCTCCTTTCGGAGCTTCTTATTGGGTTGGCAATTGACGCCCCTGCGGGGGCCAAGGGAGTACTCTAGACTTCACTGCCTGGAGCTATATCGTGAGGTGTATGAAAGAAAAGAAATTGCCGCGTATTTGACAATTCCCCCTCTTCCACCTCCCGTATCATAGCTCAAATTCGTCACATGCTTGAGGGATGGTCCTCCATCTCTCAATGGGGTGGGGACGTAAGGGATATTTTGATGTGAGATTACCCAATTCGATTTTCCTTTGCTTCTTCTGATTCTATATTCTTTATGTCTCTTCCTTTCAGTTTATAACTCTATAAGTTGTTGTATTTCTCTTCTTCAACAATAAAAAATATTGTAATTTCATTGTATAGTATACCATTGCATATTTTCATACTACTATATAATTCTGATGCTACTTCTATACTTTATAATTTCTAAATAGCTCACTTTATGAGATACAATACCTGTGAATCTATGACATGATAGTATACTTTAGAATACATGGTGTAAACGCAATTAAAATATATATAACAACTAACCAAAACATAAGTATTTTTCCATTAATGTACTTTTTTATTAATGCTTAAAAATTATAATTTAAAATAATTATTATTAGGGTTAACTAAATTAATTAACTTACAAAGAGTAAAGTGGATTTGTGAGAATAAATTATGCACTGGTCTTATATTAAATATTAACTAATATATAAACATATATTAATAAGTACTCAAATATTTAAATATAATTTAAAACTAAACTAATTTAAAATTCTAACCAATCGATAGATTGGCCGGACATACAAAACACACAAAATTTACAACTAATATGGGCAACTAATAATCCTAATATGGTAACAATCAGAATCAAATTCTCATTTTTTATTTTTTTCCCAAAAATATAAAACATATTATTTAGAGTACAAAATTAGAAGTTTTTTGGCAAATCAATACTTATAATTTGGGGATCTAAAACTATGCTTAAAAGTAAATAAAGAAGAAAAAAATTACCTATATAGAAAATCTCCTTGAAACATTTCTTTCCAATAGAATCCCCACAACTATTTTCACCAAGCATCACCTTCTTAGGGTTGATTTCGCCCCAAAGGAGTGAGTGAAAAGGAGGGAAGGATATCAAAAGGAGAAAAAAAATCCAATTATAGAATGTTTCAGTCAAAGTGTTGAAATGTCAATTGTCAACACTTAGTCAAAACATTGAATTTTATAACATGACTTTTGCCAATTTCTCACAATATATTACAAAATTATGGAAAATATTGTCAAAATTGTGGTCAAATATTGTAAAATGTACGCTGTCTAGTACTTAAATTTTGGCTGAAATTTAGATAATTTGCAAGAAATTTAAAACATTGATTAGTGTAAAAAATCACGGACTTTTTACCAATATTAAATATCCATCCTCTGAATGAATTCATCGAAGATTGGTGATGACTCCCAATCAACGATTTCTCACTCTAAATAAAAATAATAAACGATTTTGAGTTTAAGATTAGCTTCTTGGTATTCCATCGTCTCACTGCAATTCGTCGATACCTATACATCTACCATGGCCTCAAGTATCTACTATCTACTACAACTATCTCTCTGAAATCTAGCACAAACAAGACTGCTCTGATATCAAACTTATGCAATGGGTGACAAGATGATGGTAAAATAAAAAACTTTGATTACCGTCAAAGCCTAATGATGCAGGACCATGCAACTAGCCTACGATGATGCAATTTAGAGGTCAGAAATTGAATTCCAGTAATATAGAAAGTTATGAAACTATCTGGGTTCACACGATTATAATAAAGAAAATCAAAGGGGGAATTTATAATATCCTAGGTCAAGTAACAATCCCGCAGTTATGGATCTCCAAATTGAATTAGGTGATCGGAATGGAAGTGAGTACTTCCACTAGCATAGGGATTTCAACCAATAACCAATTTTAGCTCCCTAACTCAATTGAGGATTTCAAGAACAAGTCTAGGCTCAACAATTGTTAGGGATGGAATCATGCATGTAAATTAGGGTTTCAAACTATATTGAATTGTAAAACATAAACCAGCAGCGATAACAAAAAGGGTGATGAAAATTGGGGTTAGGATATAGGGAGTTATAGTTTTAGAGTTTAGGGTTGAACTAGGGCTTATGGAAGACTGTCTTTAGGGTTTTAAGGTTGATCTAGGGCTGGGAAAGCAATTGATAGGGACTGGGGTGGCTGTAGGGTAAGGGAACAGCAAGGGAATTATTCCAAAAAAAAAACAGCAAGGAAAATAGGGTAGAGTGGTACGGCTGGGGCTGGACTGGTGTGGGGTAGGGTGTACGATGAGAAAATAGCAAGAGGAATGAGTGTAGGGGTGGTGGGGCAGTGTTAGGAGGGTTGCAGGAAATCTGTAGCAGCAATGGGAGTGTTTTTTTTTTTTTGATTGGTAGCAATGGGGGAATATTAAGAGAGCTGTAACAGTCAGAGGGGGACTATAGGATGACTAGGACAGCAACAGGAAACTGTAGATAGGGCTACAGCTGAATTTGGGGAAGGGGATTGAGCTGGGACAAGTTAGGGAAAGGATAGGGATATGTGGGAAAAGGACTGGGATAGGTGGGAGGAGACTAGCTGCAGCCTGAAAACAGGTAGGGAACTTGTTGGCTGCACTAGAATAGGGTTGGGAGGCTGCAACAGCGTTGGAAAGGTAAGGGAGTAACAGTGATGGGAGGTGGCTGGAAGTAGGGTATGGCAGCAAGGGGATGGCGAAAGAAAAACAGCAGCAAGGGGGAAGGTGGCAGCTGCAATTGGAATGTAGTAGATCGAATGTTTGCCAAAAAAAAAGAGATAAACAAAAGAGAATAAGAGAGAAGATAACCTGACTTCACACCAAGGATTGATCTAGCTTCACACCATCCTTTCACAGAAGATTCCAAAAGCAAAAGCTCTCATATGTTTATTCATTCATTAAATTCCGTTCTCTACTCCCAAAGAGAGTATTTACAAAGAAATGAATAAAACATAATCCTAGTAATAATTACAAAAGTGTCATTATTAATTTAATAAATCCTAGTAATTACATGAGTGTCACTACTAATATAAAAACAAACTAATAAACTAAAACAAAAGTAAATAAACTAAGATAACTAATAAAAGGTCCGACCATCTATAATGGGCTACACCATCCTATGGGCTAATCATAGCCCACAAATCCTCCAGTTCTCGATCTAACGACGGATCTCCCTCCACATCACGATCTAACAAAAGATCTCCATCAAGGACAAGATCCAATGTTGGATCTCCATCGAGAAAATGATCCAAGCATCTGATGTTCGCATCACCTAAGTATCTCATAGGGAAACTAAAGGAAAGCCTCTTACAAGGTGCTAATTCAATCAACCGCAAAAATTCTCAAAAGAACTCAATTCAAAACCCTAAAGGCTAATTATCATACAATTAATCAAAAGTCTTATAACAATGCTTTCATAACATTCATTTATAAGAACATTAAATCCTAAAAGATAAGAAATGAATCTCAGCCGTCCATCCAAAATAACAAGAATATTTTTAATATCCTTAATTTCCAACACTAATTGTACATCCAGACTTCTAAGTTCTAACCATGTTTCGATGCCCAAAATATTAGAATCTTGATAAATTTGTGAGATAGTTGTTGTATATGTTGGAAAATGCTTTCTAACGCATCTTATGACTTTTCAATCGACGATCGGATATTTGAGCAACAAGTTATGATCTCCCGAAGCTGGCTGTCTTATCCCGTGGGATTTGAAAATCTACTTCTTTACGCATATGATGCCTTTTCAATTAGATATTTGAGCAGAAAGTTATGACCACTCGAAGCTAACTGTCTTATCCAACGGGATTCATAAATTTACTATTTTTTTCACGAATCTATTTGGCACTTCTAGTCCTAGGTTGCATCAGGTACTTATTAAATTTTAACAGTATATCATCATTAATAAGTTTGTAGGAGTGTTAACTTTTAAAGTAACATGAAATACAATGATGAGTACATGACATTAATACCTTGAGGATGGCATACCCTTGACCATGTTGCAGAAGGAATTCCTAGTAAGTCATGCAGATGGCCATGAAGAAGATTTATTGGCAACGTTGAAGAAAATCAAGATTGGGAAATAGACCTCGGAAATAGGAAATATTCATTTGATCCTGACACCCAATCCTCAATATTCCCTTGCTGTAATTTAGGAAATGGTTGCATAGGTCTTAAAATTTTGGGACTGGGCATCTCAAATTTATATGGATGGAACTTGGAAGTTCAAAAGCAGATAAGCTTGCTATTGTAGATACTCACTAAGTTTCTATTGGTTTTGGATCATACTCAGCCGTACTGCATTTTTTATGTTTTCAACAAACTTCACCTTTCTGAAAAAAGATTTTTAAAAAGAACATAAGTGCTGAGATACCTCGTAATTTTGTGCTCTAATTACAAGACAGACCAGGGGAGCATATTATTATCCTAAGGCAAACTAAGCAAAACAACATCCAACAAGTACATAAAGTAAAGAAACACCAACAAAGACAAGATATGGAATCTTCCAATAAAATCAAAAGGAGAGCAGCTTCAACTGATAGAGCATGAAAAAAAAATGCAAGGGACAAGAATGTTTTGAAAGCTTGCAGTAGCACGAGTATTAGTCTTGCTTGGCATAGCAATTTGATTTGGGAGTAAGAGGAAAGGAGGATCAGCAGATGCCCAGATAAATCAGATACTGAAAGCTAAAAGTGGATGGCCAAACAAATCTTTATTAATGAACATGAAAAGTAATTCTAATTTCTACATATACTAGTCGAATGCAGCACCTAATGCATGAAGAGTACAAGGACTACATTTGCTAGCCAATCTATTATTAGTCTATCAAGTAACAAAGGAAAAGGTAAATGTCAAATCCCAAAGAACTCTTGCCTCCATGAATTGCACAATAAAATCGATAAGCTTGTGCTTTAGCATATCCTCACAATGATAGTTCGTGATAAGAAAACTAATGTCATAACCCTGCAAAGTGAACAAATTAAACATTAGTAATGTCATCCAGAAAGTGTTTTAAGCAAAAAAGAGAAGACCTAGTTAATTTTCTATTGAATTATTAAAAAAAAATTGAGAATATTAAATTATAATGTAGACACATGCTTTGAAAGATTTCTAATTGATGAAATCAAAACAAAAGCATCTGATTAAACCTAAAATTTCATTTTATCTGCTTGTGCTGACTCTAAAATCTTAAAGAGCTCTTGTTTTTAAGTGTTAATGTCATATTTTCATCTTATTTTATGTAAAAAGAGGAGGATGTACTATTATAATCTCTCTCACTTCTTCTTTCTTCTTTTCTTCTCTTTAATCACCATATGGAACTCTGAAATGAACATGGCATAACAGTGAAATTAATTTTGGTTCATCTATTAAAGATTTTAATCTCATTCTTTTCTATCTTGTTCTAATTTATTTTTTACCTTCCTGTTATTCTCTAGAACAAACCCTAAATAGGTTAATTTATTTTTAGGGTATCTAATCTCTTTGTACCCAAGTGATGTTGAGTTATATATGTTTCAATTCATTTTCGCCATGATTCAATCGGGAAAAAAAATTCTGAATGAAGAGGTTCAAAAAATGTTAAAGCGCTGATCCGAAAAAGGTGTAGCTAATGCACCATGCAAAGATCGAAGGAAGATCTCTTATGTTGAAGACGCAACCCTCATATATTGTGTAATTGTCGTTTTATTTCGAAAGTGATGAACTTTTTTGAGATCTTCATCTTCTTTGAATAAATTGTGTTTGATATCATGGAGAAGTGTGAGATGAAAATTGGAATAGTCTCCCATCATGATGCTATAGGAGGACAAGTTGCTTCCTTTGAGTTAAACAGAGTAACTATCTCCAATGGGCTAAATTTGTCCAAGTGTTTCTAACCACCCGAGAGAAAGATATTTATCTCACAATGGAAAAACCCATGGAGGGTGTGCCAATAACTCTAGGGAATGGATCCATGATAATACATAGAACATGACTTGGTTATAGATCCAATGTTATGTTTCTAGACACTGCCAAATAAATAGGGAGACATTACGTGAAATGCACTTCGGAGAGAAGAATTTTAGCCATCTCAGTTGTTTCTGAAAATATTCCCCTTACAGAAAGGAGGTAAGTCATTAGGTGAATACTAAAACAAGCACTACAAGCAGGTTGTTATGAATGTTCATGAGATGCACTCTCCCGGATGAATAAGAATCACGTGAAATAAGTAGCTGCCCTTATTGATCGAAGATTATTCAATGACTTGAGGGGAATGTGGGAAGAGTTGAATGTCTGTCAGCCTCTGACCAATGACTTGGGGCTTGGGGCCTGGCACATAATAAATGTGAGCTCATCTGGCTTAGATCCTTGGGGGCAGAAATTGGGTTCTAATCCAATGATCCATTAAGTTGTATTGTGACTAGGGGGGCCAATGGGTCGAACTGGCCTTCCCAGAATTAGCCCGAAAATGGCCCAAATTTTAAGCCCTGAGTGGGGTTGGGCTCGATATGTGTAAGCTCACATAATTTAGGGTCGGGCTAAGCATAGTAACAAAGTTCTCGAATAATTCCCGAATTGTACCCGAACTATTCATTTTTTAAGGGGTGCCGTTTAAAAAGGCTTCTTTTTCCAGAACTAACGAATAATTCCCGAACTGACGAATTATTCGCGAATAATTCCCGAACGAACGAATTATTCCGAACTTATTCCGAATGAAGATTTCTCACAAATTATTCGTTCATACTTATTCATAATTCTAAAATAAAAATGAGGGTAAAATGAATTTTCTATTAGCAATAGAATTATTACTAATAACTCGAGACTTATTTCACATTGAGAAATCTTCATTTGATTGAAATCGCCAACTGATAGAAGAATGAGAAAACTCTATTCGAGTAAGCTATTTTAGGATTTTGATTACATTCGATTGAATTGAGAGAAAAAAGATAATTTTGCAAGCTGGTTAGTCTGTTGAATTTCCACTGAACTAAGAGAAAATAAGATTTGTGTTATTTATTCTGAGCTATTTCAATATTTTGCTAAATAACTATGTTATGCCAAATAAATACACTCATATATTGTTTTTCTGATTTTATCTATTCAGATTATTTTTCTCGTTTTTATATATTTTTTAATTGCTTATATAATTTGATTTGCATATACAAACATGTAATCTAAATTATTCTTTTTTCTTAAATTACATAAAGCTTACTTAAGCCTTATGTAATTTTTTTCTTGAGTTTGCGAATTTACATAATGCTTGTTTTTTAGAAATTGGAATAAATGTTAACATAGTAAGAGATGTCAATACATATAGATTGGTAGATGAATTAGTTGGCATCACGTTCTTATTTTTTATAATTATTAATTTTTATTTTTTCGAACTTATCCCGAACTTAACCCGAATTTGCCGATTTTTTCCATTTTTTTTCGAACTTAACCCCTGCCGAATAATTCCCGAATCCGAACTTTGTTACTATGGGGCTAAGGCTTGGTTGAATGAAGCCTAGGCCCAGCCCGATCATATATAATGCAACAACATATGATACATGTTAATCATATATAATATATTAAAAACAATATTACTATACTCTTTCTGTCCCGTGTGGGAATGGATTGGGTCTTTCCCTCTTCCCTGCATAGCTTCTTATCCTACTGGCACTTGAATTGGGGGGATGGCTCGAGGAAGATTATTTGGTCGGTGTTGCCCAACGCCATTTTGTGGTCTATCTGGAAGGAGAGGAATAGGAGAGTTTTCGAGGACTCTCTATATGTTCCTTTTCGTATTTGTTCCAGAGTTCGGGTGTTGATTATGGACTGGTGTTCAGTATTTTTTGAGGGTGGTGAGTTGGGTTTGTTGTTATCGTGAGGGTATGTTTTGTCTAAGGCCATGGGCCATCTTCGCGGGGTTGCTTAGCAGCTGTTTTTCTTATTGCATCTTTTTGTTGGGTTCATGTACTTGTGAACTCTCCCCATTTCATGTTCTTGTATATTTTTCCTGTTTCTAATATATTCACCGGATTATCGATCAAAAAACTTAAGTACTAAAATGTTGTTTTTTTGGTTGTGTAATAAAATTTTGTAAGCCTGGCCCGTGTTAAGGCAAGGCTTGATTCCTTCAGGTCATATAGGCTTGGGCCAGGCTTGGGCTCAATACTTTCCACTTACGGCTAGGCCTGGACAGCCTAGCCTGGCCCATTGACAGCACTAATTGTGACAATCAGGAAGCAGCTCATATAGCCAACAGTCCGATTTTCCATGAGAAAACCAACTGTCATTTCATCAGAGAGAAGTTGGCTATAAAGAGATCTCAATGATAGTTTTAAGGAATCCATGTCCAAGTTGAGAAGCTCGTTTCCCAGGAAGCGCATTTGGGAAACGAGTTTGATTCGGCTCCCCCATTTTTCAAGAAGTGATTGGAAAGCGATTGGGAAACACTCTTTAGTGGGTCAGACGATTATATGAATCGTGTGAGAATTGTGAGGGAAGCGAGAAGAAAACGTGTCGGAAATGAGAGAGAATCGTGAAGGAACCCTGAGAGAATCGAATTCAAATGGAATGAATAACTAATTTTGTATTTATTTTCTGTATTTTTCTCTATCTTTCCTTTATTCTTTTATTTGGAAGACATTGAATTCACAATGGTTTTAACTTTTACATTACCATTATCTCCTTGTGTTTAAAAATGCTAAGGCTAACAAGAAAAGAACTCATAAGAAGCAAGACACAGATTGGCCATGCCTTTAGCTCTATCCACTAATTATATATAATTATAGGGAAGCAGTGGGAGGGATATGATGCGGTATTAGAAGGTTTTTTAATTTTTTGACATGTAGCAACCATGTATTGGCTATGGTGGAGAGGTTTGCAGCGGTTATAATTTTTGATACGACACAACTCTTCTTATTCTTTGTTTTTATATCTTATTGATATCCCTCTCCCCTATTCTCTCCTTCCTACATCCCTCTCCATTTGAAACATCTCAGAGAACACATACTCATTAGTAAAATAAGTCAATATATTTCATATTTTGTGGCCTCAAAAAGGGAAGTAACCTCTCTCTCTCTATTTTTACTTCTCTACAAGAAATTTTCAACTACCTCTTTTTTCACGAGGTCGAAGCCGGACAGGTCAGTCAAGGGAAGAATGACCTTCTCCCAATCAAACATATCTTTCATCAAATGTACAGTTCTTTTATGTTTGCTCTTTTTTATCATTATTTTTTGTATTGGGAAATGCCTAATTTTAAAGTTGTTTTTCCTTTTCTTATATTAAAGCATGTTCTTTGTTCATCCATGGAGCCCGGTACGATTACTTTATTGGACAGGGACGTAAATAGGTGAAGTGTAACTATTTAAAGGGTCAATTTCTATTTAATAAAATTATGCAAATGTCCTTGATCGATAACTCGAGTCAGGGGCAACTATAATGGGAAATGATTAGGTTCATAAGCAGTGTTACCTAGGCACGTGGAACGGGTGCCAAGTGTCTAGAGGTGTTCGGCACGGCAAGCTCTAAAAATCCCAATACGGCGACACGGACATACAAATTTTTAAAAATTATTATTATTATTATATATTATATATTATAACTCAAAATTTTTAAACAATAACACATGTCCCTAGTTTAAAAAAAAAAGTATATACCTAAGTTATAAAAAATACTCATATAGGGAGTGAAAATGAGCAACAGAGAAAAAAGAGAAGAGAGACCGCTGCTCCCCTAATAAAATTCCTCTATGTTTCTAAAAAAGCAACAAAACTTTACAAAAAGTTCATAGCAATTGTATTTTTATAATGGCACGACATATTTGAAGCACCATGTGCCTTACCATAATGTTGACGTCACCATGACATTGTATAGGCATGTACCAAGGAGTGTCATGTCGTGTCCAAGTGTCGGCACGGCAAAATTTGAAAAACTGAAGTGCCTAGGTAACACTGTTCATAAGTCTTTATCACTATTTAGTTCTCTGAAGATGTTACATGTGGTGCCTAGGAGCATGATTTGTCAATGAGTATTGGATTAGCATATTATTGTAGGATTAAATAGTGTATTCAGATATTTAACTTTTTACACAACGAATTTTTATATCTATATTTAAATAATTTCGGACAGAGTTCAATTCGTTTGTGCAAGTCTACACACTAACTAGTGTACTCCCACCACAAGTGTAACACATATCCAATCCTTGGGATATGTTGGTATAAACACTCATGTTCATGAGATGAAACAGTCCTTTGCATTTTTACTAACACATGCAAATTGGGTAGGTGGTCTGGGTCACACAAAAGGCGCGTGATCCACTCTTTTGGACCTGTGTATTGCAAGATCGAATCACAGTGAATCGCGATTGAATTCGGGGAGAGTTCAATCGCACCCACAGGTGAACACATGTCCATGTTCACCCCTTTTAATTATGGTTAAGATTCACTAACCCTTAGGGTTCAATTACCTAACCTTGGTTTTTATAAAATAATATTAAAAAAACTTGTAACTCTGGTTAAGAACTTTTAACCCTTATGTTAATATTTTTTAAATATTCTTTCTAAAAATCAAGGTTAGATTGTTGCATCCTAAGGATTAGTGAATCCTAACCACAGTTAATAGGGCCATAGGGGTGAGCAAGGACACGTGTTGACCTGTGGGTGCGATTGAACTCTCCCCTAGTTCAATCATGATTGGCTGTGATTCGATCTCGTGTATCCTATGGGGCTCTATACTAGTTTCATGTGAAATGAAGCTTCCTAATAGGTTCTTGTAAAACAAGACTTGATTGTGCTAAACCCCCAACAACATGGATAATATTATCGTTGGTGGAAAGTAGTGGCACAACAATAAGAAAGATTAGGAGTATAGTAAAGAACCCCCATAATCTTTCTTATTCGCTTTTTTCAAGCTTCCTTGGTCGCCTCTTTATCGTTTATCAATCTCATTTCCCAAAGATTTTTGGAGCCTCGCTTTCCACTTCTTGCTTTTGATTCACTTCTAGATTTCACTTCTCGCTTTGTTACTATGATTGCAACACCATTGATGAGATTCAAAAATCAACTTGCAGATATGTTCACCAAGGCTCTTTGTCGCAGATAATTGGAGAATGTCTTATTTAATCTTCAAGGGGGGTTTAGACAAAAGATTACTTATTAAGTGTAAAATAGGAATTTTGTTTTTTTGCTTAAAACCATTTTAATATATATGAGAAAAGAGGACGTACTATTATAATGACTCATGTCCTCTCTCTCTCCCTCTCTCAGTTCTATCTTATTTTCTTCTTTTAATTTATCATATTAAACTCTAGAATGAACAAGTCAGTAAGTGTAACAAAGCACAATCAACTTCTTGTTTGATAAATTCTCAAATTTTCTCTTAAGATCAAGAGATCATCACTAATGTAGATCATGGAAGAAATACCAGACCCATAAATCTTTTATTATGATTAAGGCCCCATTCGTAGGCTCTTCTTCATATTATTGAAACTAACTATTATTTGTTGTTTATTGGGAGCTTAAAATCTTATTGTTAATTATTATTGGTACAATATTGTTTTCACAAAATGTCCATGTAAAGGACAACTAATGGATCCAGGGTAGAGCCACTGTGTTTACCTTACTTGACAACTCGGTTTTAGCCTAGAACGAGTCATGTACTAGAACTTCAAAACCTTGTTATGAATACGAGAAGCAATAAAATAAAAAAACAGCTCATAAAGGTCACAAACTCGTAAAAATATTTATCAAAAGTCACCCTCGACTAAAAGAATCACAAGAATATTCTACCCAATGTGTCGCTTAACTTTTAGTCAAATATCAAAATCACTGACACTATTGGTAGGAAATAGTTTAATCTGTGAGCCTAAAATGCCAAAATTTTCTTTATTCTTATGTAGGTCTGTTACATACTTACATATCCCCTTATCCTGTTGAGAAAATTGAAAACAAACAACTTCTTTTCTCCCTAGAGTGATTTGTTCCCTACATGATATTAAGTTTCCTTATCTGCATGAAAGTACGTTTCACTATTCTCAAGATGTGCTAATTATTTCATATGCTCCTTTAAGCAGCTGGAATTATAATGATAACCAAGATGTCGAACTGACCATAGGGGTAATCCCATTGTGATAATAGATCCTATTACTCTACTCTTTTTTTACATGCAATCCTATTACTCTACATCAAGGTTGTCACTAAGAAGTTGTACAGTAAACAACACTTAGCTGATTTTTTTACATGTTTTTTCTTTTTTCTTTCTGTTTTTTTTTTGGTTGGGGGGAGGGGGGAATGCATATGTTAATAGGTGTTGGACGCAGCGATTATAGCCTTATGACTCTAAATCTGTTGAGAGACATGTTCAATATTATCATCATGGGGGCTGCTTTATTAAATCTTTTGTGTAAGGACATTTATGTCCAAAGTGCTTAATTAATTAATAAAAAAGAAAAAGGGGACCCGTGAGACAGTCTCACGTTTTCCCTTATTCATCTCATCCCTTTTCTCTCTTCTTCCTCCTTTATCCATTCTTTAACACTAACTGCTATTGCATAAATTACAACTAAATCAATGTTTTTCTTGGGGAAGATTGACTACGCTATCTTCTTCTTTTTTTATATCAATCAGTTGTTTCAGGTAATTCTTACTGGGTGGTAGTGTTTCAAGTAGTTGACAGACTCTTGAACTCGATGAAAATAAACCTCTATATAATAAATCCTGCCCCTTGAACTCGATGAAGATAAAGATCTATATTATAAATCCTTCAAATATTACCGATTAAAAAATATGGTTCAAATTTTTTATGCAATGAAAAATCACCATCTACGCCTTGTCCCAATTGTGTGGGGTCGGCTATACAAATCCACTCATCTCATTCTCTTAAGCATCATATCCTCCATAGATAAATGTCTTCACAACATTTCTTACAAATACAATCCACTTTTATTTCAGGCTTATTATAGCCATAGACCTGCGCCAGTCCGTTTATTTCAACGATGTCGTCAATAGCCTTTGTTACAGACTTACAGTTGACCAAACCATTTCAATTGATTCTTCCTTATTTCATCACCTATTGAAGCCCCTCCTAGGTTCTCTGAGATGCACTCATTTCTGATTCTTTCCGAGTGTTGCCACTCATCCATCTCAATATCCCGATCTCGACAACCTTTTTCTTTGTACCTCCTGTTTCACAAGTATCTAGCATTCTACTCCATACAATATAGCAGGTCTTATTTAGCATCTTTTTTTTTTTTTCCATCAGACTAGTAGGTATGTAGCACCCTAGACTAGAAGCACAAATCCATTGTTGCATACTTACATTGTTATCATTTTCATCAACGAAGATATATATACAACAATTTGGGATCAATTACACGAACCCTATTGATGATTCCACTCTAATTAGGGCCATGTCTTCCATTAAGCATTTTTTTTTAATCGGTAAGAAAGATCAGGCCAATTGATCAGGGAAGAATACATAAAAGCAATTCACTAATTGGTGAACATGAAAAAGGAAAGAGACAAAATCGCCATAGGAGCAGTAACCAAACCCACAATACAAATCAAATCCTACTCGAATACAAGAAATGAGATCAAGTCAAAATCCCCAAGGTCATCCCCAATAGCACCACCCCAAGAGAGTAGGAGATTCAATATACGAGTCCAAATAGCTTCTAAAGACAATGTTAAGTTCTCAAAGACATGCTTATTCCTCTCCTCACAAATGCAATAACAAATGTCACACAGGATCATTCTCCACAAAATCTGCATAGAGTCATCCACCCCACTCTTAGGCCAGCTGGAAATGAAATCCCTGAAACTGAGCAGAAACACCCATTGCATCCCCAAGCGGGATAGAACTTGATTCCAAAACCATTTAGCATAAGGACAAGATTCGGTGAAAGCGTTTTTTTAATCTTCTCTCACTTCAGTCAACGTCCTTTTCAGTCTTACCCTCATTCTCTTAGAGCCTTCAACCTACACCCGACATCCTTCTCAATCATCATCACTCCCTCTTTATGAATAGTGTCAAAGCAATGGTCGCCTTGGGGCATCTCCTAGCTATCGATAGTAACTAAAGCCTCATCTCTATACATGAGCATATACACTGTCTTGGACTCTTGGTTCAATTTATTTTCAAGCCATTGGAATTAAGGCATCCCCAATAGTTCCAAGTTGGCATCTGCCCCCTCTTGAGTCTCATCAAACAACAGTCTATCGTATACTCTGCCCCAAAAAATAATACGCAAAGACACATAAGCCAAGGGGCATCCTTTTGAACATGGATAGAGATTCGTCCATAATCAGTTCAAAAAGTAATGGGCTCGAGGCAGAGCCTCCCATAACTGCATCTTCCTCATACCCACCACATTATTTTTCTAGGAACTATATATCATATGCTTTCTCAAGGCTAACAAATACTACCCGAGATTCTTCCTACTCCTTAAAATATATATAACTAATTATCTAAAACAAAAGATTTTTTTTGGTAATGGTGGGTGCCCCAAAGCCTTCGATCCAATAGCTAGTTCCTTCAGGTATCTGCACCGACCCACTCGGAATTTTCTCTACGGATACCAAGGTAAGTCAAGGAGTGGGAATTGAACACACGACCATAGGGAGCAAACCCGGGACGCTAGCCAACAGCACCAACCCCTAGTGGGTAAACAAAAGATATCATTGGATGATAAACAATATTCATGAATACTTGTAAAATAAATTACATACTGCCACTTAAACATCACAGTTGATTTGTTAATCAACACAAATTTTACCGTCTTGTGGTAACTTATACTTTTTATAAGTTAAATAGGAAAATATATTAGTGAGGGAGCGATTACAAGGAAAAGTCCATTGATTGGTTAACAAAGAAGACCTTAAAAACAACCCTCGGGCAAAACTCCCAACCACAAACACCCTAACCAGAATGAATAGAAGAGGGTAGATCCAAGATGAGACTATATATACCTGTACTGGCTTTCTCCTCAACACTTGGAATGCCTCTGCCCTCATTGATAAAAATCTAAGAAATTTTTTAGTTAGTATGTTTTCAAGCTCATCTGCCTGCTTTACCTATACAAGAAGAAAACATATGCATATAAGAAGAAAGTGGAAAACAAACTGCAACAGGAAAAATACGCATTTTACAATTCTAAATGTACGATTATATCCTTCTACAGAAAGCAAGGTGTGCAACTCCTAAGGATAAATATAAGAGGACGTGTTAACTGACTGCTAGACGGATGGTTGCAGCTTCCTTAAGAAAAATCAGTACAGATCAATTGTAGTACCCATCACCAGTAAAGAGATAATATGTGGCTTATTCCCCATCTAAATATATATATATATATATATAGAGAGAGAGAGAGAGAGGAGATCCACATTTAAAACCTTGGGTGTGATATGTGTCTCGGAAAAATTGAATTTCACAAGAATGGTCCCATAGATCCCCTTATGGCAGTTCCAGTTGCATTCATTTCCTTGATTGGATCTTTGTGGACCCACTAAAGCGAACGAAACACGCATCACATTTATGTGATGTAAATCAGCGACATACCAATTTTTAGGCCCTGAACAAAAGGCAAAAGTGAAAAGGGAGGCCTACGCCAGCTCCAGGAGCCCAGAGAAGCACTGGAGTCCCAGGCTCCCAGCTCCAGCAGTCCCTTCAACAGGCTACAACTAAGTCGTTGATGGTCCATTTGGGCTGAAATTTTTATGGCATTTAGGTTGCGAGTCTAGTGCACATGTATAAGTTAAAGTCGATTAATGGAGTCCAAGTATGGTTCCTCAGTGGATTTTATTTGTTGATCCTTTTCAGACTATGTTATGTTTAAGTAACTGTATTTTGGTCTTTTGGCTCATACAGATTTTAAGGGTATTAAGACTGTTTTTTTACTTCAAATTATTTTGAAGGGGCACAGATCAGATTCAGGTTGCTATGGAGGTCATATAAAAGTTATGAATGGATGACTAGGGGAGAATAGCCTAAGTGGAATCATGTCCCAATCCTACTCAAATTTTTTGTGTTACAGCCCTTATTGTAGGTTTTGCGATGCACCTATTCTCTTGATTTTTGTTGATTTGCTCTTCTATCTTCTCCCATCACTCAATTGTTCCAGTATTTGTTTGCTGCATATTTTATTTGTGTCAAGTAGCATCAGAGCTATATCTGAGCATGCATTTTCGAAGACAATGACTAATAAGAACATCGAAACACTATGATGGCAAACATTTTCTTCTAAACCTAGTTTCATGATTGGAGAAGAGTTGAACGGAATGCTACTTAGAACCCAACGATCAATTGACAGATTCTGTCGATAATTGGGAAAATCCTGGATCTTCGAAGAAAACATTGACGGAGATACCGGAAGATGGAAAACCACAAATCAAACCTACTAACATGGAAATCATGGAGAACTAAAACTTGATAGGTATGATGCACATGATTCTGATGATGATCTCAATATCAGACCGGTGTAAAATCAAAATTGGATCATTAATCACGATTGTAATGCATACAATCCTTGAATCAAGGTCGAGATCCCAGGTTTGAATGGTGAAGAAAGCCCAAAATAGGTCATCTACTGGTTAAACAAGGTGAATTGACACTTTGATCATCTTGAAATTGTTAACAGGAAGAAGTTAAAGCTTGTGGTCATCTAACCATCACCTTGGGTGGCAACAAGTTCAGATCATGCGCCTATAACAAGGACAAGGGAAGATCAGCTCCTGGGAAAAGATGGAGGTTTTTTTTTTTTTTTGGGGGGGGGTGGGGTGGTGTGTGTGTAAGTAATGAAATTTCATTAGAAAGGGGAATAATCAAAGATTTACCAAGAATAAAACTACTCAGCTAACAAGAACTTAGAAGTAGCCCAGAGAAGCACTGCAGTCCCAGTTCAAAAATTCACTTCAACTGGCAATCATTAAGTCGTCAATGGTCCATTCAGGCAGAAATTTATATTTCCTTTCACATAGATTTTGCGAATGATTTAGTCTTTCTACTTTAACCTATCTTTAGGGGTCCAAATAAAATAAATGGAAATTTAAGGACTGAGATTTATTTTTTAATAGCATTGTTATAGAAGTCGTATCAAAGTTGTTATATTTAAGGATATTTTTTTTACTGAAAGTGAGTTCCTACTTCCTACTTTGATTTTAATGTTACAGCCCTGCCCTTGCTCCAGGTTTTTGTGATGCACCTACTGTCTTGAACTCTTGATTTCTATTCCTTCACTATTATATATTTCTCCTTGACTGATTCTTGCTACAGATTTTGCTTTTCTCATTATGCCTTCACACAGTTTGGTGTGTGTTATTTTGTATAAATTATCTAGGGTTAAGGTTAGGGTTATGGTTACAAGAGAAGAAGAATAAAGTAATGGAGAAAAGAGAGAGGAGATGAAAGTTAGAGAGAGTAAAAGTGAGATTCACGGTTTGTGAATCTCATGCCCCTCTCTTGCTGATTTTAATATTTAAAAGTATCCAAAAGACAAAAATATCCCTACATAACATCTATAATCTGTAACAGTGTGAATTAAATTAGCTTGTCCACTTAGAAACGACTAAACTCCAAAGACTTCAAGCCAAGTCACATGCAAGTCCCATCACCAAACTGTTGTACTGACTTAGAGACCCATATATTATCACCTCAATAATCATGGTTTTCAAAAATTGACACATTTCCTAATGTTTCAATAGATTATGTGTTTTTAATCAATAAAGCAATAATAAATAAATATGTGTGTATGTCTATATATATATAAACATACAGGCAGATCCCCAAGTAGTGAATCAACAAAACCCAAAACTAAGCTGAAATCAAAACTTGGGAGCATGTTCACCCATACCCTTAAAAAAAAAACCATATCAACCTCTTATAATCGTCTCTAATAGAACACCATGAAAGGAGCTTGGATATAAACAACCAAGTTTTCTTTTCTCCCAAATGCACCAGCAAACCGCTACCATGGAGCAATTTCCACACAATGCTAGTAGGAGCATCAAGGTCTCACACAGGCCAGCAGGAGATGAAGTCAACAAAACAGTGATGAACAAACCATTGCACCACTAAAATAGATATGAGCTGGACGAAGTATCAGTATTCAAACAACTCAATAAGGAAATGGGAGGCTAAAACTGACACGAAGGGCCGGGAAGAAAGATTTCAGTGAAAACTGCCCTTTGTTATCCCTGATCCAAACTCTGGCATCACTAGTAAGGAAGTTAGGCTGGGAGGAGTTGAGTCTCGACAACAGGTGAACAAAATCCTCCAATTCCCAATCGTTAAGCCCCTTCATAAATTCCGGTGACCAAACGACCTTATTAGGAATCACCTCGAAGCATGATTGAACCACAAATTTTATCCCTATCAACTGCAAATAAAATAAATTACCAAAATCCCCTCTCATGGTAGAGTGGTGGACTAGCTACACCACTAATCTTCCTAAAAGTTTACTCCGTCACTTTTGTGCACCTTGAACCTAATATGCTTATCAAAATCTTCTTCCACCTTCATTACACTAACTCCATAAGATCCCCTGCCTTTGTCTTTTCCTTGTATTTTCTCCATAAACTATATCTTTCTTCCTTGAGCCTCCATAACCCTTTATCCATTAGTGTCTTATTCATCTCACAACACGATCTGCTAGCCCCCTTAATAGAGTGGCACAAATTCGTCTATCCACAAGGTGGTGCTTCTTGCCTTCGTGGTAGGTTTCGTGTCAGACTCATACTAGCTACCTATTCCTTTCCTCTTTGCTTTGCGTATGCTGATTTGACTCTCTCCCCACTCTAATAGCAATAGCACGAAGTGATTCCGGCATACCAATCGAACCGCTCTTTTCCTACTTCTGGTTCATTTTGTTACTAAAAACGGAGGGGGAAACTCAGTACCAAATGCTTGGCAATCCTTGGTAGAGCTTATTCATGATTTTGTGCCGAACCCGGTAAACGAACAAATAGGTGGTCTTTCCTATTTGTACTAAAATATTACTTTTTTAGTTCTATAAAACAATGTTTTTGTCGACGCATTGAAATATTGGCCGGAGAATACACTTCAACACCCACGAGTGTAAAACTCTCTATTCTCTTCATTTTTCAACTTCGAGTCCATTTTTTATTTTTATGGCGAAAATCGACAATTATATTCAAAACTACTATAAATTATGGATAATGTATTAATTATTAATGTATTGAAATTGTAATGGGTAACCAATTACATAGGATTGTCAACAATTAGTGACAATCATGGTTTAAATATCGGTATCGGTCACCGAATCGGTAAGTCCAAAATAGGATACGTATCGGCGTATCGGTTGGATACGGTGGAAAAAAAAAAAAAAAAAAGATATGCTAAAAAAAAGCTTGGATACGCAAAGAAAAACTTGGATACCTTACATAAAACCTCTTTTAATGCAAATATAAGCTAAAAACAAAATAAATGAAAGCCAACAACTACATTTGTAACCATCCAATTGAGAGTTAAAAATTTTATAAATTAAAAAAGGTGTGCTCTGATATAATTGTATGAAAATACAAGTCATAGTCACTTAACCAAGTATAGGAAATACAATCTAGATATTAAAATCCTACATTTAATAAAATAAACAAGAAAATATTGACTTGCATTCATAAATAAAATTACATACATGATAGAACTTCGAAGCTTAATACCACATTGAGCTTCGTACCGGCTCATACTCTGTCACTCTGAGATCAGGAATTGAGTTGAGTGATACATTATAGGTGCTCCGGACATGATGACCCCACTGTGGCCAACTCATCTATTCATTTTGAGTTGATTACAACCTATTTTCGTAAATTTAAAGAAATAAAATGAAAAACTAATTTTTACATACCTTCAAAGTTTTAGGGAAGGCCTTTCAAATCCAAAATTAAATGTTGAGATCTTTGTTTTTAAGCAATGGAGTTGTTGTTTTTAGGTTAGAATTTGATTATAAAAGAAATTTGGAAGAGAGAATAGGGTTTGGAGGTGTTTTGAAACACCTCAAAATGAAATAGTACAATTTTAAGGCCCGTCCGTATCGGTCGGCACCCCAAATTTTTTTACATTGTTCAAACTACGTGTATCGGTCTGTATCGGTACCGATACGACCGATACGGCCACGATACCCTACAAAAAAACTTTTTATGCATAACCGCGTCTCGAGTAGTTCAAAAACCGGAACGTGTCAGTTGGTTTACTAAGATGGCCAGATTTAGGGTTTAAGAGAATTAGGGTTTGAAGAAGGAAAAGAGAAAGAAGGAGAAGATTAGGAAATAAGAGAGAGATATTTACTCTCCCTAATCTATGTCTTATATACTCAATAACTAAGTGCAATATACCAATAACACTATCGTAGTCTATAATTCCAAATGTATAGTATACCCAAAGGTATAATATATCATACAATATTCAACATTCCCCCTCAAGTTGGTGCAAAGATATTACGCATGCCCAACTTGCTAACAATATTACTAAATTGAGGTCCCCCTAATCCTTTGGTCAAGACATCAACTAGTTGGTCTCCTGTCTTCACATAAGGAGTTCAAATGTCACTCGATCTCAACTTTTCCTTTTGATGAAATGTCGATGAACCTCAATATGCTTCGTGCGATCATGTTGCACAGGCTTGTGAGCTATGCTAATTGCCGCCTTGTTATCGCAGTACAGGCTCATAGGTCCCTGAACTGGAAGACCAATCTCTAAAAGGAGCAATCGAATCCACAGAAGTTCACAGACTCCATGTGTCATCGCTCTAAACTCTGCCTCCGCACTCGATCTTACTACCATAGGTTGTTTCTTACTTTGCCAAGTCATAAGGTTGTCATCCACAAAGGTACAATAATTAGAAGTAGAGCATCTATCTGTAACTAAGCCTGCCCAATCTGCATCTGTATAAGCCTCAACTCGCAAGTTATCATGCTTAGAATACATCAGACCTTTCCCAGGAGTGGACTTGAGGTACCTGAGAATCCTGTACACAACCTCTAGATGTCCTGAGGTTGGGGCATGCATAAACTGACTTACGAGACTGACAGCATATGCAATGTTGGGTCTGGTCAATGAGAGATATATTAGTCTACCCACAAGTCTCTGATGCCTACATCTATTAGGTGTTCACCACTGATTGCACTAAGCTTATGGTTCACAGCAATTGGAGCATCACAAAGTTTATACCCCAACATCCCAGTATCCTCAAGTAAGTCAAGGACATACTTTTTCTGTGAGACAAAACTACCCCCTTAGATTTGGCAACCTCAATTCCTAGAAAATACTTCAACCGTCCCACGTCCTTAATTTCAAACTCCGCTGCCAACTTTCTCTTCAACTTCCCCATTTCATCATAGTCATTCCTAGTCACCACAATGTCGTCCACGTACACAATAAGAATAGTGACTCTCTGATGGGAATGCTTGACATATAATGTGTGGTCTGTTTGTAGCCATTTTTCAACATTGTAGTACTAAACTTCTCAAACCAAGCTCTTGGGGATTGCTTCAGGCCATACAATGCCTTTTTCAGCTTGCACACTCTTCCCTTGGCAGAGGGACACATAAAGCAAAGGGGAGGTATCATATACACCTCTTCCTCTAAGTTGCCATGCAGGAAGGCGTTCTTACATCAAACTGAAACAGTGGCCAATCTTGATTGGCTGCAATTGACAACAACACTCTCACAGAGTTCATCTTGGCTACTGGGGCAAAAGTCTCCTAGTAGTCTATCCGTGTGTCTGGGTGTATCCCTTCGCCACAAGTCTTGCTTTATGTATGTCAATAGTCATCTAAATGGTACTTTATTGTGAACAACCACTTAGACCCCACTGGTCTCTTTCCTCTAGGAAGGTCAACAACATCCCAAGTATCATTCTTCTCAAGGGCCCGCATCTCCTCTTCTATTGCCTCTCGCCACTCTGGTTTAGATAGTGCATCTGTCACACTGCGAGGAATAGAAAAAGAAGATAAGGTCAAGGAAAAGGAACTGTACGAAGGAGATAAAGCATAATACGAAACGAAATTAGAGATAGAATGGTGAGTACAAGAGCGTACACCCTTCTTGAGTGCAATAGGAATGTTAGAATCATCAATAGTCTCAAGACTAGAAAG
The DNA here is from genome assembly GCA_015143295.1 of Tetracentron sinense. Taxonomy (NCBI): domain Eukaryota; kingdom Viridiplantae; phylum Streptophyta; class Magnoliopsida; order Trochodendrales; family Trochodendraceae; genus Tetracentron; species Tetracentron sinense. Next base: position 20,346,800 of record CM026558.1, on the reverse strand, counting down.
GTGAATATTACCTTCGACTGGTGGATCAAAGGAGACTTCTTGGAGGGGCACACGAGGGCTTTCTTTACTGCCCATCTTCCTTCTTTCATACACCTTTCAAAGCAAGGGCAATCTCATTACCCTGTTTATCACCACCACATGCATCACTACCCCCGGGCCCCAGTAGAAGATGAAACTGGGGCAGTCTCCCCCTATTTATCACTACCACCAGTAGAAGATGAAACTGGAACGGGAAGTGCCATAAACTCATAAGACAACTCTTCACGACCACTCTCCCCTTGAAGAGAAGTTTTCCTGTTAGAGAAAAATGGGCATCCATGGAGACAAACACTCTACGGGAAGGAGGGTGGTAACACTTTTACCCCTTCTAACTCAAAGCATATCCAAGGAACACACACTTGAGCACCTTGGGGTCCAGCTTCGTACGATCAGGACGAGCAATACGAAAAAAGCATACACAACCAAAGACCTTAGGAGGAATAAGAAACAAGCAAACAAAAGGAGACAGTACTTGAACAGGTATTTGGAAATTTAAGATGCGAGAAGACATACAATTGATTAAAAAAACAGCAGTTAAAAGAGCATGAGACCAGAAAACCTTAGGAACATCCATGGCAAATAACAGAGATCTAGTCACTTCCAACATGTGACGATTTTTTCTCTCAACCACCCCATTTTGTTGAGGAGTACCAGAACAAGTGGTCTGATGAATGATACCATGTTTATCAAAGTATGAAACTAGGTCTCCAGACATATATTCACCCTCATTATCAGATCTAGGAATTTTTAATTTAGCATCAAACTGAGTAGTAATCATAGCATGGAATGACTTAAAAATAGAGTTGGTGTTGTGGTAAGTGTAGGCGCATCAAAAGTAGAAACAACTGAATGAGCACTGGAGCTGCCTCTATCACTTGAACGCCCCCTCCCACGGCCACCTCCTAATGAACCTCGCTGTTGTGGGTGACCATGAAGATCCCAACATGTTTCTCTAGTATGATGTGTGCGACCACAGTGTTCACACCTCAACCTATCACGATCATCTCCAGTAGCACCAAAATAACCACCTCCACAAGTACCATGACCACGGCCTCTGCCCCCCCTGAGATATGGATGAGAGGGCAAATCCCTCCTGGGGAGGATGCTCTAGCATAGCACTACGGCGACGCTCCTCTCTATGTAAGTATGCATACACCTCTGTGAGAGCAGGTAGTGGCTCTTTACCCAAAATCTGAACTCGAACTTGCTCATACTCAGGGTTCAATCCTACCAACAGTTCAAACACTCGTCCTTCCTCAATGAACTTTTTGTGAACTACAGCATCCGCACTGCACTTTGCAGTGAAAGAATGATAATGGTCCAACTCTTCCTACAACCGCCAAAGAGTAGAATAGTACGTGGACAACAGTGTATCACCCTGTCTTAACTGAGAAATGTTCTAGCGTAGTTCATAAACTCTAGTTGTGTCACCCACCTCTGAGTAGGTCTGAGTGACTGCATCCCAAATCTCTTTAGCAGTGGAGAGGAACAAGTAGCTACTGCTAATGTTCGATTGCATAGAATGGAGGAGCCAAGACATGATGGTGGCATTCTCTGCATCCCACTTCGCAAACGATGAACTAGAAGAGTCAGGCATAGGAGTAGTACCTGTCAAGCAGCCCATTTTCCTTTTTCCCTTCACGTAAAGCTTAGCCAACTGTGACCATGCAAGAAAATTAGTTCCATTCAACTTGACGGTAGTAATCTGAAGGTTTGGGGCACTCCATGCCCTAGGTTCAAGGGTTCAACATTACTCACGGGAATACTAAGGGTTTGAGTAACCTCAGAATCTTCCATTATACTTCACAAGAAATGGATTTGCACAAATCAGACCTAATCACAACACTTCAGGTCTCTACGGACCACCAAACGACTACAAACAACGGTTACACAACCCAACCGGCACTCCACGGAGTCACAAACACCTCCTCAAATACTTAGGCCACATTCCAACTCAACAAACAATATCAACTCCAAACAGCAGCATTGGAATCAGTTTGTATCAAAAAATAAGCCAAAAAACATTGTTCACAGAATATATAGGGGAGAAAAAACTTCACACAAGCTTCAATCCTTATCCAATCGAAATGAGACCACTTCCATAAGCTCCGAAATTTTCATACGGGCCTAAACATACCAACCAAGCTCCAAAAATGATCCCACACAAATCGCACGAAGCGGATCTTTCTAAATGATTTTTTTCCAAAATTATTCAAAAAAAATCTGAAAAAACCATTTCCAAGCTCCAAAAAATCACAAAAAAATCACCATAATATTCTAAAAATGATGATCAATCACATGGCATCAAAATCCATTAGGGCTGCTACAATACATGTACAGATGCTGACGTCAGTGAACCTGTGGTGAGCTCAAACTTTTGTTAGTGACCTCCTTGGTGGATTTGGTGGCTCTGATACCAAGTTGATTTACTAAGATGGCTAGATTTAGGGTTTGAGAGAGTTAGGGTTTGGAGAGGAGAAGAGAAAGAAGGAGAAGATTGCGAAAGAAGAGAGAGTTATTTACTCTCCCTAATCCATTGTCTTATATACTCAATAACTAACTACAATAGACTAATAATACTATCATTGTCTATAATCACAGAGGTATAGTATATCCAAAGGTATAATATACCATACAATATTCAAAAGTATTGGCCGATATGGACCGATACATCCCGATATTTTAAAGTTTGAACCATGGTGACAATGGATTAGTTATAATCATTCAAATATTTTCATTATTAAAAAAGGTAAAATATTAAATTATTATTTAACTACAAAATATTTTTTTTTTAACATTACAAAAAAAATCTCAAAAATAAATAAGGGAATCTAAAGATCAACAAATGCATATATATTTCAGGGTAAATTACACTGACCTCCCCTAAGATTTGGTGAAATTTCAGAAACCTCCCCTCTTGTTTTTTAAATTACATTGTCCTCCCCTGTCAGGCTCATCAGGTTAACACCGTCGGACTCTTTTATAAATACCCCCATTACGCGCAAAGCACCTTTTTTTGTTTTTCCTTCTTCTTTTCTTCTTTGGAAAACTTCTTATGCTACAGATAAGATTTAATGTTGGCAAAATAACGTAATAGGGAGTAGGGGGCATGAGATAATGGTTCGTACGAGTGCAATGAGGCGGCCACCTTCCTATCAGTCTCTTTAGTTTTGTTTAAATTCTAGGTAACCTGTTTAGAAAGATCACTCACATCAGTCTTTCAGACATAAACATCAATCTTTCTTTCACCCATTTGAAAATCGAGTTCTACTGTATGTTATTCATGAAAATTCAAGTTTATAACCTAAGAAAATTCTACATTTTCTTCTTTATTTCTTTCGGAGCTGCATGATAGTGTCTTCTCTATAGGTGGAAAAATCTCATTGTTTTCCGAGCGGTTAAAGTGCACTCTGTACAGTTAGAAATATCTTTCTTTTTCGAGTGATCTGTATGGTTTATTTTCCTCTGAAAAATCCATGTTTGAGGTTCATAAAATATGACCTTTTGGCCCTTTTCTCCTCTAGAAAGCCATTCAACAGCATCGAAGTTTGAAAGCTTTCTAAATTTTCAAAAATCCAATTCAGATCTTCAAAATCTCTATCCTATATCTATAAGCCGCCACGTGTCCCTTTTAATACCCACTAACTATGGTTAAGATTCACTCACCCCTAGAGTTCATCTATGGTATTTAGAAAAAATATATATATATTAACCTTAAGTTGATACTATTAACCTTGGTATTGGAAATATAAATTAACCTTAAGTTTTATACTTACCAAACCCAATTATCATTTATTTTAGGGAAATGCTTAACTCAATGCCGCATTAGACTATGTAGTCTAATGTGCAGTCTTCATTGGTCCATGCCCCCTTTTTTACCACACATCAACTGTAGTTAAGATTCACTCACTCCTAGGGTTAAGCAATCTAACCTTGGTTTTTAAAAAGGAAAAAAAAAACAAAAATATTAACTTTAATTTTCTTAAGCTTAACCATAGTTAAAGGAGTGTTAAAAGAGACGTGGCCATGGCATTAGACTACATAGTCTAATGTGTGATGTGTTAATTACTTCCCTTTATTTTATTGTATTAGCTTACTTTATCTTTAATAAGGGTAATTTAGACATTTTAAAATATTTAAATGATGACATCATCAAAGTCCGTTCATGTAAATAACGGCTAACTAACAGAATGGGTTATCTGTTAGAATGTTACAGACAACTGAAGTTGAGAGGAGGACAGTGTAATTTCATAAACAAAATGGGAGGTTTCTGAAATTTCACCAAACCTCAGGGGAGGTCAGTGTAATTTACCCATTTTATGCATGTTAGTCACAATCTTGTAATCGGAAACAATTTCTAAATTGAAAAAATAATATTTCAAGTGACATCATTACTCAATGGATTTGAGTCTTATCACTTGTGATTCATTAGATGTGCTATTTATATTTTTTGGGATGTATTACTTTCAAATGAGATGTGCTAAAGACCATTTATTATGTGTAACTTGGACTTTTAAAGCTTCAGACATTCGTTGAAACTCCTCACTTGTTATTCCATCTCATTTTTCCTGTTCTACATGGTAATATTTTGTTATATAATGAGTTTGAAGTGTATATTGACACTTACTAATCATTTCCTAAAATATCAATGCATGTTTCTATAGTTTCCATAATGTTTCCATGGTTTCCTAATTTTTACAATTTTCCAGAAATTTCCATATATTTCCCCGAAAATTTTCCACTTCTTGGAGGAGCAAAGTTAATACTAAACCAAAATTTAAAAAGCTTGTCTGATAGCTCCTTCTAATGCAAAAGAAGTTTGTGATAGAAAATTGTTATACTAAGTCAATTAAAGAAAATTCCCTTGTGATTGTATCATTAGATCCAGGTTAATATCAATTGCTGCATAACATTGCATATAAATATTCTCATTCAGTATAATATATATATATATATATAGATATAGGGTTTGTTATCTATGCAATGAACATTAATGGTAGGTGGTGCTCTGAAATTTTGGTGTGCACTTGGTTTGACTAAATGAGAATACTTATTGTATATATATAACAATAGTAATGGCCTTTGCATAAGCATCACTACAAAGGCTAGGCTAATCATTAAAATTTGAGGAGAGCACAGTGACATAGAATTTATGTTGTTAGCTGGAAAGAATATATTGGTATCATATAGTTAAAGTGGAGTATTGTCTGTGTATGCTATAAACATCAGAAAGTATGTAAAATAAAGATTATTTAATTCACCTTGATGCTTATGCGAAGGGAATTGATGGATGTCTCTATCAAGCATTTTTCAGCCTCATTTCGACAGATCAAAACCTGAGACAACGATTGCAAACATAATTTTCCAATCTCTAGAAAGCAATCAAATGGTGGCAATTCAATATGATTCAGATAAAAAACAACAAAGGCAAGGTAAAGCCCAAGGATCCATTACAATCATGATTCCTAATTCTAGATAAGCGATATGCAATCAACTACAGAATTTGAAATAAACAGAGATAGCAAAATTTAAAGAAAAGATGTAATATGATACAGGAAATCAAACAACTTACACCAGTAACCAAATAGTGAAAAATGCAATGCAATAACTGATAATTTAAGAAGTTCCACAAACCGCATGCGAAGGGGAAGGAAGTGACCCCCCCCCCCCCCTCTCCCACTAGCATGCCTATTTGTTCCCGGGCCCCAAATAAATGCAGAAATCCTTTGCATTTTGAAGGAAAAGATGGAAAGATAGGGCCGTGATAAATTCCGAAATAGTGTAAAGGTAAATAGAGGAAAGCATGTTTGGGAGACGGGGACCATGGGATCAGCAAGGTAGAACAGGGTGTACGCCTTTCCTATGGAACATAGGAAATGTATCTAATCGATTTCGTTTTAATGCTTTCAACGAATAGATCTGATTGCAACTTTGAATATGGAATTCAAAGGGATCAAATAGATACAAAGTATTCTGGCGATCCCCACGATCCGAGTCCAAGCTGTAGATATTAAATAAGTTTGGCGATCATTATCTTCCTTGAAACAAACGTAAAGGAACGAAAGATGAAACATGGTCCATTCAGTGGTAAGAGCTTCAGTTTTGTGTTGTGTCAAAATCACTGCAAGGATTTGAAGTTAAGGACCTCTTTTCCTGGAATTCGTTCTTTGCAGTTTCAGTTGATGGCTTGACGCTTGATTTTTTAGCAGAAAGTTATAGATCTGAAAGCTGACTGTGTAAAGATCACTGCAAGGGTTTGAAGTTAAGGACCTCTTTTTCTGGAATCCTGCTTTGCAGGTTCAGTTAACGTTGAATTTTGACCTTTGACCGATTCAATTTGCTAGCTTCAATACTTGAACTCTCCACTAGAAATAGCTAGTACTTTGGATTGCATCACAATCTGTAACTCTACTGAACATCAAAGCTAAGCACAAATGAAAGTAAATAAGAGAATGTAACTATAAGTTCACATCAAAGCTAACCACTAGAATAGCAAATACTTGAATTCTAGACTATCTTACATGATTCATCCAGGACTATAATTCCCCAATCCAAATCATTCTACTCCATCAGAGAACTAGCCTGTGGTCCTAGATTTCTTACAATTTAAAACGAAAGAATGAATATGGATGCAATGATTAAGAAATTATAATTGGATTCAACCTGTGAAATCGATCACTAGTCCAGCACTCCAGCTATAATCCACAAACATCAAAGTTGAGCCAGAAGAATTGAACAGCATACGTGAAAAAGAACAGGTGATTTATGCAAAAGGCTAGGTATACCTATAAGCTTTGGGTCTACATTGCAGATACCAGAGAAGTTTTTTTTTTTTTTTGATAGGTAAATCTCATGTCATTTCATAAATAAACAAGATATAATAGAAGTTATTGACAAAAAGATCATTCTCCAATATTAGAACAATTCTTTTCTCTCTTTTTTCTTTCTATATCAGTAATCAGAATTATAATTAGATGGGAAAAAGGTTGCATTTGCCTCTACAGAGATAGATCAAACTAGAGAAATTTACAAAGGGTAAACTCAAAAGAAGAAACTAAACTCTTTGCTCTAGCCCATAAATAGATAGATAGATAGATAGATTCTTCTAAGAGACGCAAGGGGATCGTCCTCATCTGCTCCGCTCACCCTAAAGTGACTCCCACCTCTACCCCTAGAAGATGAGCGCTACACCATAGAACAATAAACAATTCTTTTCTGAGACACAACTAGAGGCTTGATATTTGTGAGATAAATGTAAAGAACAATAACATATTTTAGTTTTTTTTTTCAATAGGATAGAAATTTTTTATTAACATGAAGAAAGAGAAAAGAATGGGTGGAGAAGAAAATAAGTGGTGAGCTCTGAATTACAACGTCACCGTACAAGCTTGAACTATATACACTTCCTCTAGTAAGGAGATTTAGCCTCTAATTGGCCAACGACCTAAACGTTTTTGAAGTTTCCGAATTTTCTAATTACATGAGGCAAAATCTTCACAGACCTTTCTTCTTCCCGGACACCCAACAGATCACGTTGTCAAGTCCCCTTTAATCAAGATTTGTTATGTTCAAGTTTTCAGAAATATTAAGCCATTGAAGGAGAGGTAATGCTTTGGCTGCATTGAAACTACAACAGACTACAGTTCTCATACACAGGTGGACCTTATTCAAGGTGAAATGTGTAAGAAATAAGACCAAGCATACATTAACTTTTCAGAAATTACAACAATGGCACTCCAAAACAGAACAGGCGCATTGTCACGAACCTTACAAGCATTAGGAATTGCACATACAGTGAGCAAGTATATCATAGTATCAACCATTAGATCACCAGTCGAAGACTCAAAGGAAAAAGAAAAACCAATCACTAGTCAAAGAAAACAAACTAACTGTTATATCCAATGTCAAGAAAAAGGTTCTTACAGGATTTAGCAAAAGCTCTGGGCTGGTCCTGAAAAATAAAAGGAAAATATCAAAACTCCCCTAATGCAGCATAACCTATAACAGGAAATAGACATGTCAGAGCTGAGTATGGACATGCAAACCGGAACCCAATAGACTTAACCCACATATATAGAAATGTATTGAAACAACATAAAATGCATATATTGCTCAAAATGTAGTAGTATTTTGAACCTATCGTATAAAATGGAAATAGACTTTTGTTCTTTTTTTTTTTACAGGAAATAGACATGTCAAAGCTGGGTATGGACATGCAAACCGGAACCCAATAGGCTTAACCCACATAGATAGAAATGTATTGAAACAACATAAAATGCATATATTGCTCAAAATGTAGTAGTATTTTGAACCTATTGTATAAAATGGAAATAGACTTTTTTTTTTTTTTTTTTGAATAAGGAGGGTGTCCCAAACCCTTCAAGGCAAGGACTAGTCCCTTCAGGTGTCCACACCGACCCACAAGGAATTTTCCATACGGACACCAGGGTAAGTCAACTAGTCGAGAAGTGGGAGTTGAACACACAACCACAGGGAGCAAAATGGAAATAGACATGTCAGTGCTGAACATGGACGTGCAACCCAGAATCCAATAAGCTTAAACTATTGCAGTAACATCAAATGCATATTTTGTTCATAATGTCTTACTATTGATGAGATATATCTCCACAAGGAACAACGGGATAAAGGAGAATTTTAAAGGAGAACTTCATTTGCAGATTAAGATTGTATCTTTTTCTAATCTCAATAGTTACTTAAATACATCATTCCTATTTCTTTTTTGTCATTTCTATTCTATTCACTATCAAAAAAGTAGTTATGAATCCTTTATTTAAAATTCCTTGCAGTGAATTATTGTCAGTAAGCTTGTTATATTATTTCAGTCCTCCTAATCAAAATAAATAAATTTCCCAGTCATACTCGCACGTGTATATATTATTTAGATTCAACAACTGGCCCTGAGGTGGAATTAAATTAATTTACTATCAGGGCTATGAAATTAGTGTTGCACTCACATACACACCGCAGGCATAGGGCTGTCAATGGAGAGGATTTGGAGCAGATAGTGCTCTATCCGTATCCGATTCGATTAACACTATATACTATTCGAATCCGCTCCGATATCCGGCGGATAGTAAAATCAACGGTTCGAATTCGTCGATTATTAATGGAATTCGGATAATTATCCGAATCCGACCATTTAACTCCCTGTCACATGTCTCTCGTTTTTTTATTTTTAAAGAAAAGTAAGAATAATCAGATTGTGCATAGGCTTGAAGCTTACTTCTTCATCACTGTTAGGACAACTAAAAGACTGCAATCGGGGTAACCTTTTGCCCTCCATGTCTTCCATGGATCGTTTTCCAAAGCTTATTAGCATCATATTCAAAAGCAGTTTTATGAAAAATATCATATGGGATATCCAAATAACATCCACCAGGTCCTCATGTGGAGAAAAAATAAAAGGAAATCTGGATTTGGGTTTTGAGAAAGATGCCAGAACCTAATCATCCCTGTAAGTCCCTATTTTTTTTTTTAAACACCTATTTTCCACTTAGCTTCATTAATGTCTGCTTTAAGAAAACCCAAATTTCTTATGGGTTTCAATTACATAAGCTCCCAAAACCCTAGCTCTGGTAGAAATCGTTGAGGAAGGAGAAGAGAGGAGAGGAGACGAATGCGACGCAAGCGGTAGATCAGAGATTGAAATCCTCTCTCTTCTGGCAATTGAATGTCTGGAGAGAGGAGAGGAGACGAATACTCTGTTAGGGTTTCTTAAAGGGTATTTAATTATTTATGGTGGTCACGAATTACTATTATCCTTGTTAAAGTAAAAGAATTACACCTAAACCCAAAACTTTAATAAAATAATTATAAACAATATAATGGCATTTTGGTATATGAAATGTGTATCTACCGGTTCGGATATTTAGCAGAGCAGATAGCACACTATCCGTATCCGCTCCGTTTATAAACAAATACCCTAAAGGATATCCGTTAATCCGATCCACCGGATACCTATTTGAACAAATATCCGCTTAAACGGATACAAATTTGGATAATTTCCAGATAGCTGACAGCCCTACGCTGGCATATGTAGAAATTATCTTTCGGCTATATAATCCCATGCTACACCCAATTACACGTAGCATAAGGATATATTTGTCTTTGGTAGCCTAGTATGACATACTTGTAATTAGGGGAAACCCTACCTATAAGGCTATAAATAGAATGAGAGAGAGAGAGAGAAGTATTAAGTTTTCTCCTCTTTTCCTATTTCTCTTCTTCTTCCTCCTTCAAACCCTAGATACAAACCCTAAAACCTAACCCTAAGGAGTTCAACTTGGTATCAGAGTCATCTAAAGCACAAAGAAAGCGCGAGAAGAAGAACCAACCCGCCGATAGCTGCTAACGTTAGCATGACGTCAACAAGGGCAAATTTTCATGTTTTTTCACTTGGATCTAGTAGATCTCCTATTTAGAAAAACTATAGTGATTTTTTTAGGAATATATGAAGACCGTAAGTTTGTTTTTGAGAATTTTTAGTGAAAATTTTCCTTTTCAAACCAGTTGAAAGTACTCTCTATTGGGAGGATTTTACTTGGGCAAAGTGGTAGTGGTTGGTCTCCTCCAAAATTCCAGACATTTTAGTACAAGTTTCACGGTGATCAAAATCTCGCCAAATCTCCGGTGACGTTTTTTCCGAGAAGGTTTTTCCAGTAGGTCACTGTTTAGGGAAGTGTTTGCTCCTTTTTGCATTATAAATGTTGTAGATGATGATTAAGGTGTGTATAATTGCTATGTGATGACTTTTGGGTGCCCTCAAGGTGTTTGAGAAGGTGTTTGCGTGCTTTTGGGTTTTTTTGGTCATTGGACCATTGGTAGTTGCTAATTTGGTTGTAGAACCCTTGTGGTAAGTGATAGTAGTGTATTACGGGGCTTGATTTGTGCAAATCAGTCCTTAATTGAATAAACATGGGCGATTCGGAGATTAATCAACCCTTAGGGGGTGATAGTTCCTTGAATGTGCACCATGGCGACTCCCGGGGTCCGATTTCTGCTAATAGTTACTTGCATTTGGGGCATGGCGAATCCCCTAACCTTCAAATTACTCCCGTGAAGTTGAAAGGTAGCAATTACCTTGCATGCTCACAATCAGTCGTGTTGTTCACAACAAGGAAGGGTAAGATGGAGTACTTGACAGGCGACAGTCCAAAGCCACCCACAATCAACCCTACTTTTAGGAAATGGCAAGCCAAGAACGCCACAGTTATGCCATGGCTTCTCCACTCCATGCTTTCAAATCTTAGCAGCGGGTATATCCTTCTCTCCACAGCCAAGGAGATATGGGACACCATGATGCAGACTTTAACTCTAAGGGGGCACACATGCTAGAGCTTATGATTTGCGCCAATGTAGTGGGCAACTGAGATAGGGTGATGCCTCTCTAGCCACGTATTACTCTACTTTCCCTCATTTGTGGGAAGAGTTTGATATGTTTCATCTATATAGATCTCAGTGCAATGTGGATGTCGTGAAGTATAAGAAGCATGTTGAAGATCACGGAGTATATGAGTTATTGGTTGGCATCAACCTTAAGTATGAGCAAATCCAAATCTAGGTTTGGGGAAATGAGCAATTCCCTTCCCTCACTAAGGCATATTTCATTCTCCATCGGGAGGAGCTTCGTCGGCATAATATGCAGCCCTCTTCTCTAGAGCGGTCTACTTTCTCTTCATGGTCACAACGTGGAGGCCATGACCATGGTTCGGGAAGTCGAGGAGGTGATAGATCAGGGATCACCGGTGATGAAAGAGACAAGATGAAGTGTGATCATTGTGGTCATACTCAACACACCAAAGAGACCTGTTGGGACCTCCATGGTCACCCACAGCAAAGAGGTGGAGGTCATAGTGTCCGCGGAGGTGGTCGTGGTGGAGGACCTGGCTATAGTGCTCACTCAATTGCCTCTGATCCAGCTCTCGCTCTTACATTTAGGGCATCATCCTCTTCTGACAACCTTAGCCTCCTCCATGATGAGATAGAGGCATTCAGGCACTTTATGGGTCAATTAGAGACGCCAGGTACAACTTCCATTAGTTCCATATCCATTTTGCTCACTCGGGTACATCAACTTTAGCTTTCAGTGCATCTGTCTCCACGTCTACTCGCCCCCCTGGATTATTAATTCAGAGGTCTTGGATCACATGACTGGTATGCCATCTTTGTTTGCCTCCTATCATGTTTGTTCTGGTAGGGACAAAGTTAGAATTGTTGATGGGTCTTATTTCTCTATTGCTAGAAAGGGTAACATCATTGCTACCCCATATATGCCTTCATCATTTGTTCTTCATGTTCCTAATATTGCTTTAAATTTCTTGTCTGTGAGTCACTTAATCAAGTCCTTGAATTGTAGTATCACGTTCTTTCCTTCTCACTATCTATTTCAAGACTTGGAGACGAGGCGGACAATTGGTAGAGGCTATGAGGAGAGGGGTTGTACTTGCTGGACAGTTCTTCACGGGTGGCTTCTCCTATTCAGAAGATTCCTGTTGGGCCTAGTAGTAATAGTAGTAGTGATAGCAACATTGTACAGTTGTTGCAGTGGTATAGACGTCTGGATCACCTATCTTTCTTTATGTTAAAGAGGTTTTTCCCACACTATTTTCTTTCTGTTTCTATGTCTGAACTTCGGTGTGAAACTTGTGAATTTGCTAAAAAATGTCGATCTTAATATCCCGCTCATGGTAATAGAAGTAATTCACCTTTTTCCATTGTTCATTTTGATGCAGGGGCGCCCCTATTACTTCCTCTCATGGTTTTCGTTACTTTGTTACATTTATTGATGATTTCTCTAGAGTAACGTGGATTTACTTGTTAAAGCACAAGATTGATGTTTGCTCTGTTTTTCAGTCTTTCATAAAACAATTGTCACCCAGTTTGATGGTAAGTTAAAAATTCTTCGTTCTGATAATGTTGGAGACTACGCTCTCCTCTTACTTCGGTGATCACGGGATTATCCACCAGACTACGTGTGTTGGTACTCCGGTGTTGTTAAGAGGAAGAACCATCTCTTAAAAATCACTCGTGCTCTTTTGTTTGGTATGCATGTTCGTAAAAAAAATTGGTCTAATTCCCTTCAGGTTGCTTCCTATTTTATGAATCGCATGCCTTCCAAGATTTTAGGTTTTAAGAGTCCTATTGATGTTCTAGCTCCATCTCCCTCCATGTTTCCTCTTCCTCCCAAGATCTTTGGTTGTCCATGTTTTGTTTATGTTGACAAATCGGAGCATACCAAACTTGATCCCAAGGCAATCAAGTGTTTATTTTGGGCAATGCTCCTAGCCAAAAAGGGCATAAGTGTTATCATCCCTGATCCCTCTTCCAGGCGGAGCCTCGTTTCTATCGATGTTACCTTCTTTGAATCTATCCCCTTCTATTCAGCGACGAAGACTTCTCTTCAGGGGGAGACCATTGGTGTTAAAGAAATGTCCTCTTCTCCTTTACTGGTCCAAATTGATCCCGTGTACTTTCCTACGACTAGTAGTGATAGAAGGGATGAAAATAGAAGTAGGAAAAGTGATGGAAATGGAAATAGAAGGGAACAAAGGAGGTGCAGGTTTTTAAGCGGAATCCAAACCGTGGGATTGGATGAAGGGTACTAACGAAGAAGACCCTCATATGTCTTGCCATGAATCCTCCTCAGGTAATATCCATAATTCTCTTGTTGATTCTAACCTTCCTATTGCTCATAGGAAAGGTGTTCGCTCTTACACACAACACTCTATTTCTAACTTTGTACTGCATGGTTTATTGTCTCCTTTGTATCGTACCTTTGACATGGTCCTGTCTTCTATGTATATTCCTCGCAATGTTGCAAATGCTCTTTCTAAGTCAGAATGGAAAGAAGCAATGGAAGCAGAGATGCCGACTCTAGAAAAGAATAATACATGGGACATGGTTGATTTACCAAGAGAGAAAGTTCATGTGGAAAGGTACAAAGTCAGTCTCATTACAAAAGGGTATACACAGACATATGGCATAGACTACCAGAAGATGTTTGCACCAGTAGCAAAGATGAACTCATTAATGGTTCTCTTATCTCTTGCATCCAACCTCAATTGGCCACTTATGCAATTCGATGTGAAGGTGACTTGGGAAGAAGTAGACATGAAACCTCCTCCTGGGCTCAAGTGCCTTGTAGCTGAAGGGAAAGTATACAGACTGAAGAAGGCCTTGTATGGGCTTAAGCAGTCTCCTAGGGCTTGATTTGAAAGGTTTCGCCATACCATGATTAAGAAAATGGCTATAAACAAAGCCAAACTGACAATACCTTGTTTATCAAGCACAATAGCAAGAATGTGACTACCCTCATTGCTTATGTAGATGACATGGTGTTGACTGAAGACGACCAGGAGGAAATGCAAAAGTTGAAGGGCCAACTTGCAAAAGAATTTGAAATCAAGGATCTAGGTCAGTTGGGATAATTCTTGGGTATTGAAGTTGTCAAGTCTATGAAAGGTATCTTTATATCGGAACGCAAATATGTCCTTGACTTTCTACATGAGACTGGTATGATGGAATGTAAGCCTTGTGACATTCCCATTGACCCGAACCATAAGCTTGGTGAAGCCACTGGTGAGAAACTTGTAGAAGTAGGGAGATATCGGAGACTTGTAGGAAGACTAATATATCTCTCACTCACTCGTCCTGATATTGCGTATGTTGCCAACGTTGTGAGCCAATTCATGCATACGCCTACCTCCACACACTTGGATGCAGTTTAAAGGATTCTGAGATTTCTTAAGTTAGCTCCGGGACAAGGTATGTTGTAGGCTCGCACTGGTAATTTACAGATTAAGGCTTTCACTTATGCAGATTGGGTTGGATCCGTATCAAATAAGCGCTCCACTGCTCCACTTATAGTTACTGTACGTTTGTTAGTGGTAATCTCATCACGTGGAGAAGTAAAAAGCCAAACCTAGTGAAGAGGCAGAGTTCTAGTCGATGGCTCATGGATTATGTGAGATTTTGTAGCTTTGCATTCTTTTGACCCCTGAAGCTCCCTATTCAGGTACCTGTGAAGTTGTATTGTGACAACAAATCGGCAATTAGCATTGCTCACAATCCAGTTCAACACGACAGAGCCAAAGACATTGAGGTGGACAGACACTTCATTAAGGAGCAATTAAAGATAGACCTCATCTACACTCCATTAGTGAAGACTAGTGATCAGCTTGCTGATATTTAGACCAAGGGTCTTGGCAGTACATAGTTCACTAAGATTATTAGCAAGCTCGGTATTTTTAATATCTGCATAACAACTTGAGGGGGAGTGTAGAATATTATTTTTCGTCTGTGTAATGCTATGTTACACCCTATTACACTGTAGCATAGGGACATATCTGTCTTTGGTAGCCTATTATGGCATGCTTGTAATTAGGACAAAAATTCTACCTATAAACAGAATGAGAGAGAGAGAGAGAGAAACATTAAGTTCTCTCCTCTTTTCCTCTTTCTCCTTTTCTTCCTCCTTCAAACCCTAGATACAAACCCTAAAACCTCACCCTAAGGAGTTCAACTGCATACACACACATTGATAGATAGTAGATACATCAGTGGAGTCGAAGTGTCACATATGCACTCAAGAGAAGCAAACAGGATGCTATTGCCTGCATTGGAGTCTAGGTGACCTCTCTAATTTAAATATATTTGAAAGAAAAAGTGAGGAAAAAAGGTGTTAAAACATAAGAGGGTAGAGACAAGAATATAAAGAACTTCATAAAAGAAACAAAACAATCTACGCGAAAGGGTTCGAGGTTTTGGGGGAGAACCATGTCTTAGAATCTGATTAGGAACTCAAACCAGTAAGGGGTTGGGTTAGGTTAGTCCCATTGGACCCGCAGGTCAGAATGGGTTACCTGGATGACTTAGGAAATCTATAATTTATTTTTTATTTATTTAGATATTAAAGGAAGTAGGGTCCTCTCTCATATCTTTCCATCCCTCTCAAATCTCACTGACCTCGCTCTACTAGAGATGGGAAACCATAATCTCGGCATCCTCTCTCCACCCTAATAGAAGACAAGTTGGCTGCCCTAATCATACTAATATTGAGTTCTTCCAGGTCAGAAGGGGAATCAAATAGTCGAGAGGATTGATTCCTGTGTTTCCACACTGACCAGGCGGTCCAATCTGGGCTTTAATACACCAGGTAAACACTCTCCCTCAATATTTGTTCCAAAAATTAGATCTTCAATAGACCTGAAGGTTGTTTCTATAATATTGCAATATCTTTAGTTTCCAAGACTTTAAGAAACAAAATTAAATTGTGGTAACTGGATGCCTTTCATTATACAAATTATATTATATTATATTATATTATACAAATATCATTCTACTATTAAAAGTACATGATATTTAATTATTTAAAAATATATTTTTAAAGATTTGTCCTTAAACAATATTAATCTTATATTATATAATAAAATACAACATTACTACATTTAGTACATGACTAACAAAGTAGTTTTAATAAATCTAATCAGAATTCTTTACTTCTATTTTTTTTATTCTAATTAGAAAGATTTTGTAGTCTAATTAGAATTCTTACACACCAGGGCTTTGTCCCAGTGGTAGTGTATCCCCTGCTTTGGGGGCAGGTACCGGGTTCCATTCCCGAGAGGGTGGGAGTTTGTATATACTCTCCACCTACGCACTAACTGAACAGATACTAACACTTAACCGACGTTGCAGCCTAAACGTATATCTCAAACCAAAAAACAAAAAAAAATCAAAGTTTTGTTACAAGTAAATTTCTTAAAATCTACTTACTTAAAAATCTACCTATTTAGTAAATCTATGTAATCAGAAATTTTGTTATAAGCAAACTTCACAAAATCTACATATATTCATATTAGGACTTTAGAAGGGTTTAAGCGATAATTAAAAAATCACTTTGCCCTAATTTAATTTGAGATGAAAATTAAAAATTAATTTAAACTATATATTACTAAACTTACATATTTATTGTTATTCTTATTGGACTAACCATTATATTTTATATAAGACTATATTGTTAAGTAGATTTTAAAAAGTTTCATTATTATGTGGGACCTTTACAGCTCGTTACCACAGCGATTGTTCACTCCAAGAGTATAACAATGGTGTACCAACTCTGCATTATTGAACGAAAGAGATGTTGAGTCGGTCAATTGCATGAGGGAAGAAATGTAAGACCTGTCTTAGACAAAAGTGCATTTGCTATTCAATTTCATCCTTGATCCCACCCACCATATGAGCCCAGCCCACGAGGAATGAATGATTCCCTAGCACTTCATGGGACAAACGTTCGTATTCTCCCTCCCTTAAATCTAACCCTACCTAGCTTGCCCAAGCCCATCAACACAATAATAGAATGAGGGAGCTAATCTACTTGCTTGTGTAGACGAGGACCGCTCGACTAGGTCGCGCCAGAGGAGCTTTGAGTGACAACCGAGCATAAGTTGCAGAGGAAGGAAACAAACCTTTTCCATTCGATTCTTAAAAGGATTACTATTCCTTAACTTTTCAAGGAATCCTTCATCAGTGGTTATGAATAGATATCTCTTCGGTCAATAACCTCGAACCAATCAATCAAATTTGATTAATACATAATCGATCGAACACTACTTGAAAATGGCTTTTTTGCTCATATACAAAATGTTTCAAATGTTGGTCTAGCCTTGATTAATACATAATCGATCGAACACTACTTGAAAATGGCTCTTCTGCTCATATACGAAATGTTTCAAATGTTGGTCTAGCCAAGGATTGAGTCATTTTCTTTTGAGCCTGCTACTCGACCCATATTCTATTACTGGTTTGCCTAACCCTAACATAGCCTTTCCCCTTTTGGCCGATTTGACCGAAAAACCAAAGTCATATCCCGCTTCCATGTGGGCAGAGACCCCTGTAGAGAATGAAGAGGGGCCAAGGATCTTCCTCTCAACAGTGCTTCTCAAGGCTCTACTCTCCCCCCGAGTAGCTGCTGGAGTAGGTTCCTCCCATTGATCGAGCGAGTTCCTGCTAGTCAATCCCATCTTTTCGAACAAGATGAATATAAGCGGCCAAGAACCCGATAACCAGCTCCACCAATCTGAGCGAGAGTAGCAAAATGACTTATACCATATCTATACCGGATGCAATCGTTGGTTTGATCGACGAATTATGTGGGAAAATGGACCTTCTTTCTTTGATTTTCAGCAAGCATTTTTGAAAAGTACACTTC
Source organism: Tetracentron sinense (assembly GCA_015143295.1). NCBI lineage: Eukaryota > Viridiplantae > Streptophyta > Magnoliopsida > Trochodendrales > Trochodendraceae > Tetracentron > Tetracentron sinense. The sequence goes on along the minus strand of CM026558.1, from coordinate 20,328,532 downwards.
AATTCAATTCAATCAATTTCAGAAAACTTGGAGGTCACCCATAACAGTCTTCAATCGCTTGACCTTAACTCGGTCAAGCAAGCCAGGCGACAAAGGTCGAAAGAAGATCGTCCCCTTTAGTCATGAATAGAATAAGGAAACTAAAGCGCTATGCACTCTATAGCTCCTAACAGTCTTAGCAGCTAAAGAACTACTATAGGATAGGACTGCCCTTACTCTATTTCCTATTCAGGAGTAGCGGGTAGTAAAGAAGGAGATTCTCCTTTTTGTTTCATGTACGGTTCTATAGAGTGACAGTAGGGTGACTTATCAGTCAATTTTTCCACTATCAACCCTAAAAGAACAAACTTTGCTTTCGTAAAGTCTCAAAGGCACTTTTTGTTGTGCATATAATGAAGTCCCCCACTCCTCTGCATAAGGACCATAGTACTCTCTCTCTCTCTCTGTATATATATATTATATTTATATGCATGTGTGTGCGCATGCATGCGTACATAGGGATTAACCACCTAACACTTCATGACGTACATGAATTTAGTAATTTTCATGTGACTTTATTAGTTTATTGCTTTTTCTTTTTCCTTCATTTTCATTGGTTGGCCGCTTTTTCTTATCTCTTTATCAGGAGTTTTGGTACACAAGAATTGGAATTCTAGAATGAGCAGTACAAGAAACAAAGAACATCTAATTAAAGACTTACTTTAGTTCAACCTCTGGTTTGTTATGCCTTTCAACTTCTTGACATGGAAAGTTCTGCAAGTAACCGGCATACACAAAAATGAGGATTTTTTTGCAATATATAGTATAGATTAGTATTGTAGTCAAGTTCAAGCAAAATGTTCGAATGTAAAGACATATGTTGTAAACCACATACAGCAATTCAATTGCATTTGCCTGTTCCTATGAAGCAGTGTGAACAACTGCAACCTAAAGCAGATCAACAACGCAAAGTGACCACAACAACAAAATTAACTAGTCAGGAGACTCGGGACTCCCAAAATTGATCAGAAACCACTTTGCTACCAAGACGTTTTTCTGTATTGCGTCAGGAATATATGATAGCATAAGTACACAGTAAATTTATGTACTGCCAGCAAGGTACTTTGACCTTTGGCCATTTAAGATAACTTCGCATTCCAAAACGAAATTTTGAATGTTTTGCTAATGTGCTGACTGCCGAGTAGAGAGACTATAAATTGAACTCTCTTCCTAAAACTCTTCACATTGCCTTTTGACTACTTTTCACTATTTAGAAGGGGAAAGAGGTACCTCCATGCTTAGCAAATAGCAACTCTTCAGTATTCACCTCAATTATTAAGGTGGCCAGGAATAGGTTTAGAGCCTAAAGCTTTCATACATCTTCCTAAGTCAGAATAAATGAGTGTCTCCTTCAGCCGGAAATTGGTAGGCTTTCTGTGAGAGGTTGATTTCCTTCCTACCACAGTTCTTTGATAGCAAGGTAACTCACTTAACATGATTAGAAAAATACGCAACATGATATATAGAAGAAAAGAACTGGAGAAGTGAATGCACAATCCCTTTGAAGATGACAAATGAGCAGGATATTCATGTTAGCAGTAGAGCCTTGGTGAAATTTGTTTCAGCACATCTTAAAGAGGGTAATGAGACTGGCAAAATTTGTTAGCTAAAGGAGGAATTCAAAGGCTATGGTGAATTGGGATCCCATCCCCTTTTGGGCTTGTTGTTGTCCAAAAGTGGCATTACTATTATAATTATCACTAAAGGCGTGTATGGAAGCGGAAACTACCATGAGAACAATTGGTGGTGGGATATTCAAATTGGAATGGGTATACAACAGGAGCTATCGTTTTATATTGATTTTGGATGAATTGACTGCTCATATTCAAGAGGAGGCCCCAAGATATATATTATTTGCATATGGCGTCATGTAAGTTGATGAAACTAGATAGGATAAATGTGAAAATTAGAACTATGAATGAATGACTTAGAATTCAAGAGTTAATTCAGACAAAGACAGAATATGGAAATACGGAATGCAACCAGGTTGACCTGACCAATTGCAATCCAGGTTCAGCGGGGTCAGGTTGACCTGAACCATCGCCACCTTAGAAGGCAACAGGTTGGGGTTGCTATGGACAGAGAAAATTTGAATCTAGTTTGCATCTAACCAAAACCAACTAGTGTTTAAATGTGTCAACATGAATGCTACCACAATTAAAGTGGCACTGAGTGGGTTCGGCATGGGCTTGGGTAAACCAAGCCCAAGCAAATTCCAAACAAAACCAACTCGGACTTCCACAGGTCAACCCAAACATGACACAAAGTAGTATAATCCAAACCCCAGATCAGTAAAAATTTCTTTGATCAATCATGTAAAGAGGCTGAATCAACTCACTGCCACCCTATGCTAACAGAATTTCTTTCCTAACGCAATGACCATGAATAAACAATTCTCAGTTTATCACATTATTGATCAAAGAAAGAGGTTCACCATCTCCGGTTCTCAGTTAGCAATCAGAATCACAAGCCCAACCTCTTATTTTTCTACCAATATCACTAATAGCACAATGATATACCTGCAGACACATGGCAGCCTCCAAAGTGTTCCTTATGCAAGTCAGATACAACCGTACTGTATTTGCCTGAAAATATTCACCAAACAAATTAATTAAACATATGACAGAAGTCAGAAGCTACACAAATTCTTCTTAAAATAGAAAACTATAGAATGAGCAGTGACATCCAAAAATATGAAAAAGAAAGACAAAATGTATTGCACTAATACATTTCCAGTCTAATATTTCCCATGAAGATTCCTTCTAGAATTTCTAATAAAGTGGCATAAAACAAAATTGCCTACAAATTGAATTGAACTAAGAAAATGTTACATACATTTTTCTTGTTACGGAAAATTAAATAGAAAAAGGGGGAGAAATTGACCTCATCAAAGGGATATCTACATTTTTTTTCTCATTCGAGAGAGACCCACATCTCCTAGTCCTCTTTTAGGAAAGAAACTCATAATTTTGTTCAATTCATACTCAAATTAAACCATTACAAGCCTTTTATAATTCTAGGAATCAGTTACAACTTGCAAACCACCCACTACTAGATATAAACTACCCACTAAACTCCCCTATTTTTCAATAACTACCCACTCACTAATAGGGCGTTTGGATTGGACTTTTTTGGCCAAAAATCAATTCTAGTAAAATTGATTATGTAGAAATTAATGGTCAAATAATCATTTTTTAAAATAATAGTGTTTGGAGAATACGTAGATGAGTCTCTTAACTTCGTATTCTCCGAACACTATTATTTGAAAAAATGATTATTTGACATGAATTTCTACACAATCAATTTTATCAGAATTGATTTTTGGCTAAAAAAATCCAATCCAAACGCCTCATAAGTGTACATAACAAAAAACCTCAAAGACCAACCTTCTTCAAAAAATTCTCAAAATTCGGTAGCAAATGAAATGCCATCAAATCAAATTTGAAGGTATCCTTGAATGTTTAATATCCGTCAAAGATACAGATTGGGGATTTAATCTCAAAAACAAAATTCTAAATACCAAGTCATCAAATCAACTTTAAAAGTATCCTAAACGTGTAATATCGGAACTCAGATTCTAAAAAAACAAAGAAAAAAGATCACCAAAGAATGCAATCAATTCAATCACAGGAAAAAAAAAATGCATAAAATCAGAGCAAATTCAGATTGGCTAAAGAGATGCTAATAAATTATAACAGGAAAACAATAGATCATGAACATATACAAATCAGTGCTTGAAAAAATGTAAGAAAGCTGCGAGATTTATGTGCGAAATCCATGGAGGACCCTAGATCTCAGAGTCTGATCCCGTAAAATTCCTAGAAATATTCCACAACATGACAAAATTGAAATAAATTTTAGTTTTATTTTTTAACTCCTCTTTACCATGGATGGAGTTGCAGAAACGGATCTAACGTACGCTCTTCTCAAAACTACAAACTGGAACAATTCCCGCTTTGGTGCGTAGGATATGAAGCTAGGCAAGAAGGCAGCCGAGATAGGAGAGTGTCGTTAATATGCGCCAAGGTGCAAAGTAACCAAAATAACAATAGACTTTTTTTTTTTTTCAAAAAACTAAAATTAAAAAGAAAAATAAATCTCCGACCTGCCGGATTCGAACCAGCGACCTAAGGATTTATCTGATGGTTGATCCAACTACAGTCCTCCGCTCTACCAACTGAGCTAAGGTCGGATTGTTGAATGGGATTTTAAACTAATATTTATAATATATTTTAATCATGCTACATGGCGTGTGAAAAAGAAAGTAAATAAGAGGAGTGCTAGCAATACTCCCAATCAACCCCTACTCATCACCCTCCATCAACCATCTGTCCATTCTATAATTATTATAGGCATGAAGAAGGGACCTCTAAGACCCTAGGTATGGGCTATAAACGAATGCAGCTCCGTTTAGTCAAATAAGTATACGAATAGGTATCCGAGGCAACAAATTCGAATAGTAATTTTATCATCCATTTATAGACGAATACTGGCATATCTGATCCGATAAATATCCGACCGATTATATAATATATTTTAAATTTATAAAATTAATATAACTTTTAAAATATATTTTAAATAAAAATTTATATATTTTACATTTTTTAAATATTAATTTATATTTTTAAAAACTTCTTAAAAGTAATCGGATAATTCGAATACTATCCGAATTCGAAAGTTTTAATCGTAGTTGGATACGGATATCATACTTGACTATCCGCTGGATATATATTATTTGGATGCAAATATTTGATAATCGGATACGAATTTAGATATACCACTATCCATTCTAAATCTGCTCCATTTACAGCCCTGGCCCTATGGAAGGGGATGATGGTTTTTTTTTCCCGTTCTTCTCTAGGTAACAAAGGAAAAGGGGGTTGATTAAAACCCTAGAAAGCTCGTGGAAATAAAAGTGGTGGTGCCTAACGGTCTGTGTTGGTTGATAAATAGTGTGGACCTAAGGACTAGAATGGGAAGAAGTCACATTCAGTTGAGCACTAACCCCGATAGCAAGCAATTATCTCGAATCCATGCACGTATAAACGGGTTGAAATATGCAACTCATCCCAACCCAAATAAGCAAGTGCTCAACCATAACTCAGCTGCCTAACCCCAGTAATAACATAAATAATTAGTTGCTAGCGAAACCCCGTGCGATGCACGGGCTGAAAAATTGCATTATTGCAAAGGAATGAAAGGATAAATGAGAAAGATTTAACTAAAAAAATTTATATTTTGAATGTGTCATTAACAAAACAGATATGTTTGCCGAGCACCTTATAACAATAATAATTGTAACACCAAAAGCACTTGAAGTGTCATCTATAAAAATAAAAAAATAAAATGCTTGAATTTTCGACTGGCACATCTATAAAATGACAATAGACATTCATTCATTAAAGTACATGGTGGGGGAATGAACGAGTTCTTCTACTAAAAACTAAAGTGAATTTACATAATCACATTACACTCAGGAGTTGATTTTGATGTCAGTCCATAATGGTTAATGGTTAATGATAGACTCTACCATCACGATAGACGTATGGACTCGTTAATGAGCCACAACCAGCTTCCTTATTAATTCCATTCATAACTAGCGGGTGGCACGTGCGATGCACGTGAGAGCGAGGGGAAGGAGTTAACCACAGTTAATAGGAGTTAAAAGGGACACGTGTTAACCCGCGGGTGCGATTAAACTCGCTAGTGGCACGTGCGATGCACGTATGAGCGAGGGGAAGGAGTTAACCACAATTAATAGAAGTTAAAAGGGTCACATGTTAACCAGCGCGTGTGCGATTGGCTGTGATTCAAAATAGATAGATGACCAAGGTAGTTTCGAAATTAAATCAAAGGTAAGGGGTAGTTTGGAAATTAAAGCAAGCATTTAATCAAAGTTTTGTTTTTATATATGGATAGTATGGGAATTTCGGAAAAATCATTGTCGGCTACCTCTCGAATTATAATAGTAAAGATAAATAAAAGGTGGTGTTACGCGAACACCACTATTTGCTGATATACACCAAATCTATTAAAAAGCCATTAATATTTAGTTTTACAAGGTAAAGAATAAAAAGTGACTATAATGCCATTCCCTCTAGTGCCTTTTTCTCCTTTAGTCTCCGACCAACCAGTGATATTGCTCCACCACCTCTGGTATTGCTCCTTTTGTCTCCGGCCAACCAGGAAGAAAGGACTATACTGTTATCCAGTGATTTTGCTCCACCACCCCTGGTGTTTCATGGATTGTGAGAGTTAGATGCTATAGCTCTCATCTAGCATGAACCTCCGCTCTCATCTAGCATGAACCTCCACGAAACGGCTTTGCAATTTGCAAAGAAAAAATTGGTTCTTCTCCCCCACCCCCCAAATAAAGTAAACAAAATGGAAACCTAAGTCACACCAAGTTAATAGACTGACAAGAAACCCAATCAATATTAGGGCTTGGACATCATCACCAATACTTCTATCCCAGGAAGCAAACGGACGTTATGAAATTACCGGTTGCAGTTCGAGAGTCGGTGATGACTTCATTGATGAGGAATCCACCTTGAGTGGCTACGTTCATCTTTTGCAGTGACGAAGGGAAAAAGAAAGAAGGAAAAGAGGGTGAGGGTATTACTGTATTTTACTTTTATATTTTGTTTTATAATGAATATTTCATATTTTTTCAAAGTTTTGGTGTTTATCAATAAATTTTGGTGTGCGGGTAGCACCAGCCTAAATAAATTAAGTGTTAAAGGAGGTCAAATATATATAAAAAAAAACCAATACTTTTTTTGTGTGTAAATTACTCATGGGTTTAATGGTAGTGATCGACAGGGTTTAATGGTTGTCATCATCATGCAAGAGAAGATAAGAAATTACAAAATAAGTGAATTATCAAAAAATCATACACCAACACAGAACAATAAAGATTCAAATGTCTATCTACTGTACATGTCAAATACGTAAATTATTATATCTTGTGCATGTCCTTTATTTTATAACTATTGTAATAAACTTTATTCTTCCTTGTGTCAACTTGCGTCTATGAATATGTTGTCGTTGCACACACAGATTTAAGAGACACCTTGAGATTTGGGTCCCGGAGGGCAACGCCTAAGGATTGGTAGAAGTTCCCTGAAAAAGAAGAGGGGAGCTTTTAGGCACCACGTGTGAGTACCTGAATTTTAACCCCCATTCCCGATTAGGTTGGATCTCGATGAGGTATAAGCGATAAATTGCAATTGAGTTGAGAGTCGCCACCTATCTAATTCTGAGGAAAATAGGTCCCTGAAATAGTTGGATAAGGCATAGTCTGAAAGTCAGAGGTCAAGGTAAAGGATTCAGTTGAGTTAGGGGAAGGTGTTAGGCAACCCTAAACTCCCATCCGGATATGGTTACCTACTCTCTAAATCTGAATCAAATAAAGGAAACCACAAAGAAGTTTGCAATTTGATCTATATGCTGAGCAATGTAATATTAACTTAAATAAATGAATTGAGACAAACAAGATAGAAATGGAATAGGGATTCTATCCTAAGGGAGCTGAGCCCGATCATTGTTGTCTACGTATCCACTGTCAGTAGAATCAAGCCGCACGTAGTTCCGGAAAGTGATTGATGGTTTGATTGTTTGATGGTTTGGATTATGGGTGATTGAAAGGTTTGAGGGTTTTTGCTCCTATTTGAGGAGCGAAATGGTCTTTTAAGCTCGTGTTGAGGAGCGAAAGGTTTGATGATTTGATTTAATAGATTTCGCTGATTTGAGAACGAAATGACCTTTTAAGCTCGTGCAGAGGAGCAATGAGACAATTTAAGCTCGTATTGAGGAACGAAAGGTTGGAATCTGAACAGGATTTGAATCGAGGCTCTGATAGGGGCTTGACTAGGTAGGAAGGGTTTAACTAGGATTTAGTCAGGGTAAAGCTAGGGTTTAGGTAGGGTTTACCGAGGGTTTAGGTAGGGTTTAGCTGGAGTTTACCTAGGGTTTAACTAGGATTAACTGAGACTTTAACTAGGGTTAACTGGGGTTTAACTATGGTTTAACTAGGATTAACTGGGGTTTAATCAGGGTTTAACTAAGATTAATTGAGATTTAATCAGGATTAACTGGGATTTGATCAGGATTAACTAGGTTTTAATTAGGGTTTAGCTGGGGTTTAATCAGGGTTTTCGAGCAGAGGTTCGACTTAGATAAGGCTAGTTTTGAACTGGAATTTGGGCAAGGATTCGACTAGGCGAGGCTAGTTTTGAACCGGAATTTAGGCAGAAGTTCGACTAGGCGAGGCTAGTTTTGAACCAGGATTTGGGCAGAGATTCGACTAGGCGAGACCATATTTGAACTGGAATTTGGGCAAAGGTTCAACTAGGCGAGACTATATTTGAACTGGAATTTGGGCAGGGGTTCGACATGATAAGCAGTTTAAGCATTTAAATAATTTAAAAACAATTTGAAAAAGTGGTTAAACTAATTTAAATTACTAAAAGACAAAGCAAGATAGGGTTTTTGAGAAAAATTACCTTCCGAAAAATCTGAAAAGATTTCTTAAAAGAAGTCCCGAGAATCGACCCTTCGCAATCGACGTTCTCGGGAATCCGAAACGCTCCGAGGAGTTTTGAAGAAGAAAATGGAGAAGGAGAGACAGTAGGGCGGTAAAACGGACGAAAACTGGGGGGGCGCTACTTGAAGTAGCGCCCCTATTTAATTTATTTAAAAAATCAAGCCAACATGGTTTTGACCAGTCCAATGGCAATTTTGTAAATATAGGGGCTCTATTTGAAGTAGCGCCCCTATTTAGGGGTTAAAAAATGATTTTTGGGGTGCCACGTGGCACTTTCTAATTCGCTGAAAAACTGTTTTTCCGTTTTTAGCCCGAAAATAGTCAAAATTGAGCTGATAAAATCCAGAAAAATATTTTAAATAAAAATTGAATTTTTCAGTATTTTTCAGGGGCATTTTGGTCATTTTATACTTTATGGGTATTTTGATCATTTTCTACCATTTTAAGTCCAATTTAATCCCAAAAATAGCCAAAATTTATCAAAAAATTTGTAAAATCATTTTGGATAAAATGAAAACTTTTTAGCACTTTTTCAGGGGTATTTTGATCATTTTTCACCCTAGGGGCATTTTGGTCATTTTTTTACCTAAGGGGCATTTTGGGAAATCGAAGCACGTGGAAAGAGGGTTTTGAAAAGGGATTTTTGAAAAGATTTTTGAGAGTATAAAAAGATATTAGAGGGGTGTGAAATTGGGGTGCTTACACCACGTACACAAACAAAAACATGCCACAAAATAAGAGATTTGGTAGCTTTGATAGGCATGGATAAATTGCAAAATGTTTAATGTAAGGCTCTATACCTACTGTTCTGCTTTGGAAAAATAAGGAGTTTTTAGGCACCCAACTGTTTTGGCATATGGTGACACACACAGGTTTGAATTGCTTGACATAGATGATATGTGGCAGACATGATGTCAATAGAGAGAGTCTAAACGAAGCAAATTTTCATTACCCTGACAAAAGAAAATCAAGGTAACCTAATTTTCAAACTTGGTAATAGCCTTGGTTTTATATAAATAAAAAAAATTAATATCGAATACTAACTTACAGATTTCTTAATTCTTTAGTTCCAAGATCCATATACCCAAATCCTGATTATTATTTTTAATTATAGAAACCCTAATTTACACTTCGTAGATTCAATCAATTTCTTCAATTGCTAGGTAATCAATTTCTTGTTGGTAAGCGTTTTATGAATTCTGTAAATCTAGAAAAAAGAAGAGTTTCAAATTCTTCCATGCAATTCAATTTTCAGGAATTTATAATGGTGTAGCTTGGACAATTACTTACCAATCTGGATGGTTTGCTAGTGTGGGCTAAACCGGTCACTTGGTCTCTCTGAAATAGGGTCCAATCATGATCCCACTAGCCGAGATAATATTGAGTTAGACTCTCTTTGTCTCTCTCGTAAAAGAAAGTAAGGTGTCGTTTAACCATCCATAAGGTGTCACCTGCTCCAAAGGAAAAAAAAAAACGATTCATAGGTGTTGCGGCTCTGCTTAAAAAGTGGACTCCTCACAACATTGCTAAGCTGCAGCAGAGCAAGCACACGACAGGTAAGCCAACAATGGTATTGACGCCCATGGACATATGGTAGCATTTACTTAAGACACTTGGGGAAACGAATGGGGAGAGGGAGAGGGAGATGGTTTGCCTGAGGAGATGAATAGATTGAGATAAAGAGGGGTGGGGCGAGGCCGTTTTCGTTAGAGAGAGAATGTTCAGAAGATGAATGAATGATAGAAAGAGGAGAGAGAATGAGAGTTGATGAGTATATAGTATAGATGGGGAGTTATATATATATGACTTTGCTACTGAGACTGCAAAGGACCGAGACCACACCGAGACCGTGCTTGTGATGCACAGGTCTCAAAATTTCATTAAATCCATTTTTGAAAATTTGAGATCCGTGCATCACATGCACGGTCTCGGTGTGGTCTTGGCCCTTTGCGGTCTCACTAGCATTTTATATATATATATATATATATAGTCATCTGTGTAAGAGAAGAAGTGAGTTGAGAAGATGGAGAGCCACATGTGAGTTATTGTCTATCAAAAGACTGTTATTGGTATAAGTGATCATTTAAGTTAGTAAATAATTGTTATTAAGTTATACATGATATGACATTTTTTTATTGGATGAGTTTACCACATAAGGAGACACATGGCAACAACCTGAAGCTCAAACGAAGGCTTTTGGAGGAGCCATGTGGAACCAACCAGCATATAGTATTGGTATAGATAGATTTTTCTTGGATGAGTTTACCACATAAGCAGACGCATGGCAACAATCTGAAGCTCAAACGAAGGCTTTTGGAGGAGTCATGTGGAACCCACCGGCATATAGTATTAGTATAGATACTGTAAATTATAATAACATTTTAACTTTATAATCAAATTTTTTTTTTTTTTTAAATAAACACTTTTAAAAAAGCACATTGCTATAAGGCATTGTTTGGTAAACTTCTCCAAGAAGGTGATCCGTGAGAGATCTTTTAGGAGTGGGAGACGTGTGGGGTCCACCCACTAACCCCATGTCTCACACTTAAGAGTTTGAAATTTTTTAACCTTCTAATTTTGTGGGTTGATTATTTTTAAAACTCCTAATATTGTGGGTTGATTATTCTTTTAGGTTTTCTTTTATTAAAAGAGGGGGGAAACCGAAAGGGGTACGCTCTTATTCTCTTTTTGCTGGGAGAGAAAAAAGAGGATGAAAAATATAGAGAAGAAGAGATTTTAGGTGTATTTGTGGGACTAGTACCAAGAGGTAAGTGGTCTTCAAAATATCCTTATACTTCATTTTAATTTCTTGATAGTGGAAATTTTGCCGTTGAGGTTTATCCTAAATTGGGGTTTTACCACGTTAAAAAAAATCCTGCGTCTCTGATCTATCATTTTAATTATTTATGCAGTTTATTTTTAATCTCTGCATAAACTGTTTATTTTTGGGGATTGGTTCGGTACCCAAAATAAATTCCAGAATTAATTTGTTGATGGTATTGATCAAGTTTTTAGTATCAGAGCACGATTTTTTTTTTTAACAGTGCATGTAGGGCCGTCATTCACAAAACGTTGATTTGGTAGAATTGAATTCAGAAATCAGTAGTTGTAGAGGAAAATCAAAGTTGTCTGATCAAGGAGACGAAAATAATTTTTCTCAACGAGTATCAGATATGGAAAAAATGATGCAGACTATGATGATTATGATAAAATAAGTGGCCTCGGGCAAGAGGTCTAAAGAAACTAGTACCCCACCAGTAGTAGAAGAGTCTATGCAAATCCGAATAGAAAACAAATGCCGATTGAACCATTTATGATGGATGTTTGCATTAAGATTCCTCTATATTGCGGTGAATCAGACCCGAAAAAATTGGATAGGTGGTTAAAACAATTAGATGTTTATTTTAGTACCAAGCGATATACCTGTAGAGCCCCAGACTTTTCCATGCTTAATACATGACACTTTCGTTGTCATCTTGCCTTTTTAGAGGTATGATTAATAAATGAGGAAGAATTTGGAAATTTTGAAATGTCAGAATTGTTCCTCTTCGAAGTACGAACACAACGCAAGTTGAATCGTCAAAATCGGACGAACGAGTCAAAAGATATGGCCAAAACAGTCTGTACCTGTAGGAAAACGTATACTGTGTGCATCCGTTGTACAACTCACCACGGGCACGTTGTACAACTCACCACGGGCACGTTGTACAACTCACCACGGGCACTATTCACAGCACAACGAGTTGGCACTATTCACAGCACAACGAGTTGGCACTATTCATAGTACAACGAGTTGGCACTATTCATAGTACAACGAGTTGGCACTATTCACAGCACAACGAGTTGGCACTATTCACAGCACAACGAGTTGGCACTATTCACAGTACAACGAGTTGGCACTATTCACAGCACAACGAGTTGGCACTATTCATAGCACAACGAGTTGGCACTATTCATAGTACAACGAGTTGGCACTATTCACAGCACAACGAGTTGGCACTATTCACAGCACAACGAGTTGGCACTATTCACAGCACAACGAGTTGGCACTATTCACAGTACAACGAGTTGGCACTATTCACACCACAACGAGTTGGCACTATTCACACCACAACGAGTTGGCACTATTCACAGTACAACGAGTTGGCACTATTCACAGCACAACGAGTTGGCACTATTCACAGCACTATTCACAGAAATCCCAATAAGGGTATTTCGGTCTTTTGGTCAGTTCACTCTTACCTTAAGAGTTTAATCTGAGCCTTTAGGGCATCATTCGACACTTAGAGAGTTTGAGAGAATAGAAGAAAGAGGAGAAGGCGATTCCAACCTAGGGTTTCCATTTGGGAGAGAAATCAAAGGGTTTGAAACCCTAGATCAACCTCCAGCCCGTTTTTCTTCAAGATCAAGGCACAAACTCGTGAGGAGCATCTCCTCAAACTAGGGCAGCAGCTACACAGTCGTTTTGGAAAGGGGTTTCTTCCTCATTTCTTCAAGGTCGGTGCTTCTTACTACCCTCCTAGTTATAGTTCCTCTTTCCCCTTCTTTTCTCTTCATTTTCTTTCATTTACACATGTGCTATGAGATGGATAAATGGTAAATGGTGAATGGTGAATGGTGAATGGAGATGGAATGGGCGATTGGATGCCAATGGTTGTGTGTGATGAACAAATGGGGAAGGGCATTGTTCCAATAATGAATGTACATGTATGATTTGAGTAAAACCCATCTAGAAAAGCATGTTGTAGGGTAAATCCATAATGAACACACCATGTTTGATGAAATGCCAAGGTGAACACAGTGAGCTGAAAATCTGGAAATGCATGCCTAATAAATTATGAATATTGCTAGGGACTATGATAGTGTGTTTCCTGTTTTCCCATAATGCTATGAATACTACATTACTCAATCTTTGATGCTATATGTGTTGTGAAATTACCCAAATGTCATCTTTAAATTTGAATGCAAGTATGTACACGGTTTCCACGAGCACGGCATGCATGGCATGATTTATCGAGGTTTTCAAGAACATGGTTAGAGGTGGGACATATCCTACGATATGTTTTACCTCGCTTTTCACAAGAAGACAAGAACCAACATTCCACGAGGGGTCTCCCCTCACTCACAAGTGCATATCATGAAGAAGGGTCTCCCTTCCCTCGCAAGTACATACATATCATAAAGAAGGGTCTCCCTTCCCTCGCAAGTGCATTGCATAAAGAAGGGTCTCCCTTCCCTCTCAAGGCATCTCACAAGGACACCTCACAAGGATATCTCACAAGTTACATGATCACAAGCAAGCACGCATGACATGCATGACATGACACGACATACAAGAATAAAGCAAGATAGACATGACAAGCTTTCAAGTACAAAAAGATATTTCAAGTCAAGTCAAGCACACGATGTTTCAAGAGGATTTATCGGTTTTCTACGAATTACAAGCATGATTATAAACTGCTTTACTTCCTTGTATGATGTGAATTGTTTCCGTTTGACATATATGAATTGCTCCTGATTATGTATTGCTATTTCTACGCTATAATTGTTGGTTAGTATTTAGTACCCGCTGAGTATTCCATGCTCAGCCGTACTTCTTTTGTCGGCAGGTTCTGAGGGAGCTGCTGCCCCATTTGATGTTTGTGCTCCTGGTCCATGGGTGGAAGAGGAGTACGCCGAGGAGCCTTTGGAGGAACCTCCCGTAGAGGGTTATCAGTAGGTGGTGATTAGATTCTGAGTGGATTAGCTGTGGGTGAGATGAGAGTTAGATTTATGTATTTTGGCGGGCATGTCCACTCTTTCGTATGGATTACTTTTTGTATAAACTTGGATTTGTGTATGTATATACATAGAGGTTTGGTAGTCTTCCGCTGTGCTATGTTAGAGTATGTTTCCACTGTTTATATCCTCTATTGTATATGCTCTGTGGGTTTTGCAGGTTAGTTGTCAAGCAAGTCATGATTAGTCGTCCAAAGTTCACTCTAACTCCTAGGGTGGGTTTTGGGTCGCGACAGAAGTGGTATCAGAGCTTAGGCTTTAGGTCTCTAGGGTCACTTAGAATCTTATACCACGGCTTGACAAGAGCATATGTCAGGAAACAAGTTAGGAAGAAAGTAAGTCGGAAGAGAGTCTTGATCCAAGTGTAAGACTAAACTTTAGTCTTAGTCAAAATGGTTATTTCAACCAAGTTCGAGCCTTAGGAACGCTAGAACACCAAAGTATAATATTATAAATACTCTGATGACTTAATGCGATGTATATTAGTATTATACAACTAATACAAATTGGATTATTGTGAAATGGCATTGAAGTAAACTGTGGTTTCAAGTTAGACTCATGTGGTGTTATTATTCTCAGGACTTGAGTCATGAGACGGAACACACGGGGTCGTGGACCACATACCAGAGCTTCCTCTTCTTCACGGGATGAGGATGAGCAGCCGGACCTCTCTCGAGTCTTAGGCTCTATTGCTGAGACACTCGCCATACTGGCGGCTCGGCAGGCTATACCATCATCGGCGGCACCTACTCCACCGCCCGTAGCTCCAGTACATCGTACCGCTGGAGTTGAGGCATTCAGGAGATTGAGGCCTCCATCCTTCCATGGGAGTGTGGACCCTCTTACCGCGGAGGCATGGATCCTCCAGATGGAGAAGATCTTTACGGTCCTCTCACCTTCAGAGGAGGAGAGAGTAGCATGGGCAGCTTTCATGCTAGAAGGCGAAGCCCATCATTGGTGGTTGTCCGCACTGAGGACGAGAGATTTGACCATGCAGGGTCTACCTTGGACTTGGGAGGAGTTCAAGGATACTTTTTACAAAAAGTATTTTCCGATTGGAGCACGGGAAAAGAAAGAGAGAGAATTCATCAACCTTGAGCAAGGTTTGATGTCGGTGGCACAATACGAGGCCAAGTTCTCGGAGTTGTCGAGATTTGCGCCTCATATGGTTGCTACTGAGGCAATGAAGGCGAGGAGATTTGAGCAAGGGCTCAAGGATGTGATTATGGAGAAGGTGTCCGTTTTCAGGCATACTACCTACCCTGAGGTAGTAGACAAGGCCTTATTGGTCGAGGCCAATTCAGAGACAGTGTCCAAGAAGAGGGAGGTTGCGGAATATGTGGCACGGTGCTTAGTGTGCCAACAGGTGAAAGCAGAACACATGCGACCCGCCGGTCTATTGCATTCCCTTCCGATTCCCGAGTGGAAATGGGAGAACATATCCATGGATTTCATAGTTGGCTTGCCAAAGACGGCAAGGGGCTCAGATGCGATATGGGTAGTAGTGGATCGTTTGACAAAGTCCGCTCATTTCTTACCCTACCGAACTACTTTCAACTCAAGTCAGTTGGCTGCACTATACATCAAGGAAGTAGTTAGATTGCACGGAGTGCCTGTTAGTATTGTGTCGGATCGGGATCCAAGATTCACGTCAAGATTTTGGAAAAGTTTCCAGGAGGCTATGGGTTCCCGACTTGATTTCAGCACCGCTTTTCATCCACAGACGGATGGACAAACCGAAAGAGTGAACCAAGTCATTGAAGACATGCTTCGGGCTTGTATGTTGGATTTCAGAGGTAGTTGGGAAGAGCACTTGCCATTGGTTGAATTTGCCTATAATAACAGCTATCAAGCAAGTATTCAAATGGCACCATTTGAGGCCTTGTATGGGCGAAGTTGTAGGTCTCCTCTCTATTGGGATGAGGTAGGAGAAAGGAAAGTGCTTGGTCCGGAGTTGATTGAGCAAACTGCAAACACAGTTAAGATCATCCGGGATCGATTGAAAGCCGCTCAAGATCGCCAGAAAAGTTATGCGGACGCACGCCGTAGGGACTTGGAATTTCAAGTAGGGGATCAAGTTTTTGTGAAAGTATCGCCTAGCAAAGGGATCATGAGATTTGGGAAGCGAGGCAAGCTCAGTCCTCGGTATGTTGGGCCTTTTGAGATTATCACGCGGGTTGGTGAAGTTGCTTATCGAGTAGCTCTTCCACCTCACATGGCTGCAGTTCATAACGTCTTCCATGTGTCCATGCTTCGGAAGTATCTTGCGGATCCTTCGCATGTCATAGACTTGGAACAGTTGGAGATTCGAGAGGACCTCACCTTGATTGAAAAGCCAGTCCAGATTTTAGATCGAAGGAATCAAGTGCTTCGCAACAAGACAATCCCTTTGGTTCTTGTGCAATGGCAACACCATGCTCGGGAAGAAGCTACATGGGAGCGTGAAGCCGAAGTCAAAGCAAAGTACCCAGAATTACTTGAATGAGTTTCTGTGTGAAGTCTGTATATGACTTGTAATGTCCTTTTTGATTTGTAATGCAAGTAGTGTCTGAATTTCGAGGACGAAATTTTTGTAAGGGGGGGAGGATGTAGAGCCCCAGACTTTTCCATGCTTAATACATGACACTTTCGTTGTCATCTTGCCTTTTTAGAGGTATGATTAATAAATGAGGAAGAATTTGGAAATTTTGAAATGTCAGAATTGTTCCTCTTCGAAGTACGAACACAACGCAAGTTGAATCGTCAAAATCGGACGAACGAGTCAAAAGATATGGCCAAAACAGTCTGTACCTGTAGGAAAACGTATACTGTGTGCATCCGTTGTACAACTCACCACGGGCACGTTGTACAACTCACCACGGGCACGTTGTACAACTCACCACGGGCACTATTCACAGCACAACGAGTTGGCACTATTCACAGCACAACGAGTTGGCACTATTCATAGTACAACGAGTTGGCACTATTCATAGTACAACGAGTTGGCACTATTCACAGCACAACGAGTTGGCACTATTCACAGCACAACGAGTTGGCACTATTCACAGTACAACGAGTTGGCACTATTCACAGCACAACGAGTTGGCACTATTCATAGCACAACGAGTTGGCACTATTCATAGTACAACGAGTTGGCACTATTCACAGCACAACGAGTTGGCACTATTCACAGCACAACGAGTTGGCACTATTCACAGCACAACGAGTTGGCACTATTCACAGTACAACGAGTTGGCACTATTCACACCACAACGAGTTGGCACTATTCACACCACAACGAGTTGGCACTATTCACAGTACAACGAGTTGGCACTATTCACAGCACAACGAGTTGGCACTATTCACAGCACTATTCACAGAAATCCCAATAAGGGTATTTCGGTCTTTTGGTCAGTTCACTCTTACCTTAAGAGTTTAATCTGAGCCTTTAGGGCATCATTCGACACTTAGAGAGTTTGAGAGAATAGAAGAAAGAGGAGAAGGCGATTCCAACCTAGGGTTTCCATTTGGGAGAGAAATCAAAGGGTTTGAAACCCTAGATCAACCTCCAGCCCGTTTTTCTTCAAGATCAAGGCACAAACTCGTGAGGAGCATCTCCTCAAACTAGGGCAGCAGCTACACAGTCGTTTTGGAAAGGGGTTTCTTCCTCATTTCTTCAAGGTCGGTGCTTCTTACTACCCTCCTAGTTATAGTTCCTCTTTCCCCTTCTTTTCTCTTCATTTTCTTTCATTTACACATGTGCTATGAGATGGATAAATGGTAAATGGTGAATGGTGAATGGTGAATGGAGATGGAATGGGCGATTGGATGCCAATGGTTGTGTGTGATGAACAAATGGGGAAGGGCATTGTTCCAATAATGAATGTACATGTATGATTTGAGTAAAACCCATCTAGAAAAGCATGTTGTAGGGTAAATCCATAATGAACACACCATGTTTGATGAAATGCCAAGGTGAACACAGTGAGCTGAAAATCTGGAAATGCATGCCTAATAAATTATGAATATTGCTAGGGACTATGATAGTGTGTTTCCTGTTTTCCCATAATGCTATGAATACTACATTACTCAATCTTTGATGCTATATGTGTTGTGAAATTACCCAAATGTCATCTTTAAATTTGAATGCAAGTATGTACACGGTTTCCACGAGCACGGCATGCATGGCATGATTTATCGAGGTTTTCAAGAACATGGTTAGAGGTGGGACATATCCTACGATATGTTTTACCTCGCTTTTCACAAGAAGACAAGAACCAACATTCCACGAGGGGTCTCCCCTCACTCACAAGTGCATATCATGAAGAAGGGTCTCCCTTCCCTCGCAAGTACATACATATCATAAAGAAGGGTCTCCCTTCCCTCGCAAGTGCATTGCATAAAGAAGGGTCTCCCTTCCCTCTCAAGGCATCTCACAAGGACACCTCACAAGGATATCTCACAAGTTACATGATCACAAGCAAGCACGCATGACATGCATGACATGACACGACATACAAGAATAAAGCAAGATAGACATGACAAGCTTTCAAGTACAAAAAGATATTTCAAGTCAAGTCAAGCACACGATGTTTCAAGAGGATTTATCGGTTTTCTACGAATTACAAGCATGATTATAAACTGCTTTACTTCCTTGTATGATGTGAATTGTTTCCGTTTGACATATATGAATTGCTCCTGATTATGTATTGCTATTTCTACGCTATAATTGTTGGTTAGTATTTAGTACCCGCTGAGTATTCCATGCTCAGCCGTACTTCTTTTGTCGGCAGGTTCTGAGGGAGCTGCTGCCCCATTTGATGTTTGTGCTCCTGGTCCATGGGTGGAAGAGGAGTACGCCGAGGAGCCTTTGGAGGAACCTCCCGTAGAGGGTTATCAGTAGGTGGTGATTAGATTCTGAGTGGATTAGCTGTGGGTGAGATGAGAGTTAGATTTATGTATTTTGGCGGGCATGTCCACTCTTTCGTATGGATTACTTTTTGTATAAACTTGGATTTGTGTATGTATATACATAGAGGTTTGGTAGTCTTCCGCTGTGCTATGTTAGAGTATGTTTCCACTGTTTATATCCTCTATTGTATATGCTCTGTGGGTTTTGCAGGTTAGTTGTCAAGCAAGTCATGATTAGTCGTCCAAAGTTCACTCTAACTCCTAGGGTGGGTTTTGGGTCGCGACAATACCGAAGTGTAGAAAATTACTTTTGCAAGAATAAGGCTTGGTGGACATGCACTTGCATGGTGGGAAGCTTACACTACAGGGTTGGAATCAAACCATCAACCTGTAATTTAGATTTAGACACAGTTTACTGCGGTACTACGAAATCAATTTTATCCGGTTGGCTATCAGGATGAGTTGAAGGGGCGGTGACAATTATTGCGTCAAAAACAAGGACAAAATGTTCAGGATTATACCACCGAGTTCAAGAGGCATGCAATTTTGCTTGGGGTGAATTTACGAGATATCTCTACTCTGGCCAAATACAAAGGCTGGTTACACTACCATTTGCGAAGTGAGTTGGCTCTCTTTAATGTTAAGAATATTGATGATGCATGTGTTAAAGCTATGCACTTGGAGAAGCGTGACAGAAAACCTATAAATTGTGATCAAAGCTCACAAAAAGAGAGTGGAAAATTTGAAGAAAAAGGGAAGAAGTTTGATAAGAAAGCAAATTCGACATTTTGCAAAAATGAGAAAACTTGTGGACATTGTAAGAAAAGTGGACACACTCAAGAAAAATGTTGGATTTTGCATCCTGAAATGAAGCCAAAAAATTGGAAGGGAAATAATGTGGCAACCGTGTGTCATGATTTTCATGATGAGATAGTTGAATGTTCTAATGAACCAAATGAGAAGTTAGCATGCATGGTCCATAAGGGAGGCGATTAGGAAAATATTCTTTCAGATGAGGGTCCAAGCCAGAGAAATTTGTTACAGTTAAGGATGTTCTTGAAAATATTAAAGAACAATTATTTTGGGTTTACATTCAGATTCACATGTCCAAGGTAGCGGCCTTATATGATTTTGGATCTCAGAGAAATCTTATTTCTGAGAAGCTAGTGAAGCAACTCGGGTTGAAGTCAAAGCCACATCCTCAACCGTATCCTCTTGGGTGGTTGAACAAGAATGTTGAATTACAGGTGCATGCACAGTGTACTTTCAGGTTTGCTATTAATGAAAAATTTAAGGATGAGGTTACTTGTGATATTGTGTCATTAGATATTTGTCAAGTTGTCTTTGGAAGTCCTTATTTGTGGGACAGGGATGCTACTTTCCATAGGAGGAAAAATATTTGGAGACTAGTTAAAGATGATGTAGGTTATCGTATTTGTCTGGCTAAGGATCGAAAAAAGCTCTCGTTGGCGACTGCACATCAAGCCAAGCATATGGTAAATGCAAACAAACGTTTTATTCTTCTCATTGTTAGGGAAGTTTGTATGGGATCACAAGTGATTGAGATGCAGTCAATTCCAATGATTGTACGTATAGTCAAAAACAAAAATTGAAGCAACTGCTATCAAATTTCCCAGATGTGGTAGAAGAACCTAAGGGATTACCTCCAAAGAGAAAGGTACAACACGAGATAGCTTTGTTATCTGATGTCCCAATTCTAAATATTGGCTTGTATCGTCAGTCAGTGTTTGAATCTGATGAGGTGAAGTAGCAGGTTGAAGGTTTGTTAGAACAAGGACTGATACACCCGAGTACCTCGCCAGCCGGTTCTCCTATTGTGTTAGTTCCAAAGAAAGATGGCACTTGGCGGATGTGTATCGACTATCGTGCATTAAACAAAATCACGATAAAGAATAGGTACCCACTTCCACGCATTGATGATTTGCTTAATCAATTGAAACATGCTTCTTATTTTAGTAAGTTAGATTTAAAATATGGTTATCATCAAGTCTGGATGAGAGATGAAGATGTCTAGAAAATTGCTTTCAAGACAAAACATGGGTTATATGAGTGGTTGGTGATGCCTTTTGGCCTTACTGACGCACCTGCTACTTTAATGTGCTTAATGAATGATGTTTTGCGGCTTATTTTGGATAAATTTGTGTTAGTTTTTCTTGATGATATTCTACTTTATAATAAAACATGGGAGGAGCATATTGGACACTTGAAGACTGTGTTTGAAATTTTGCAAGATGCTCAATTGAAGTTGAATGCGAAGAAATGTGAGTTTGGGAAAGTATCTCTTATTTATTTGGGACATGTCATCGGCGGTGGAACTATTCAGATTGATCTGGCTAAGGTAAAAACAATAACAGACTGGCAGAAATCTCACACAGTGACTGAATTACGCAGTTTTATTGGTGCGACACAATATCTCAAAAAATTCATCAAATGACTCTCATATAGCTGCACCATTGTTAAAACAGTTACAGATGGATAAGGGTATCACATGGGACGTATTAGAAGAGAAGACATGCTGACTGTTGAAAGAAAAGATCAGTAGTGCACCCATTCTTGCAACGCCTAACATGAGAATGTCGTTTGAGATAGAGGCTGATACATCTGGCCATGCTATAGGAGCAGTATTACTGCAGGGAGGTAAGCCTGTTTGTTATCATTCAGAATTATTTTCTGGTCCAGTTTTGAACTATCCCACCTATGATAGAGAATTATATGTTTTAGTACTTGCTGTTAAAAAATGGAAGCATTATCTTTTGGGCAAAGAAACAGTTGTGCATACAGATCATGAGCCATTGAAGTACTTGCAAACTCAATCCAAGTTACAATAGACATGTCATTTCAAGTGGATAAGTTTTCTACAACAATACAATCTTCTAATTAAATACAAGAAATAGAAGGTTATCCAACTAGTTGATATGTTATCTAGACCTCATTTGAAAGTAGGTGCAGTGGTTATGAGTTTGGAGCCATTTGGACCTGAGGTTTATAGAAGCAGATATGTTGAAGATAATGATTTCAAACATACATACCAGTGGTTAAAAGAAGATTGTGATATTGTTGATGGGTACCACTTAGAAGATGATTTACTTTACAAAGATGGGAAGTTGTGTGTTCCCAAGGATAGCTGTTTAAAGCTTATTCGTGAAGCTCATACATCTCTACTTGCGGGACATTTTGGTGTGCTTAAGACGGTGGCAAATTTGCAAATGTATATTTATTAGCCAAATATGCAGACTGATGTGAATCGTTTTATACGAGGGTGTGTTGAGTGCAGCATTAATAAGCCGAACAATCGAAAGCTTGGGTTATATACTCCACTTCCTGTTCCTAATCATCCATGGGAGAGCATTTCTATGGATTTTTTTGGGGGTATACCACCTACTAGAAAAGGTAACGATTATGTTTTTGTTTTGGTTGATAGATTTAGTAAGATGACAATTATGATTCCTTGCAAGAAAAGTATAGATGTTATTGGAACAGCGCACTTGTTCTTTTTGCATGTCTTTGTGCATTTTGGGTTGCCTAAAAGTATCATTAGTGATCGTGATACAAGATTCTTGAGTAGATTTTGGAATGCATTGTTGGTTATGTTAGCCACAAAGTTAAAGAGATCTACAACATTTCATCCACAGACGAATGAGCAAACAGAAGTTGTTAACCGGACTATTGTTCATGTGTTGAGAGGATTTACTCATCAGAGGCCAAAGAGTTGGGATGAGAATTTGCCATATGTGCAGTATTGCCACGACCGAGCTATTCATTCATATACCCAATTATCACCTTTTGAGGTGTGTTATGGTTTTCTTCCGCAATCACCATTTGACAGTCTCTTTATGGGAAAAGAGGTAGAGATGGGGGGTAAGCAATGAAGCTGATAATGCTTTAAAATTTGTACAAAGAATCTAGCTCATTCATCAAAGAGTTGAAGACAAGTTGAAACAAGTACAGAAGCGTTATAAAGAGGGTCATGATAAGCATCGTGTTGAGCACCAATTTCAGGTTGGAGATATGGTATGGTTATACTTGGGAAATGACATATTGAAAGGGGCATACAAGAAATTGAAACCTATTCGGTATGGTCCGTTAAAATTATTGAACAATATGGCGAGAATGCTTTCAAGCTTGATTTACCAGGGTATATACATATGTATTTTGTGATGAATGTTGAAAATTTAAGGTTATTTGAGCCATCTCTCTTGGATGAAAGAAAGGATACCACTATCTTACCGACGGTGCATGAGTTGGTGCCTAGCGAGCAAGCTATTACCGACCTTGTATTTGATAGGAAGACAAGGATGACTAGAAATGGGGAACAACAATTTTTATAGATTTGCCCTAATGGTTAATTTGTAAATCGAGCAAAGTGATTCTCCATGGAGCAAGTCAAAGAGAAGTTTTCTCACGTGATTGATGTAGCTTTTGAGAGACCAAAAGCCTCCTTGGCGGGGAGGCCTGATTCGTGAGAGATCTTTTAGGAGTGGGAGATGTGTGGGGTCCACCCAAGTCTCACACTTAAAGAGTTTGAAATTTTTTAGCCTCCTAATTTTGTGGGTTGATTATTTTTAAAACTCCTAATATTGTGGGTTGATTATTCTTTTGGGTTTTTTTTTATTAAAAGAGGGGGAAAACTAAAAGGGGTACGCTCTTGTTCTCTTTTTGCTGGGAGAGAATGAAGAAGAGGAAAGATATAGAGAAGAAGGGATTTTAGGTGTATTTGTGGGACTAGTACCAAGAGGTGAGTGGTCTTCAAAATATCCTTGTACTTCTTTTTAATTTCTTGATAGTGGAAATTTTGTCATTTATTTGGCCGTTGAGGCTTTCCCTAAATTGGGGTTTTACCATGTTAAAAAAATCTCGCGTCCCTGATCTATCATTTTAATTATTTATGTGGTTTATTTTTAATCTTTGCATAAAATGTTTATTTTTGGGGATTGGTTCGGTACCCGAAATAAATTCTAGAATTGATTTGTTGACGGTATTGATAAGAAGGGAAGGACTTCTTCAAAATAACTTTTTAAGAAAAATAGATTTCGAAACAACTTGAGACTTCCCACAAAAGCTAATTGGGGCAGCTTCCCCTAAAAGCTAACATTTAACTTTGTATGACTTTTGACTCGTGAAGAAATTACTTTCTTAAGTGGCACAACAAATGACATTTTAATCGAGTTTTGATTATTCAAGAACCAAAAGTCAATTTAGAAGTGTATCCAAACACTACCTAAGCTTAATAAGTAGATATGGAGCTACTTATTTGTATGTATTTTTGGGGCTCCTATCCATTTTTACTAATTGCTTATTTATTTATTTTCGTCCAACTTTGCTTATTTGTTTTGACCAAATAAAATTATTTATAAATAAGTACTTGTTTCATGAATAAGTACTTAATAATAGTGTTTCAAAACGCCCCATTAGTTCATACTTGTATGTACTTATTAATAAATTAACTACGATTATATCTTTGAATCAAGGAGCCCACCCGACCATGAATTGTAATGGGCTGACAAGGCATTTCTATCCCATCTCATGGTTAACAATGGTCGGGTTGATGGGTCGAGTCAGCCAGGCATAATTTGGATTAAATGGTGATTCGCCATATCATGCCTCTTAAGGATTTCAATGTTGGTCAGGGTGTGGTCTTAAATCATATAGAGCATTCAATTCGAATTTTTTGTATTTTCTTTCCCTATTTTCATTTGGTAAATTTCCCATCTTCTCCTAGGAATACGTATGAAATCCGCATATTAGGATTTAATTAGGGGTTTGATCTTCTCAATGTTAAAGGAGAGACACACCTCAAGGCCCTCCTTTCTTATGTGCCTATTGAAGTTCTTCGTAGTCACTACAAGAAATCTACGAATTATAGACCGAAAAAATCCGCCTCCACTAATGGTATCTCTGTCCTTAATGGCATTAGAGATGGAACATCTTATCGTCGCTATTTTGTTGCTGATGGTTGCGTCACTAGTGGGTTCTAAAGACGGTAATCACAATCCATCACTAATTAGATATGGAATATTTATGTCTCTAATGCGTGATTTCGATTGCCGAATAAACGATAATTAGTTACGGGAGTATATATTTGTGATGGATTATATAACATCAACGATGGAACAAAATTACACCCCTGCCTCTTACGTGAGTGGTAGGGGTGTGACCTTTGACGGAGGGAGGTTGGGGATCCAATCCCCCCAAGGGTATGAGTTGAAAGCTCTACTAACATATATAAATGATACAACACCAAAAAAAAAAAAATTGAACAAAATTCGTCTCTAATAAATAGTTGTGATGGTTGGTATTCCATCACTAATTAGCCACAGATTAGTTTCCGTCACCAATATAACATCAGCGATCGAGGGAACGAAATCCGTCTCAAATAAATTAATTGTGACGGTTAATATTTTGTCACTAATTAGTCACATATCAGTTTTTGTCACTTAGTATAACATTAGTAACGAAATATTTTCGTCCCTAAACCTCAACCACCATTAGTGATAGATGGTTTTCCGTCATTTTTTTTTTAAATACAGGCGGTGTACATAACATGTAACTTGTTCATTCACATTCAACATATAACCTGTTCATTTTATTCAACCTGTAACCAATTCTAACTATTCACAGATAACCTAGTCCACATTCACAGTAGTCAAATACACAACATAGTCAACGCCATCAAGATAGTCAACATTCATAAATATTACTCAATAGTGTTATAAAAAAGATGTCTAATACAAAATGAGCAAGCATGATGCTTATTCAATGGGATCATCTGGAGGTTGGGTTGTGTCGGGATCTTGGGATGGCCACAGAGATGATGTGGGAAAGGATGGGAACAATTGACCCACACACTGCATCCGTAGGAAATCTTGAAAGGCCAGCAACTGATTTTCCATATCACCTAGCTGGTTCTCCATAGCCGCTTGGCAAGCCACCATAGTCTTGTTCGCATCCACTATCCTCCTGCTCCACTGATCGAGATATGGAGCATGAAATTGAGCAGGAGTAACACCCAATCCATATGTGCGGACACGCCCATATCTGCTTGGACCCACCACCTGGGTGAATACCTCATTTCGGGCAGTGCGCCCTTAGGATGCTGATTAACAAGCTGTTCTATCTACGTATACAATTTATAGTAAATAATTTAATTTAGATTAAACAATAAAAAATGCTTGCATATTGCGAATAAAGATTTATGAAAAATAGAGAATTTGTGAAACTTTAATTCATTAATTGCATAAGCATACCATCATGTCATCGGATGCCTGATCGACGAAAGTTTTATCGCTACGTGTGTAGGTGATCCTAAACATACGCATCCGGTCAAGCTTCTACCCTTCAGGATCCTTGGCTTGCTATCCTCATGAAAAAGTTACGACGATTAATAATTTTACAACATAAGTAGTATGAACCTTAGTAACCCAAATCGCTTGTTTACTCACCCGCTCCTACTCTCAAACCTCGCTCTCATGGTTTGAGAACAACTTCGTGTCGGGAGCAGGATTTCCAAATTAATGGAGAGCGCTTTTTGCGTAAGGAAGGCAACATAACTCTTATGGAAAAGACTTCACGCCTTTTCACGTTTTCCCTTAATCATGTTTTTTTTATTACAATCAAAGTAGTTTGCGTAAGTGGAGAGAGACCTTGTGTAAGGAGTTTGTTACAATCAAGTAGTTTGTGTCAGAATAGAGAGACCTTGTGTAATTGTGTAAATGGAGACTAGAGACCTTCTGTATTTTGGATATCAAATTGGATATCAATCACAACCAATCAGGATTGAACTTAGGGAGAGTTCAATCACTCTCACCTTGTGTCTTTTGAGATTGAATCACATCCAATCACAATTGAACTCGGGGAAAGTTCATCCGCACCCACAGATTAACATGTGTCTCTGTTAACTCTTATTAATTGTGGTTAAGATTTACTAATCCATTGGGGATTTCATCCCGGATTGAAGTTGTGGTAGACCACACATGCACACAGCTATGAAAGAGGTGTCAATTTTACTGTCAATTTTAAATGATTTGAACATGTTAAATAGATAGATTTGTATTTTTCATACTTTAATTTGCACTAGAATTGAAATCATTTTTTCATTAGAGTTCATATAAAAATGACAAAATTCATTGAATTTATGATTTTCAATTCTGTCATTTGGTCTACTATTTTTCAATTTATAGACCATACTTAACGTGCATAGTACTTGCGTTCCCCTAGGTGGTTGTAGCAGCACCAACACCTCTACGACCATTTGCACAACAACCACTATTCTCCCACAGACGTTGCAGCCAGCATCCTCCTCCCCTCCTCATGTTCCCCCCCTTCCTTATCCTCCACAGCGTCAACATGTATTTCTTTAGTTAAATTTTGATTTATTGTATTTTAAAATATCTTAAACTGAGATTAGTCTTATACTTATTCGAATCTACATTAAGTTGTTAATATAGTTTAAAATAAATTTTGAGTTTCAATCTAAAAATTTGTTACTTAGGATTATTTTAATCCTTTTTAATATGGTGTGCATTTTCAGTCCCCATCTTTTTTTTTTTTTTTTTTAGTACATGATTAGTTTAAAATGTGAACTCGCTATTTGTTACTATGTTATACACTAGCATGTCATCAAAAAATTTCTTGAAATGTTTTGTTGCATTGAATGTGAAACTTATTCAATTTTGTAATCGTAGAATTAAGAAATTTAATCCTATGTTATAAAAAATACATATATTAAAAAAAAACAAAGTTAAATTATTGAACCCTGAGGATTAATGAATATTAACCACGACTAATAAGGAGAAAAAGGGACACATGTTTGACTTATGGGTGGGATTGAACTCTCCTCGAGTACAATCACGATTGGCTGTGATTCGATCTTAATATTATTTGTATGTAATTTAGTCTATTTTGTTGCTATCTTTTTGTTTGATAATCGTGGTGGATATCTGACCCTTAAAGACTCAGACTAGTCTCACGTGCTGCATAGGAAATACCCCTATCCCATACAACCGATATTGAGGGGAGCCTAGAAATCAACCTCGAGACCTTTAGGTTTACGGTTCATCCTTAGGCCACTGGGCTATACACTTCGGGGTTTCTTGTTGTTGTTATATTTAGAACTGGACAATCACGTGCATTCTGCTAGTTATGTATAATGCAATCGAATTGGATGGCTATAAATTCAAACAGTGTAAATTATAATCAGATTAAAGATCTATCCGGATCCGATGGATCCATAGGACCAAGAGCTTATCCCGGATTTGAAATTTATTCAATCCATTGGGTATTGACAGCCCCGTCACTCCTACCGTGCTTGTTATTGCCTTGTTGCCCGTCTGTGTTTTAAAATATTTCTGTGTTTTAAAATATAGGACCCACTTTTAAACACAGTGGTCCCACATGAACAGTGTGACCCCTCATGCAACTCGCAGTTGCCCATCCAAACTCTCTTAGTCCTACCAATGGAGCAACCGAATGGTTTTTGGTACACAAGCAAATGTTAATCTGCCGCGTACATTGCCTGAGTATTGTTCTGCATCTGCGGAAGTCATTAGATCCAGTCTCAACAGAAACCATGGCGAAACACCAGCTTTCGAATTTCTAGGGTTTCCATTCAGCTACTGAAACCAGAAGTTGCAGGCGAATTCGATCCAAAGTCAAACCAAATGAGGAGGTAAAAGACTCATCTATATCCTTCTATCTCGTTCGGCAATTTCAGTTTCATAGAACTGGTTTCAATCTCTTGTTGCAGAGCTGGAGATGGATTGGGGAGGAGAGGGGGTCATCGGCATCTGAAGCAACTTAGCGGAATGAGGTGGCTTTTGGGGCGATTATCTGTTGCAGTTCTCGTTCTCTTGATCTGCACTATCTCCCTGTTCTCGACGATGAAGGGAGATCGCTCGAACAAGGGATCGGAGGTCAGTTTAACTTTAATCAGCTGGTCTGCTCCTGAATTGCTATTTTGGTTCGAATATTGCCAATGATCCCTTTTTTTTTCCGAATTACTGCTAGCTTACTTACTATGGTGCCTTGAATATGATTCTATGGTTTAGTTTCTATTCGGGAAATCAAGCGAAGGATCAATGCTAATGGAATGAAAGCTTTCCAGTTTTGTTAGCAAATGATCACTAAACAAGAAATTAAAATGTACACGCTCATATACCTGCAGATATTGAAAGTCGTCCCTAGCAGATGCTTCTTATCTCAGAAAATTGCCACAAATTGTTTCCATGTCATTATCACGACCACCTAAAAGGCGTAGGACGTACCTGTGTTGTACTCACGATATACCTGAGCAACATTCAGTTTGGGGGATTTGTGTAAGGGCGCCAAATCTTTGATGGAGTCTTGATTGTGAATGAATGCCTAGATGAGAGATCAAAATCGGGTCATCCTGGTATTGTGTGTAAAAGTGACTTGGAGAAAGCCTATGATTTTGTCAACGGAGATTTTCTTGATTATATTTTGGGACAAATGGGGTTTGGTTCTAGATGGAGATCCTAGATGAAGTTTTGTTACTCATCCGTAAATTTTTTTAGTATTGATCAATGGGAGTCCTGTGGGGTTTTTTGAGGCTCTCCGGGGTTGAGACAAGGGGATCCAATTTATTCTTTCCTTTTTGGTTTTTGTCAGGACATCTAAGGCCCTCAATAGGATGCTCAGGAGAGCTTGGGTTTTTAGTTGGAAGGGACAACATGTCAATCACCCATCTTTAGTTTGCGGATGATACTTGAATCCTTTGCGACGCCTCTTTTAGTCAGTTAGCATTCCTACGATGCCTCTTTTGTTGCTTTGAGACAGTTTCGGGTTTGAGAGTTAACTTGACTAAATTAGGTAGACTAGCACCTGCCACCCGGTATGAGATCAATACAATGTTGTATGTCTCTCATGGGTGGAAGACCATCGGGGTAGTTTTTTTTATCAATACCATCGGGGTAGTTATTTGGGATGAGATCTTTAAATTCCAGCAACATAGACTCTTACCTCCCTGGGATTTATATGCGTCATGTCTTGTCCTTTCGTCACAAGCTCAAGCATCATACCTGTCTCTTTATCTTCTGCTAGAAATTGGCACTTGGATAAAATGGGCTGTAATTCTTCCTTTTGAGGTATTCGAGTAATCTTTGATGAAGGAGTGTCTATACGTTCCTCTTGATGAGTGGCATCGCGGTCAAATTGCCATAGGCAGACCAAACTGAGCTATTTGCACTTTAAATGGGCTGTAATTCTTCCCTTTTGAGGTATACGAGTAATCTTTGATGAAGGAGTATGTATATGTTCCTCTTGATGAGTGGCATCGCGGTCAAATTGCCATAGGCAGACCAAACTGTGTCTTTGTAGCCACTTTGGCACTTCCAATGGAGAACTTAATTAAACAACATGTGGAGATGGGAACTTCATCACAGTTTTTAGTCCATGAGATGATGAGACCTTGTAAGGACATGTAAGCTTCTCGCTCTTCAATTTGAGTTTGTCTACCTACTCTTTAGAAACAATGTTTTTCTGTGCTTCCCTCCGTCTATGACAAGGGTGCATAGCTTTCCATCAGATGTGCAAGTAGTATGGAAGATATTAAACCGTGGTCATTGACCATTGTTTTTCTTAGGTGCAACCATAACTTGGGGAAAATCCGGACCTTCTCATGTGTATCACGCATGATTTCGGACTCACGTAACTTGAACTGTTTCATCTTCTATCGCTGGACTTTCATGAAAATCATCAGACTACGTATGATCCGCATGCCTTTCCTCGTGGCTTTCTTCCTCCAATTGTTCTACCAAGGCAGCTTTAGCATCGTGCAACATCCTGGGGCTTCCAAGGACCTATGTCCTATCTCTTTGCATTAAAAAAAAACAAATTGGTCTCTTGATTGCTGTCCCACAGCTGTCCCATGCTTACCATCAGTCCCATGCTGGCTTACTTGGGATGAACTGGATGTAGAGGTGTCTTAGTGGAGTTTGAGAATTGCCGTCTAATTCCCACTTGGTTTTGGGTTGTATTAGGACCATTACGACCTCCAAGATTACACTTTTGCTGCTCTTCCACCTTTAGTGCCAATTGGAAAGCATCATACACCTTCCAAATAGGCTGAAGATTGAGTACATATTTTATAGATGAGTGTAATCTAATATATCGGGCCATGGTTTGCTCTTTGCTTTCATTTTGACCATTACGATTGAACAATTAATTGAACTCCTCCGTGTACTCACCAATGATCATGTTTCATTGGTGAAGCAGTTGCAGTCATAGAAAGAGTGTGAGGAGAGCTTTTGTTTCATCTTCTCCTATGTATTGATAGACATTTTCCCCATTAGGTGCCATGTTTCCTTCAATTGTTTCCACCCCAATTGGGCATGGACTTTCAGTTTCGAAGTAACAAACTTGAACGTTCGTTCCTCTGCCATTCTTTTCATTCAAAGAAATATTCCACAATTTCCAACCAACCCAAGAAATTTTCGGGTTGTAATCCGGAGAGAGAGAGAGAGAGAGGCTATGATTTTCAGCCCTAATATAAATTAGAAACTCATAAGAATCTTTCGCAAAAGAAACTATAAAAATCTGTAAAATACTTGCATATAGCCTTTTAATAAACTTAACTATTGAAATCAATAAGTTTCCTACTTTAACTAAGGCTTAAAGTCATCGAGCACTCAAAATCATGTGTGGATTCACTTCAAATATGTATTTCATTTGGCTACAAGCCATTCAATAAGTGGCTTACCAATTAGCTGATCCATATTAATGTTTTTGGTGAACTACACCAAGATGAACAGTATGAGATGCAGGTAAGTTGTGTTCATCACGGGCAAAATGCCGAGCCTTGAATGTAAAATGCAATAGTTTTGCCAAGCTTATTGTTGTTGTGTTTCTGATTTAATGCATATTGGTGTTTTTTGTGTGTGTGTGTGTGTGGACCATGTGCATTACCTATAAGGATCTTTTATTACTCTTCATCATTTGTTCGGTCTATGATGCTGGCTTACTATTTCATGTGTACTAGCTAGCTTTCTAGGCTTGACTATTTCTTTGGCCATCTTCAAGCAGATCAACTTAGATCAACTTTGGGGCACCGCTCCTTCCGGTGGTTGGAGGCCATCATCTGCTCCACGATCTGACTGGCCCCGTATGTATTCTTTTGTGGTTCATTTTAATCAATTTAATCCTTACCACATATTTGCGATTGATCTCTTCATGAAAATTTGTAAATGTGGTGGCTGCTGATCTTAAAGTCTATTTTTCCTTGATCTACTGTGGGCCTGTGGCAGCTCCTCCAAATGAGAGCAATGGCTATTTGCGTGTTCGTTGTAACGGTGGTCTGAATCAACAACGCAGTGCGGTATGTATCTTCTTCTTGCTGTGAACTACATTATGATTGGAACATATTGCTTTCCTTCGTATAATCCCTCTCCTGCAAAATTCTGCTGGGTACAAGCCTTAAACATTATTTTACGTCTCATTTTATGTATCTTCTATCTTGTATAAGAGATGTGGGCCCCATTCACTTCGGAGTTCTTGGGATGGGTGCATAATTTTAGATCAGTTTATTATGATAATTGAATGAACTCAACTCCATTGTTCCTGCTAATATTCTTCTTTACTTATTATTTATAAAATGCTTTGGTAGCATTAGATTCACTAATGAGTCATATTTCCCTAATAATGTCAAATTCTGTAATGTATAAGAGATTGATTAAGGTAGTGACTTGTAGGCTGATAAGAAACATTTAGATAACAGAGAATGAATTGATTTAATTAATTTGTTGGTATTAAGCGTGAATAACTCTCTAAGAAACACATTTTTAACGCCGATACATCTGATACATTTGTCAGTACAATTTGTTTCACATCAAGAAATGACAAGCCATGACCTTGCATTCCAGAACTGTCAATTGTTGTTAAATTTTAAAACATTGCTGATCCTGTATTCCATGCCCTCTTTAATAATTAATACAGTGGAGCATGGGTAAAAGGTGTTTGGATAGTTGAACTATTAGGTAATTATATAGGAATGGTGTATCTATTGAATCTAGATCTTCAAAGATTTATAGCTTTAAAGAAGGCGACAGTTGTAGATGAAATTGGCTCTGCCCTAAGGAAGAGTTGGGTCAGGTATCCTGGGAAGCAAAAGAGCAAGGAATGAGGCAAAGGAGGAATTCTCAAGGCTAGCTCGGTTTGAGGAGATAAGTTGGCAGTAGAAGTCCCAGAGTAGACTAGCTTAAGGAAGGAGACAAAAACCTAAGTTTTTCCACCGCATAGTGAACACAAGAATAAAAGGAGTGGGGAGGGGGGCACCATCCCAGGTTAAAGGTTGGTGGAACTTCATTGGAGGAAGACAACAAGACTCGCGATGGGTTGGTGCGGTTGTGAATTACTACTCAAACTTTGTACTTGGAGCCCCGCCCGATTCCTTTAGGTTTGGACAGACTGTATTTCAACAGCATCTCAATCGAGTTATGTGAGGTAGAAACTGTAAAGGCTTTGGGCAAGTTGAGAGGGAACAAAGCTCTTGGTCGGATGGTTTTATTTGCATTCTACAAGAAATGTTGTAGTGTTGTTAATGAAGACTTCATGAGGGTTGGTGGACTTTCATTGAAATGGTTCAATAAGTAAAGAGCACCAATACCACCTTGATTCCTAAGAAGGAAGGAGCAGAGGAATTGAAGGATTTGTGAGCAATCAGCCACATTGGTTCCCTGTGCAATAAGAGGGTGTTGGGCTCGGTAATCTTAGCCAGAATCCTTGCATCTAGGATTAAAAGCGGAGTTCTAGGGTTGCATGAAAATTCACATGGTAAAGCATTTGATCACGTCAAATGGAGTTTTTTAGAATTTAGAATATATGCTGATGAAAATGGGATTCGTGATGTAAGTGAAGAAACTAGATGAAGGCATGCATATCCATCGTCTCCTTTAATGTCTTGGTCAATGGCTCACTAGCTGGCTTTTCCTAGATACGTGTATGTTCATATCAAGGCGATTCTCTATCCCCTGCTCCATTCATCCTAGAGGCAGAAGTGTTAAGTAGACTGATCAGGAGGGTGGAAGAAGGCGGTGTTGTCACAGGATTTGGTGTAGGGGGGAATAGGGTCAGTCATTAGTATTTTCATTTTTTTTTTGATCGGTAGTCCTTAGTATATCCATGCTGTGGACTCTTATCATCTTTTGCGATTCCAACTATGAGCAGCTAAGATACGTGAGATGTATCTTGTGCTGCTTCAAAGCAGAATCTGGTCTTTGGATCAACTTAATCTAGTGGAGAACATTGCAAGGTTTGTTGGCTCCTAGGCAGCAGGACAGGACTCTTCCATCATCATTTTTTAGGTCTTCTGTTTGGAGGCTTGGAGCCAACCACCAGTCGTCAATATTTGACCTGGTGGTTGAACGATTTGAGAGGAGGTTAGCGCGTTGGAAGAAAGGAAACCCTATCGAAAGGAGGCACAGTTACCATAATTCAGAGTACTCTCTAAGTGCCCACATGTTTCCTATCTCATTCACTATTCTAGCAACAATGGAAGCGAAGCTCGAGAAGTTGAATTGAGATTTTCTTGGGAATGGCATGAAGTTCCAACTTCCAAGAAGTGCCAGCTATTGGAATGGAAAAAATGTGTGCAGTTTGAAAGTAGAGGGATGGATAGGTCACTCTCGTTAAAACAGACTAACAAAGCTCTATTGGGTAAATGTCTATGGAGGGCGTGCGAAGGGAGCAGGAAGGCAAAACTTGTGAGCGCCTACCGATACAACATATTGCCCATTTTTGCCCTTCTCTAAAGCATTTATAAAGTGGGTCGTGGAAATACAATGAGAATTGGGAGGACTTATTGTCGGGAGACCCTTCTTTCTTCATCCTTTCAGACCTATATGTATAGCGACAAAAGATGTTATGGTTGAAAATTGATTCGAAAGAAATCCGGGTGGAGTGATATGGATCCTGAGATTCAGAAGGGATGTAAATGAAAGAAAAAATGGTAAGTTTAATCTTTTTGACTGCTTGAACCAAACATGTCTTCTTTGCAAGCACAGAGGGAGACAATGGACCATATTTCCTCCACTGTGAGTCTTCCAGTAAAGTGTGGCATTTTGATATACATCACTTGGGAGTAGCGTGGTTGCTCCAAAATATCTCTTCGAATTTTTCATAGCTGGCCACCAAACATCTTTCAGAAGCGGGGCACCGTCCTTTGAACCTTCGTGGTATGTTGGTGCCTATGGAAGAAAAGGAAGAAGAGAAATTTTGATGGTGAATCCGAATCGCACAGTCATTGATTGAAGAAATTGTCTTATTGTTTTTTCAGTCTTCAATTCTCTATGACTTTTAAGGAGTTTTATTTTTGATTGGTAAGTAGCAGATATCGTATAAATCAGAGAGCAATACAATAATTAATAGAGATGTAAACTAAAGTAAAACTAAATGTAACTAGCAAGGGAGTAAAAACAGCAAGAGAAGCAAAAGCCTGATACAATGGCTCACTCGTCAAAAAAAAAAACAGTGGCTCACTCCTCACACTAGCAACATGTCCCTCACTTCTTGCCCCAACGGGCGAGTGGAACTCCAATCCACAATCCTACGATGAACACGGGCTAGAACCTGCAAATATGGAGAGGAAAAGTTATAAAAAACACGACTATTCCTTTCTGTCCAAATCATCCACGAGATAGCACCAGACAGGATGATCCAAATTTCTTCCTCGACACCCACCAAAGTCGCCAATTTCCAACCCGATAAGAAGCTCCAAAAGGAGGAGGGGAAGACCCATTCCACTCCCAATTGAGACAGGAACGAAGCCCAAAGCCCCCACGCAACCAGGCAGTGTAAGAGCAAGTGATTCATAGATTCTTCCTAATTTAGGCACAAATAACAGCTATTTGCCATACTCCACCCTCTAGAATTTAAATGATCTGTAGTTAGAATTTTGTTTAAAGCTGCAGACCAGAGGAAAAAGGATACCTTGGTTGGAACATGGCTAGTCCAAACAGTCTTTTAAGGAAATGGATGCCCAGGTTCAATAGCAAAGGACTGGAACAAGGATCTCACTGAAAATCGACCGGAGTTGCTTCGGGACCAAATCCTAGAATCATTAAGCTGGAGTTGAGGCTAATTGTGTAATTGGGCTGCTTTCATTCAACTCGATCTTTACAGGTTTGAGCTTCCAAAACTCCTTGCGAGTTCTCTCTCTCTCGATTTCAAGAGTTCAGACTTCAATGCTCTGCCTTTTTTTGGGTTACTAACAGTCTCATATTCTCTCTTACCCTCCCTCTCCTTCTCTCTCTCTGTGGGCGTGCATGTATGTGTCGTGCTACAACCTTTCGTGCTATGTCTTATGTTAAGGGATTCATGCTTTTCTATCTCTTTATGGTGTGTAGTGTTTGTGCTGTATTTGTTCTTTGACTTCTTTCTTACAAGGGATTCATGTCTGTCTGCCTCTTTAACTTTATGGTCTTTCATTTTTTTTTACCCGTGCCTATGAGGAAATGGAACCAACGGTGCATAATCAAAGGATTGTACCAATGACCTCACTGAAAATTGACCTTTGTGGTCTCTAGACCATATCCTACAATCTCTACCTTGAGAGCACGGGGGAGAAGAACAGAGATGCTCCAATAGGCAAGTAGGCAACGC
The DNA here is from genome assembly GCA_015143295.1 of Tetracentron sinense. Taxonomy (NCBI): domain Eukaryota; kingdom Viridiplantae; phylum Streptophyta; class Magnoliopsida; order Trochodendrales; family Trochodendraceae; genus Tetracentron; species Tetracentron sinense. The sequence continues at coordinate 20,291,652 of CM026558.1, read as the reverse complement.
ACGTCATCTATTTCCCAATCGTTTATCTCGAAACAATCACTAACTAAGACGTCCCTATTGAGGGCCAAAAGAACTCAATAAGATACCTCCTCGAATTTTGTAACTATCATTGATCTCCACAAACTCTCCTATTCCTCCCCGAACCTCCACACCCATTTTCCTAGCAGTGCATTGTTTACAGTTTCTAATGCTTTCAAATTCAGACCACCTACTCTTTTTGGGCGACATATTTGTTCCCAAGGTACCAAATGATATTAAAATTTATCACCTTTCTCATTCCAAAAGAACTCCCTATGCATACGCTCAAGCTTGGAGGCTATAGAATGGGGAATGGTTAAAGTAGACATAAAGTACGTGAGAACGCTACTCAAAGTTCTTCTGATGAACGTTAGTTTTCCCCCCTTTGGATAGGAAATTCGATTTCCACTCTGCTAGACGGTTGGTGAACCTTTCGAACACTGGAGCCCAAACCGCCTTTGACTTGAAATTGGACTCGAGAGGCAAACCAAGTTACACAGATGGAAGACATCCCACATTAAAACCTAAGCAAACTGCTAATTCCTCTAAGTTTGGGACCTCACCAAGTCCCATGATCTCGCTCTTAGATAGATTGACTCAGAGTCCAGATGCTACTTCGAAGCACCTAAGCAGACATCAGATGAGAGCCAACTGCATACAGGAGGCTGACAAAAAACCAAAGTATCATATGCAAATGGGAGGTGCGAGATCCCTAATCTCTCCGGACCAATAGAAAAACCTTAAAAAATTGGACCGTTTGTTGTGGTCAACATTCTACTCAAGTCTTCCGAGACGAGAATAAATAAGAAAGGGGAGAGGGGATCCCCTTGCCTCAGACCCCTAGAACTTTTGAAATATCTTGCGGGACTACCATTAATGAGAATAGAGAATGACATAGTTGAGATGCATGACATCATCTAGTGCTGCCATTTTGCCTCAAAACCCATTCTGTGCATTACATAACACAAAAGTCTTACTGCACCCATTTTCTGAATTTCTTTTATTTGTGAATAATGTATAGTGCAATTAGGGTGCTGGCATACAACTCTAACAGCACACATTTCCTTCATTCTTCTCTTTTCCCCTTTCTCCTTTCTCCTCTTACATATTTTGTTTTATTTTCTTCTTAATCCATGATTCCCATCTTATTTTGCACATGAATGGAACGAGTAACCTTAAATCTGAGTACATGTATCTCTCTCGGGAGAGTGATCATTAGTAAGTAGGAGAAGTGATCCTCGTTTGTAGCACTTATGAATGGATGGAAGAGAACAAGAGATGTTGTGGCATCTTGTCCTATATCAAATGTTCTTCACCTTTGCTAATTTATCATTTCAGAACTTGATAGGGAAAATTCTTGTCTGGGAATTTTGATGATTAATACTGATAAAAAAAAAGTTGCTAATGTTTCAAAACCAATTTCTCTTTCTGATGTATACTACTGATCAAAATAAAATAAAATTTATTTTTTCCTGCAAACATCTTTACTGCAATTATATAAAGGATGTGCTGGCTATTCAATGTGATTATTTAGTATGAAATAATAGATTTTTTGCTTGGATCTTCTAGATTTGTAATGCGGTTCTTGCTGCACGAATCATGAATGCTACACTCGTGCTGCCAGAGTTGGATGCAAACTCCTTTTGGCATGATGACAGGTAAATATTTCATATGCTCATGTAACGGTTTATTATAACCAATTTAACCTGAACCTGTTCATTCTCAAAATTGTTAGAAAGTGCATTGGTTTGGTAACTGACGTAACATTTCCTGTTATTTATTTATATTATTATCCTTGAGTGAGGTGGTTTAGCTCGAGAAACTTGGAAGAAACTAGGAATAAAACACCTATGACAAACATGTACTGTTATGAAATTTTAAGCTCTCTTAATGATTGGTGCTAACATTCATGATCTACTTTCATTGATAAAACTATATATATATATATATATATATATATAAATGTATGTATGCTGTGTGTATAGTACCAGTGTGACAATAAATCTAAAGCATCTTTTGGTTGTCCACACTCAAGCTGAAGTGACTTAGTAGCATTCATAGTTAGTTGATGAGAAATTCATTTTACTTATTTTGAATTAATTGGAATAAGAACTTAGCAAGGGAAAAATGAAATAAAATGTAGATCTCTTGCAACTGTGTACTTAGTTGCCCGGAGTGGGGGGTATTCGCTGTTTGGTTTTTGAGAAAATCAACAAAGGAAAAGAAAATAGAGAGAAAATGATATTTTCCTGTGTTTTGTTCCTGAGAAACCAAAATGTGGGAAAGAAAACATAGAGAAAATATCATTTAACTTTCTTATAAACAGTAGATTTGCATTCTCTAAAAGAAGCTTGGGTTTGGTGATGAAAAAAGAATATGAAAAGGGGACAAATTAGAGATAGAGTCATTGTTTCGAGCCCATTGAGCACCACTGGCAATTGTGACTTCTTGGTAGTTTGGATTCCTGCGATCCCTTCGACGACTTCAACTCCAACGATCCCTCCATTGATGTGGAATAGCATCTCAACCTGTTTATAATTGGGTTGGGCTTTCCGGTTCCGACGGATCATAATATGTAGTTAATTTATTAATAATTAATAGACAAGGGATTTATAAGAAACGGGGGCAATGACTGAATGAGGGGACCGCCCCCCCCCCCCAACAACAAAAAAAGAAAAGGTACACTATAGAGTAACAAAATTTAATACGACTTCTTTTTCACATGAAGTTGAAACTATGGTCTCCTGTAAAGTTTAAACTCCGGAATAGGAGCCAGCGTAGCTGCTCAAACTCCAATTAATAAACGAGCAGATCTCAAGTAATGAAGACTTGAGTTCTAGAAAATCTTATTGTTTATTTCATTCCAAATGCCCTAGCAAATCACATAAGGCAGCATATCCCAAAGCCAGTTGAACCTTCTGGCATCCGAGGAAGATATCTTCCACCTAATTTGGGAGAACCCAAGAAACCTCGAAAGAGATGGGAAGAAACTCCAGACAATTGAGGTTGTTGTGCAATGAAAGAAGAGGTGTCTACATCTTCCTCTGCTACCATACATGTAGCATATGTTAAAAATCTGCAAACCCTGGTATTTAAGGTGGTCGTTGGTGAATGTGGGAGAGAGGCGGCTATTGCTTCCCTCATTGTTTTCTGTCAGACTTCCTAAGAGCATTTCATAACTGATTGAAACAGTTGAGAGAAAGATAGATGGAGATATTGACAAAATCACAAAACTAAAAAAAAGTGATGTTTGAGAGATGATGGAGATGAAGGTAATACGAGTTACTTTATATTTGATTAAGGTGCCAATTTTTTACGCACCCATTAACCCGCTAGAACCCACACAACATTTTCACATGTTAGGGTGTTTTTGTGGGCTGGATTCGGGTGCGCTTTCCTCAACTCATTTATAATTGGCCAATTGAATTGAATTCCAGTTGGGTTCCCCAGATTCGTCAGGTTATAATATGTATCATTAATTTTGCCTTTTCTTCTTGTGAGACTATTAACGTGCAACTTTAATCAACATTCCATTGGTCACCTTACATTCATTTGGCAACATATATCTTCTTAGAGAAGGTTGTGTGCTGCTTGGCGATCATTTCGAGTCCTTCAATGATCTGGCAGTCAGAGTTTTTACTTGTGGTTACTGTTCCTCTTGTATACCTTATCTATCATTTTCTGGTGCAACTGCTATTGTCGAGTTCTTATGCTCGTTGTTTATAATATCTTGAAGTAGCAGTATGACAACAAATCCATCTGCAATTTATAGCAATATGCTAATATGTGTTTTCCTGCTTCAACTGATTAGATTTCCGCTACCATTATGATAATATTGCATGTCTTATCTGCTTTATAAGACAAAGCTATGCCCTGAAGATATTAGAATCAATGATTAATTCTTCATTTGAAGTTGGCTAATACAATTCTATGGGACTAAATTTAATGTTTACTTCTATTCCTACATACAGTGGTTTCCAAGGTATCTATGATGTTGAGAACTTCATCAACTCACTGAGATATGATGTACATATTGTGGATAGCCTTCCTGAAACTCACAAAAATGGGAAAATAAAAAAGATGAAAGCTTTTCAGGTTGGATTATTTGATGTGCTCTCCTTTTCATGAAGTTAAAATTCATATCATTTCTGGTTCTAAAAGAATTCTTGAACTTTTTTTTTTTCCATTGTTGTTTCAGATTCGCCCCCCTAGAGATGCCCCTATCAGTTGGTATACAACAGTTGCTCTGGAGAAGATGAAGGAGCATGGTGCAATTTATCTCACTCCCTTTTCACATCGTTTGGCAGAAGAAATTGACAACCCTGAATACCAGCGGTTAAGATGCAGAGTAAATTACCATGCCCTGAGGTTTAAGCCACATATTATGAAGTTGAGTAACTCAATAGTTAGTAAACTCCGCGCACAAGGCCACTTCATGGCAATACATCTACGGTTCGAGATGGATATGCTTGCATTTGCCGGGTACTTTTTCATCTCCACTCTCTTGAAAATGAAAAGCACTTTTTTTAGGGTGTTACTACAAGCACACCAACATTTTATTACTATGCACCAAACTTAAAATTTCTAAAAAAATCACACCAAACCCTACCACAACCACTTTTATGCCCCCAAACCACCTCCAAAACCACCCTCTTGCTCTGCCTCATGCTCCTGCAGCTCTACTACCTTCTTAGTAGGTGAATTTGGACAGTTAAATCAATGAATAATAGTTTCTCCATTTTGATGAGAGTGAAGGGATCATGGAATCTGGCTTTTGAAGCGCTGGAAAATCATTAGGATGTTCGGAAGAGCTTTTGGTGTCATTATCTGCACCAAAAGAACTAAAACTAAATCGTACCGTAAGCATAAATATTTTAAGTTTCTGAATCCAAGAGAAATGCAAATACATCTCAGGTCCAACCGTTGGTGCTATTTTGCTTGGCTGGAACCAGCTCAACCATGTAGTTCGTAGGGGAGAACAGCCAACCAGTCCATTTCTCATTGCCAATTGGTGGCTTTGATGGTGGTTTTGGGGGATAATAGTGGTTCTTGTTGCAAATTTTTTTTGAAAAAAGTTTGGTGCGTAGTTAGAAAACTTTAGGCTTAGTGTGTAGTTAGCAAATGTTGGCATGCTTGTAGCAGCACTCTTTATTTAATGTGTTTATTTAATGTGTTTGTGGACCAAATGAATCGAAAAATGAGTGATACCATGGCTCGATTGTAAAGTTGCACATGCTTTTCTCATTCATTTATAGGACAAGATAAGCAAGTTGTGTAATAGTTGAAGAGGCAAACTAAAATGGGGCCCATTGTACCTTTTCATGTAACAAGGCTTGACTGTCGTTACCTTCTTGCATGCACGGTTATATCTGCATACCCTTTGCCCCAGTTTACACTCGGCCCCAATTGCCAGGAGGGAGGGGGATGACAATGGGTGTCCTAGGTGGGATTCGCCAACATCTTTGGGCTTAATGCTTTCCATGCAAGCCAGGGATGTCGGGTTTGCATTGAAGTTGGAATTCTATACATGGTTTTAAATGTCACCACCGATGGGCTTATTGGCCACTGGTGGAACTAACACATATTATGGACATGCGTGTCAATTAATTAAGGGTGCAGTCAGGTCGTGTTGGGTCGAAATATGTCCAACCGAATCTCAACAATGAGAATCGAACATTTAACCCACAACAGATCCAACTCAAGAATCAACCTAAGCTACTAAATTTGAGTATAAATTACTTAACCTTAACCCAAATTGGGTTTGGGTTGGTATTGTGTTGCAAGAATTGAATTGACGACCTCTTGCACACTTGCAACCATAGTTGAGCTCGGATTGGTTTGAATTGTCCGACTCCTCAACCCGACTTTGAGCCAAATTATGATTTCCCAACCGAAACCCAACTTCTTTTATGAGAAAGCCAACCCAAACCGACTTAGAAAGTTGAGTTTGGGTTGAGATCGGTCCAAGTTGCACCCTTACAGACAATACACATACATATTAGTTAGTGCACATGGAATGACCTAGAAAATTTCATAAAATATTGTTAAATCTGTGGAAAAGTAAAACTATCTGGCTAAAATTTACTTGATTAAGAAAAAATATAAAGATATGCAATTTAAGCATGATTGTATCTTGGTTTAATGGACCTGCAAAATTTTAACTTTTGGATTTGGTGAATTTAAAATGTGTTTGTGATATATACAAATAATGAATAAGCTGGACTTAATTTTAGAAAAAATTGCAATATATACTCTTCTCATTTATTTTAAAAGAAAATGAGAAATATTTAATTCAATGTGATTCTTCCTTTTGTAGAGTTGCTGAGGAGAGGAATACTCTTTTGGAAATCATATTTAAGGAGAGTTTTGGTATTCAAGATATAGGATGGGATAGTTGTGGAGTTTCCCTATCTTATGGGGTAGGGTTGTGGAAAGGTTCAATGCAAAGCTTATATTATATCCCAAGTTGCATAAACATGGGCACGAGTGTCGAAATCCGACACGGATGCTAGGTGCCAGATGCATCGAATCCCAAAAAATAGAATTTGACGACACATGGGATTTTTAATTATTAAGATTTATTATATTTAAATTTTATATGAAGAATGCTATGACTCTACCATCACTTTGATTGTTGCTTTTGCTCGGATTCTCCTCGGACATATCAAGGCATATTGACTTGCCTTGCCAAAGAACGATAGTTGCTGGATGGTTGGTTGACAAGTGTCTGGCTGACAAAGAACATGATTTCTCTCCTAGGCTTACCCTTGTTCTGTTTTCCAAAATTCCCCCATATGGAATTATATGAAGATCTCTCCGACATTCATTCTTGGTTAATCACTTGATTAGGTTGCTAGGTGATAGTGTTGACATTTCCTTGTTCTGATTTTATAAAGAATGGTATGAGAGATTGCAAAGGGAACAAATTAAATGTGGAAGTAAACTAATTAAATCACAAATCTATAATTGAATATATTATATTCAAAATTTAAATAGAACATATATTAAGTTGTTAACAAATAAACGCAATGCTTAATTTATTACATGATTAGTTCAGTTTGCACTATAAATGAATATTATTTTAAAAAATTATGAATAAGACATGTCTGAATCCGTGTGCACACGTTTGGATACGTGGCTTGCCTGCAGAACCTGTAGTATTTCATCGTTGGAAGTTGGAACCTATTTCAAAGTAGGTTCGGTTATTGGTTGTTTTTGCATTGTAGACTTTGTAATCCCTACACTAGACTATCGGCTAGTTCAGGTGAAAAAACTTGTGGGTTAGTTTCCTTTTTGTAAGGAGGAAGAGGAAGATTGTTTGGTCCCCAGTATTCAGAATTCACTTTTCGGAGAGGAACATAGTTGAATGTGTTAACCTTTTACATTTATCAGTGCAAAGAGGTCTATATGTTGGGTTCAATTTTTCCAGTTAGCTCTTTCTACGAAGTCCTTTTTATATTCAAGAAAGATACCAATGGCAGGATTTGGAGCAATCTTAGACAACCAAAAGTGGAGGACTTCTCTTGGATGGTGGTAGTTCACAAAATTTTAATAGTGGATCACTTTTTTAACTATCCTTAATCATTGTGTTATTTACAGGAGGGATGAAAATAATATCTTTTTGACTATTTTAATTGTTAAGTAGCTAGGATATATGGAGCATCTTTTGAGGCCTCTTTGGCACTATGTGGGCTTTTCCAAGAGTTGCGAATTTTTGTTAATAATTGACTGATATGCCCTTTGATGCTGCTGCCACTGCTGATGATGATAGGCCTGTTGATGTCATCAGCTCCAAAGTCGAGTTCAATTTAGTTGATAGGGAGCTAGTTTCAATACATAGGGATACAGAATTGATACGGACATGTGAAACAAAAGGAGTTCGAAGTGTGGAGTTCAATTTAGCTAATAGGGACCTAGTTTCAATACCCAGAGATAGAGAATTGATATCAACTTGTAATGGTGTAAACTGAGAAAAATGAATTTGCTATTAAACCCTAATTCTCTATTTTGTAGTTCTTGGTAAGTCGGGGATGCTCTCGAATTGTCTTCGTCCCGAACAGTAGTCATTCACATGACTAAGCTGTGCTTCCTTGTTTCTATAGTGATTCTTTTCATCCTTAAATTTATTTTCTCTATATTTGGAATGGATTTCATTACTAGATAAACTATGTAATTGCGTCACGAATGGATCTTTCAGGATCAGATGGATCTGAGTGTGAGTTATGGAACACCGCATCCAGAGAACTTGAGATGTTAAACATGCATACACTTACATAATAATGTTTTTACATACATCCCTATCATAGAGCATACAAGCACACAACTTCTGATTTTGATTGTTATTGCTGTTAGGATGCCAGGATGTGAATCGTTTTTATGCTTTCATCAGTTAATTAATGAAATCTTATTAACTGGTGTAAAAAATCTTAGTCCTTGTTGAGGGATCTACCAATCCATATTATATGCTTCAACATATTTGAGCCCGATAACTAGTTGATGTATATCAACATACTGAGATTTTTTTTTTCCGATAAAGCAAGATCAAGTAGAAAAAGGTAGAAAATGGAGAAAGAGAAGAGAGAAGAGAAAAAGAAGAAAGTGATTAGGATTAGGGAGCACAAGTAATTCATGTCTCTCAATTTCTTTATATATTATTATTAAAGAAGAGAATTACACTTTTACCCTTATGTGAATTATGCCTTACGCGTAATACACGCGGCATAGCTAGTAACATGAAATACCATAAATACCCCTATCAATACTTCCCTTCAAGATGGTGCGTAGATATCTATCATGCCCATCTTGCCTAACATTTCAAGTAGTCAAGTATTACTAACTGCCTTGGTAAGAATATTAGCTAGTTAATCATTAGTTTTCGTATACGGAGTGCACACTTCACCTCAGAGGATCTATTCCCTGATAAAGTGACGATTTATCTCAATGTGTTTAATTCTATTGTGTAACACTGGTTATGAGCTATATTGATTGCTTGCCTTGTTGTCACAATATAAACTCATAGGTCATTCGACTAGAAATCCTTGAATGATGATTTTTAGCCACAGAAACTCACATGTACCATGTGCCATCGATCAAAGCTGTGCCTCTGCACTTGAGTGAGCAATCGCTTGTTTTATAGTTGCGCCATGTGACTAAATTACCTTCAACAAATGTCCAGTATCCGGATGTAGATTTTCTGTCATCTTAGCACTTGCCCAATCTGCATTTGTATAGGCCTCAACTTGCATATGCTCATGTCTTCTAAATAAGAGTCCCCTACCTGGAGATGACTTGAGATACCTTAAAATCTTGTATGCTGTTTCCAAATGTGTGGACTTGGGAGCATGCATAAACATGTTCACTATGCTCATAACATAGGCAATACCAGGGCTCGTGAGAGAGATAGATTAGCCGCCCACTAATCGCTGAAAACTACCAACATCTTATAGAGGAACCTCATCCATTTCATCCACTTTGTGATTCTGTACAATTGGGGGATCAGCCGGTTTGATCCTAATCTTTCCAGTTTCTTGTAAGAGATTTAGGATGTACTTTCATTGAGATATAAAGATGCCATCACGAGATTTAGCAACATCTATTCCCATGAAGTGCTTAAGAAGACCCAAATCCTTGATCTAAAACTCACTTGCTAGATACTTCTTCAGTTGTTCAATCTCTGTCATGTTGCTTCGTGTGACAACGATATCATTTACATATACGATAAGGACCGTAGTGTCATATTTGGTGTGCTTGACAAATAATGTATGATCAACTTGACTTTGTGAGTATCCCCTTCTCTTTACAGCAACACTGAACCTTTCAAACTAGGCTTTAGGAGACTTCTTTAAGTCATATAACGTCTTCTTCAGCTTGCACACCTTCTTTTCACCACCTTCAAGGTGAAATTCTGGTGGAGACATATGAACTTCTTCCTTCAAAGCACCATGAAGAAGAACATTTTTAACATCAAGTTGGTAAAGTGACCACGACTGATATGCAGCCAATGATAAGATTACACGACTGGTAAAGTGTTCAGGATTTTTTTTCTCCTATCCGTTGATAAGTCGGCGGCAGTTGCTGATTTGATCGTTAGGAGAGCGGGTTTAGTGGCGTGGAACCTTTCTTTCCGCTGCCATCTTAACGACTGGGAAGTTCCAGTTTTCGCTGTGTTGTTGTCCTTGCTAGAGTCGGTGAGTATTGTTGAGTCCGCAAGGGATCGTCAGATTTGGACTAGCAACTCTAGTGGGTGTTTTTCCGTGAAAGCATATTTGCAGGATACTTACCCGGGCCCCATAGTGGAGTTCCCCAGTCAGTTGGTTTGGTTTAATGGGGTCCCATCAAAGGTCTCTGTTTTCCTTTGGTCTGCTTGTTTGGACAAGATCCTGACATTCGACAATTTGAGAAAGAGAGGATGGAGTCTTCCCAACCGTTGTGGTTTGTGTTTGGTGGAGGATGAATCGGTTGATAATTTGATTTTACATTGTTCGTTCGCGAGGAGGTTGTGGTTGTATTTTTTATCTTAGCTCGGGGTGGTGTGGGCGTTCCCTTTGTCCTTTCGGGATTCGTTATCTTGTTGGCTCTTAGTTAAGTTAGATAGTCCAAGGGATCTCATTTGGCTTTGCTTTCAGGGGTGATCTCGTGGTCTTTGTGGAAAGAGCGGAATAGGAGGGTGTTTGAGAATTCTGAGTCGACCTTGGTGAAAGTGTGTTCCCGAGCGCGGGTGGTCTTGCGAGATTGGGTTTCCACTAAGTGTGACTTGGTGGAGATAGGGTTTGATGAGATTATATCGTAGTGGGTTCCGGGGAGGTTTTTGTGTTGATGGGGTATTTTTGTGTTGTTTTTTTTATAGTTTGCTTTGTTTGGTTGTTCTGTTTTGTGGGGATTCACATTTTGTGAATCTTCATTTTTCTTAATAAATTTGATATTACCAATCAAAAAAAAAAAATACACGAATTGAATTCATATTTGCTACTGGGGCAAACGTCTCCTGGTAGTCGATTCCATAAGTCTGAGTGTAGTCTTAGGTTACCAACCTTGCCTTATACCTCTCAGTTGTTCCATCTGATTGCATTTGACTATGAACACCCATTTGCACCCAACATTTATTTTTCCTTGAGGAAGATCTACGATCTCCCAAGTATTATTTTTGTTTAACACATTCATTTCTTCTACTATTGCTTCTCTCCACATTGGTTGTTTTAGAGCATTGGTGACAGAAGATGGAATGAAAAAGGATGATATTGAAGACAAACGACCTGTAAGATGGAGATAATGTTTTGTAGGATACAAAGTTAGCAATAGGATGTTGAGTACACGATCTCTCACTCTTCTTGAGAGCAATAAGAATATTAGATTTATCAACAAACACTGGAAGCAAAGAAGTGCTTACATGAAGGGTTTTACCTAGATCATCTGAGGCGATGATTTGGTCCGAGTCCGTATTTGCTTTCACCCTTCTTTGGTAGACTAGAATCTCTCACTGTTCTAACATTCTCTTCTTGAGCAGTAGTAACAGAGTCATCAAGAGTCAATGATGAGGGAGGTAAAACCGAAATTGGCAATATAATCATTCTCTATTCACACTCACTCTCCTCTTGAAAGAAGGATTGGAATATAAGGGAACAGACTTAAAGAATGTAACATTCACGAAGCCAATTTTTTTTAAAAATGAGGATGATAACATTTGTATCCCTTATAATGAGAGGAATACTCAAGGAAGATACACTTAAGAGCCTGGGGTCCAACTTAGTTTTATCCCATTTGTAGTCAAATATTCGGTCAACCGACCCTTGATCAGATCAAAGAATCTTGATCATTTTTTCAAATTGTGTTTGAATTAACATGTGGAATTGTTTGAAAATAGTAGACCTCATCTTTTGGATTCATTAGATAAATCCATGTATATTTAGAATAATCATCAACAAAACTAACAACATATTGATAACCAGAGATAGAGGTAATAGGTGAAGGTCCCCAAATATCAGTATGAATAATATCAAATACAACATAACTTTTAATACTAGGAGAAAAAGAAGCACGACGATGCTTTGTAAGTTCACACACTTCACAACGAAGATTAGACATAGAGAGAAGCAAATGAGTCTGGAAATACAATCTTTTAAATATTTAAAGTAAACGTGACCAAGATAGGCATGCCAACACAGGACACGCTCTTTATTGACATTAGAAGACTGAAATACTCGAGGAACTGTGGGAGTCGCATCCAATAAATAGAGGCCAACAGCTTCACGACCGATACCAATCGTCTTCCTCATTACCAAGTCCTAAAGAACACAGTAAGAATAAAAGAAAGTGACACTACAATTCATATTTTTTGTAAGAGAACTAATTAATAGAAAATTTGTTGCAAAATCTGGAACATGGAGAACAGAGGCTAAAGATAGGGGGGAAGGAAGATTAATATCTCCCTTTCTAGTAACAGAAGAGAGTGTCATCTGTAATTCGAACTTTATCTCTACCAGGACAAACAAAATAAGTAGAAAACAAAGAGGACATACTAGTCATATGCTTAGAAGCACCAGAGTGAATTATCCAGAAGAGACTCGAAGTAGACACATGGTGAGCGGAACCAACCATACCTGACTGAGCAAAGGTGGAGGTAGCAGAGGGACCTTCTAGTTGTGCCATAATGCGTCGAATGTTCTCTAGTTCATCCTTAGAGACAAAGATCATATCATTATGAAAAAAATATCCTTTGAGGTTTCTTGAGATGCCCGAGTAGTTGAAGGGGGAGAGAGAACTGAACTAGTAGCATCTCTTGTAAAGGCATTATGAGTAATGGAAGAACCTTGCCTGTTGAACTTCTGTGGCTGACCAATATTCCAATAGTTTTTCTTCGCGTGATTCCTTTGGCCACAATGATCACACTTTAACTTATCACGGTCTTCAGGGTGAATATAGTTCTTTTGTTGTTGTCTAAACCCATTTCTATTACCCTTTTGTCCCACTGTGGAAGAAGCTAAGGAAAACCTCTCATTACCCACAACAAGTGTCATGGAAGTCCTCTGCTTGCTTCACTCTAAAGATAAGCAAAAACATAATTGAGGGATGATAACTCATCCTTACTAAAGACTTGTGCCCTTGTCAGCTCGAAATCCGGATTCAGTCCGATAAGAAACTAAAATTCTGGTTCGCTTGACTTGTTTCTTGTAGAGACTTCCGTCATCAGAGCATAAAGGCTGAAAATGTGGTAGTGATTTAACTTTTCTCACATACTGCGAAGATGGGCAAAATACATTGCTCATACTTCGGAGCATCTGCCTTAGGTTCACAAATTCGGTCATTAATATATCCAAATTTCTTCCGGCCTCCAATAGACATTTTCAAGATAATTTTGTCTATCCAATTTGATTGTAGTAATCTGAAAATTAGGGTTCTATGTAGGAGGATTACTCGTATTGGAAGCCCCGAGAAGATGGCGAAGTAACATCCGATTTTTCTGAAGTCGACATCGTCTTAGAAAAATCACGGAAAATATCTAACACTTCAAAGGAATACTTTCCTTATAAATCTGACCAACTATGTCAATAACAACAAATTTTCACACAAAAAAGCAATAAGAAACTCTTCAATGCCTCGTACGAAGGTATAATAGGGCTTCTTTTACACAAAAACAACCTACATGAATACTTTAGGGCTCCCAGAATCAACCCCTTCAATCTTCACAAGCTTGAAATCTATTTTACCAAGTATTTTACAGCATTTATATGCATGAAAAAAGGAACCAAATTCGCAAAACACAGAAAATAGCAAATATGGTCTGAAAAAATTATCACCAGAGCTTTAATATAGGTTCAAATGATCCACAACCACCTCCCTTTAGACCAAGCATAAAAAAAATGAAGAATCCACTTGAGATCAAACTCAAAAAAAGATCTCTATACGAATCTGGTGGCTAGAAAATACTATTGTATTTTCTAATTTTTTTTTTCTATTCCCATAAAAAGTGCCATAACTTTCTCAAAACTCCTCCAAATCACCTAAAACTTGATTCTTAATTTTTCTAAATTCAAGACTTCTTAAAACGTACCTTTACAGTCGAGTTTCGACTGCCATCAGTGCGTCAGATGATGTCAATTCGTACGGACGCTGACATCATCCGACGTCAAATTTTTTCCCTTTTTTGTTATATACCCCTTAGATCAATAGGCTTTGATACTAAATAGAAAAGGTAGAGAATGGAGAAAGAGAAGATGAGAGAAGAGAAAAAGAAGAAAGTGATTAGGGTTATGGAGCATGAATGATACATGCCTCTCATTTCCTTTATACATTATTACTATAGTGAATTCACTTTTACACTTATGTGTATTACTTGTATTAGACACGTACGCGTAATACACACAAGATAGCTAATAACATGAAATATCATAAATACCCTTGTTAACAGATCATATATATAAGAGAAAGAAAATGATACAAAAGAGAGATACAAACAAGGGGTCACAAGTTAATGGGCCCAGAAGGAAAGGAAAAATACAATCAAGTGTAAACGATAACTGATAAATGTCTATTCTAAGAGGACAGGATGAAGAGGCGTCCAAACCACAAAGGTCATAATGAACTAACCAAACTATGTCGCTGAACTCTGTTCCGCACGATGTCCACTGGATAAGCATTTACGAGATCCTCGAATTGACAAGAGATAATCCCGTAAAAAACCCTACCATTTTTCTCTTTCCAAAGGCACCATTCCATAGCCCCAGGCAGCAGAAGGCAATAGGCTCGGGCATTAGGACCACCAGGATTGGAATTCCCGAAAGGTATGTGGGAAGACCCAATTGATCTCCAACCGAGTTAGAAAGTAGTCCCAAGTCTCAAAAGCAATAGGGCAATGCAGTAAAAGGTGGTCCATTGTTTTCTTCACATTTAGGCACATAAAAGATAAAACAACCGTTGGACATACTCCATCCTCTATGTATCAAATGATCATGTGAGAATCTTGTTCAGCATAACCAACCATAGAAAAAATGTACTTTGGAAGGCATATAAAAATTCCACACGAACCTGGGTGGAAAGGGATGACTATGGTTTGTCCTCAATACCTGATAAAGGGATCTCATTGAGAATTGACCTTTGGAGGTCTCCCAACCATAATCGGACGTCTCTCAAGAGAAGGGAGATCAATACTGAGCTCAGACGCTCCAAAAGGTGGGAAACACTGTCTAACTCCCAATCTTGAAGGTTAATCTTTTTTTTTTAAACGAGGAACCCCAAGCTCACCTTTCGGGTAGGTTATGCTTGAACCTAGGACCCCACAATGACGAGTTAGGTACCCACTCATAGCAGTTTCGCACTAAAGCATGTCCATTCACCACTAAGGACCACAAATTAGGATACTCTACCCTAAGCTGGACTTGACCATATCTCCCTAAAACTGACATCATCACTCCTACCTATTCTAAAGGATATGTGAGTTGAGAACTCCGACCACCCTGACATGATACCTTTCCAAAAACCACACCTGTGGGGACCTCGGATTGGCTTGGGTTCCAAACAAAGAGTTCCCCGTACGTAGCCCTAATTACTTGTTTCCATAAACTACCTCTCTCCGACCCGAAACGCCATAACCATTTGCCAATGAGGGCTTTATTGACCTCCGTGAGAGGTTGGATGTTTAGATCCCCTTCTTCCATTGGGGAGCACACTTGACTTCATTTTACTAAGTGATACTTCTTGATATCCATGCACTCATTCTACAAAAGTCCCTTTCAACTTTTCTAGTTT
This sequence comes from Tetracentron sinense, assembly GCA_015143295.1. NCBI lineage: Eukaryota > Viridiplantae > Streptophyta > Magnoliopsida > Trochodendrales > Trochodendraceae > Tetracentron > Tetracentron sinense. The sequence goes on along the minus strand of CM026558.1, from coordinate 20,275,893 downwards.
TACAGCAATGGATACTAGGATAGTAAGAAATGATAAAAAGTATGTGAGAATACTGCTCAAGGTAATCTTAAAGAGAGTGAGTTTTCCACCTTTGGATAAGTACATGGATTTTCAACTAACTAGTCTTTTGAAGAATTGATCTACGACTGGGTTCCAAACGGGCTTTTTTTTGTAACTGGATCCAAGAGGCAAACCTAGATAGGGGGTTGGAAAGGCATCCGATTTGCAAAGCAGAATTGCAGCCAATTCGAGGAGGTTAGGAACCTTCCCCACTCCGAATAATTCACACATGTCCATATTCACTTTTGAACGTGATACAACTTCAAAACATATGAGAACACACATAAGGTACCCTAGTTGAGCTGCCTACACGAGGTTTCACAATGAATTAAGGTGTCATCCGTGAATTGCAAGTGTGAGACGCGGAGCCCCTCCCTACCTATGGAGAAACCTTCCAAGACCATATTTACCACTCTGGAAGATATTTTGCTAAGCACCTCCGTGACCATAATGAAACCATTCTGCTAGGCACATAATAGGATGTTATAGTTTGGTAGGTTCCGAAATCTTCTGACTTTATCTGATACCATTAGCACATCCTTTATGTAGATACATACATAGTCACCAAGTACGGGTATGAGTTTTAAATGACAATGATCCGTTCGGGAAGTACAGGTTTTATATGCCAAAAACACAGAAAAGGAATGAGATTTTTTTATAAAAAACAATTAATAATTGCAATTAAATAGAAAAAATGTTACAAATTACTAACAATCATTTAAAGTTACCATTCAACAAAAGAAGTCCAAGATACCCTACTGCGAATGCGAAACATCAGGGTTTGGCCTCTCCGCCAAAGACTCCTTTTCTTTTTAGATAAAGCAATAGATGAAGAAGAGTTTTTGCAGGTAGTCTTTCACAGAAGGAAAGGATAACAAATCTCCTAGCTCGTGGAGTAGACCTCACGAGCCTTCACATCCCGCCCTGTAATTACATAGCCCTCAAAATTCCATTATTCACCATTCAACCATTTTAACAAACAAATATCATAACTGACCATTAAAAAAAAGTATAATACAATCATCCTCTAAACTAGAACCCTAGACGAGATATCATCATCCATTAATGGAGGGTTGCAGGAAGTTATTCGTGATAGAGTCCAAATCATTCGAGTTTAATTTTGGTTAATGAATCTACTGGCGTTTTCTTCAATTGTGTCTAGAGAGGCAGAGGTTTCGCGGTGGGCATTCAGGTGGAAGCGGAAGGCTTCTGGTGGTTTTTGCAGTTCATCTCAGCAGCAATCAGTTTCAAGGGTTCTTGCAACTACTACTTCAAAAAATATTCTGGCTCTCAATCCTCCTTGTTAGCAGAGAGTCTGGCTAATGGGCAGGGGGCTTTCATTCGGCTTTATGTATTCCCTCTAGCCGGCGGGAGTCGTCGATGGTTGTCCTTCCCAGCAGGTTTTAATCGGACTGGTTGGCGAATCTTGGAGACGGCCATGTTGCATTTTAAGGGCTCTTACCCTCTGAAGGTAGCCCCTGTTCAGCAGGCAATGGCTCACTGCATTTCTTTATCAAACCTCGATTTCCCCTGTCTGCAGCCTTCCTCATCCAGAGTTGCGCATCCCGGGCAAGCAGGGTCCGCTTGGCCTGAGTGTTGGAACAAGGCTTTGGTGTACCTTTTCTTTAAGACTGAGGAAGAGTGGGAGAGGTGGACGTTGGAGGTGAATCGCATATTGCTTGGGGACGAGCAATCACCCTTGATCTTGGCTGCTGGGAACTTAGGGCTAATTTGGGTCTCTAAGACTTCCACCGCCGAGGGACTAGTGGCCTCCGAGCCTTGGCCTTTACCGGCTGGTGGCTTCATCTCCTTCAATAGGTGGAGCCCTGTTGTGAATTTGGTTCTGGCTCCTGTATCTCGTGGGGTTTGGGTAGGGATTACTGGTTTGCCTTTTCATCTTTGGACGTCTCCAATTTTGGCTCGGATTGGCGATGAGTGCGGTGGGTTCCTTGAGGCGGACCCCTTAACCCTCCAACTTGCAGACCTTTGAGAGGCCCGAATCAGGATTAATGTTGCTGACCTTAACATTATTCCTCGTTTGATCTATCTCTCTATTCTCGGCAAGCAAATCCCGATCTTCATTAGTCTCCGGGATCTTGGGCTGATCCCGTTCGCCGGTGAGCTGCTAGATGGCCGATGGACTTTCACTGAAGTTTTTCAGAATTTCAATTTCAAATGTGGTGGTCATGGCCCTCAACCATTGGAGGCGTCAGTGGCCTATTAGGATAGCAGTAGGGAGTACCCGATTCCTGCAGAGCTGATCGGTCAGGCCTGTGGGAAAGGTAGGAACTGGTTCAGGGTTCCAGCTTTGGGGGCTCAGTATCCTACACGTCAGCGTCGAAGGAGGCGTCGTGGCCGTACAAGGCTGGGAGTGAGGGTGGGCGTTCCATGCTGTGGAGATGGTGTGTGTCAGGCGGCTTGCAGGCATCCGAAGATCAGTGGCTCTGGTGGTGAAGGTGGGAGATCGGACACAGTGGAGGGCAATCTAGGTTTCTTTAAGGCAGGGGTTGGGGATCAACCTTCGGTTTGCTCGACAAGTGGAGGGCGTATGGACGGTCTGGATCGGATGAGACCTTTTATTTTGTCTAATCAGGCGATTGGTCCCAGTGCGAAGCCCGCGGTTGAAAGTTTAGCGTTGGATAGGCTTGTTGGGCTGGAGGCTCTCTCGGGTGGGCTGGGTGCAGTCGAGGGCTTTCCTACGCCTAGTGGAGCTCGGACTTCCCCAGGTCCTTCCAACCCGGTTTTGCGGGCGAATGATGACCCGTTTCTCCTAGGTCCGTTAATTGATCGTTTAGGGCTCCCTTCTAGGCCCAGTGTCGTCGAGAACTCTGCTCCTGGATTTCAGGTTCCTCTCGAGGCCGGAGGTCCTTCGAAGGAAGTTGGAGAGTCTCAGGGGTGGTCGCTGGCGGTGTTGTCGGGAGGTAGCGAGGGCGTGGAAGGTTCCTCCCATTCTTCAGATGTCTCGCCCAAGTGCAACACCTATTCGGTTCAGGTTGAGCATCAGCTTCCTGGTGGGGTGGTAGGTTCAGGGGACTTTGGGGTGGTGACCATTTTGCAACCTTTTTCCGAGTGCCTACAGTCATTGGGGAGGTATGTTGATGGACCCAGTTCTCCTTTCTCTTCCCGGAGTTCTTCAGGTTTTGAGTCTGTAGGTGTGGGAGTTCAAGCCAGCGTGGAAGTATGCTCTGTTTCGTCCAACCCTGATTCGGGCAGTGGGCCTAGTGAGTATCCGGTGGAAGGCTTGGTGGCTTCTGTTGAGACTGTGGGAGGAGCTTTTGAGGAGGGGTCGTCGAGTCTCGAGGCTCTGCTTTTGCCAGGTGAGGGGGAAAGGGTGATGCGTTATGCCGAGATTCCTGGGGATGAGGTCGGTGATTGTGTGGGGCGTAGTAGGCAGAGTGCTCAGGTTCTTCCCAATGGAGGTTCACTCGGGCTGCATTTTTCTCCGTCGGAAGAAGTATCGAGGGCTGATCCGGAATGGGTGGTGGACAGATTGGAGGAGTTTGGCAAAGTTTTGGGTTTGTATTACAGTGGGAGAGAACTGGAAGTGCGCGAGTTATTTAGATCGCTAATTCTGGAGTCGGGTAGGCCATAGGATCGTGCGGCAGCAGCTGAGTCCGGTGGCGGGAAGAAGAAAACGCCACGGGAGGTCCGAAGGTTGGTCAGCGGGATTAATTACGATAAGAATGGTAAGGGAGGGAGCAGGTCTCGAGCTAGTGGAGGTAGAGGGCGGGTGGTCGGTTGCTGATGTCGCTTCGTTTGTTATCTTGGAACATTAGAGGCTTAAATTCGATGGAGAAACGGTGGGTGGTAAAATCTGTGGTCGCTAAATTCAGGCCGGCAGTGGTGTGCCTTCAGGAAACCAAAATTGCAGTGATGTCGGAGGCTATTGCTCGTGATTGCTGGGGAGCTGACCCTGGTTGGTGTGTGGTTCCGGCCTTAGGCCATGCAGGGGAGATCATCATCCTTTGGGATAAAGGAGTGGTTGAAGTGTTGGAGGAAGAGTCAGTTGCTTTTTCTTTATCGCTTCTTTGCCGGTTTGTTTAGTCAGGCTTCCAGTGGGTGTTTTTGGGGGTGTATGGCCCTGTGTGCCCAAAGGAGTATAAAGACTTTGGGACGGAATTAGACAACATTAGCGTTCGGTGGGGCGCTCCTTGGTGCATTGGGGGCGACTTCAATTGTGTGAGGTTTCGTGATGAGAAATCTATTGGGGGGCCTATTTCCCTTAATATGAGGCGGTTCGGGAAGTTTTTATTCAGGCAGAAGCTTCTTGAATTCAATGTTTTAAAACGTTAAGGCGTGAGGCGAGGCATTAGGACCTCAAGATGCGTGAGGCGTAAGCCTTGAGGCGTGAAGCGTAAGCCTCACAAGAAAGCTTCATGCTCTCTCATTTTAACAAATAAATATAATATAAGAAAAATGACAAAAAGATTCAAGAAGTTGATGAAAAATTTTAGTATATATACATATATAGAGAGAGAGACATATATATATTTGTATTTGTATACATTGTGTGTGTTCATGTGGGCGCACACGTACACATAAGAAATTATATATAAATTAGTTTAAACAAATAACAAATTTTAGAAAAAAAAACGACATTTAAGTCTCAGTTCCTAATTTTAGTTAATGTATAAGACGTACACATAGACATAAAGCAAGCTTTAAGACATGAGGCATGCGCCTCATGTGAGCCTCATGGGGTTTTAAGCCTCATGGTTAAGCCTCAAGGCGTTTTCCTTAAGCCTCGCTTCGAGGCGAGCCTCGAGGCGTAAGCCTCACACGCTTTTTAAAACACTGCTCGAATTCCCTCTTAAGGGAGCTTCTTTCACTTGGTCTAACTTTCAGAACCCCCCTTCCCTAAGTAGAATTGATAGATTTTTTGCGAGCCCGGATTGGGAGGACAGGTTTCCGGAAGCCACTCTTTTAGCCCTTCCCAGGCCGGTCTCTGATCATATTCCTATTTTGTTGGAGCTTGATGGAAGCAGGGGTGGTCCTAAGCCGTTCAAATTTGAGAATATGTGGGTGCAGCACCCAAATTTCTTGGCAGTGGTTAAAGAAGTGTGGGAGTCTGCGTCGTCTTGGGGTTCTTGGAGTACCAGGTTTGGGCTTAAGCTAAAGGCGGTTAAACACAAGCTTAAGAGCTGGAATAAGCTAGTGTTCGGAAACATCGATGAGCAGAAAAAAAGTCTTCTGGAGGCCATTTCAGCGTTGGACACGAAAGAGGAGCGGGCCAGTTTGTCAGAGGTTGAGCTTAAGGAGAGAGTAGCTTTGAGGCAGGAGTTCCAGTTGGTGTTGAAGAGGGAGGAAGTGAGTTGGAGGCAGAAATCTCGAGTCAGGTGGTTAAAAGGTGATAAGAATACGCGTTTCTTCCATCGCATGGCTACGGTGCGTAGTTGAGCAAACAAGATCGTCAGTCTCAAAATTGGGGATAAGATCTGGGACAACGATTTGGAGATGGGAAGGGCGGCAGTAGAGTTTTATGGCTCGTTGTATCATGAGGAGTTCGAGTATTGACCTCTGCTAGATGGGCTATCTTTTGAGAGCATCTCTGAGGAGATGTGTAGCCAGTTGGAAAGGCCGTTCTCGGAATTAGAAGTGCAGTCGGTCCTTGCAGGTATGGCAGGGGACAAAGCCCCTGGGCCAGATGGCTTTTCAATTGAATTCTATAAGGTTTGTTGGCCGATAATTAGGCAGGACTTGATGAGAGTCTTTCATGAGTTCTATCATTCTAATTCATTCGACCAAGCGCTGAATTGCTCCTTCCTTGCCCTTCTTCCTAAGAGGCCCGGGGCCCTAGATATTGGAGAGTTTCAGCCCATTAGCCTTATTGGTAGTACTTATATGATTTTATCAAAGGTCTTAACTGTGAGGCTAAGCCGGGTGATGGGATAGGTAATTTCTCCTGAGCAGAGTGCTTTTGTGGGGAGGAGGCAAATCTTGGATGGTATTCTTATCGCTAATGAGGTGGTGGATGAGCAGCTGAAGAAGGTGCCGGGGGTCATTTGCAAGATCGATATGGAAAAGGCATATGACCATGTGAGTTGGGGTTTTTTGGAGCATTCCCTTAGTCGGATGGGGCTTGGGCCAAAGTGGCGGGCTTGGATGCGGTGTTATTATTCTTCTCCGTCCTTTTCAGTCTTGTTGAATGGTTCTTCTATGGATTTTTTAAAAGCTCAAGGGGATTGCGCCAAGGAGACCCTTTATCTCCCTTACTCTTTATTCTAGTGACGGAAGCCCTCAATAGGATGATTAGAAAGGCTTCTGAGGCGGTGTGGGGCGGCTTTGTGGTGGGTAGGCCGGAGATTCGGATTTCGCACATCCAGTTCGCGGATGATATTTTGCTCTTTTGTGGGGCCTCGGAGAGGAACCTTGTCCACATTGGGTATCTTTTCGGTTGTTTTGAAGCCGTTTCCGGTTTGAGTATCAATTTTTAGAAAAGTTTGATATTTGCAGTCCGGCAGGTGCCTAATTTGGAGTTGTTGGCTAAATGCCTTGGCTGCAAGACCGGCTCTCTTCCTACTAAGTATTTGGGTCTTCCTCTAGGGGCATCGTTCAAGGCGAAGTCAATTTGGAATCCGATCGTGGAACGAGTTCAGAGGAGGTTGTCAGGGTGGAAATCGTCAACATTATCTAAAGGTGGCAGGCTCATCCTGTTGAAGAATCTTCTTTGCAGTCTTCCAACATATTTTTTGTCCCTTTTCAAAATTTCGGCTCCAATCACTGCTAAGTTGGAAAGGTTGCAAAGGGACTTTCTATGGAATGAGAAGGTGGTGCTCAAGAAGCTTCATTTGGTGAAATGGAAATGAGTTTGTAGGCCTAAAGAGAGAGGGGGGCTTAGTATAAGGCCAATGAAGGCGGTTAATGAGGCACTTTTGGGAAAGTGGCTTTGGCGTTTTGGGTTAGAAGTTGGTAGTTTGTGGAGAGGAGTGATAGTGGCTCGGGATGGTAGTAGAGATCGTTGGGAACCTAGGCTGCCTAGGGGTCCTCATGGGGTGGGCCTTTGGAAAGGTATCGTAGCGGGTTGGGCCGGGTTTGTCAAGTTTACTTGCTTGGAGTTGGGGGATGGGGCGTTGATCAAATTTTGGTCTGATCATTGGTGTGGGTCTGGCTCTTTGGAACATCGGTACAGGTCTTTTTTCTTGCTCTCATTCAAATCGGCGTTAGTTGCGGACATGTACTCTAGGAAAGCGGGGGTCGTGGTTTGGAACCTCTCCTTCAACCGTCCGCTAAATGATTGAGAAGTCGGCGATTTCGCATCTTTATTATCCCTGCTCGAGTCGGTGAAGCTGGTGGAGTCAGTTAGTGATCGCCGGGTTTGGGTCACTAATTCTAGTGATCGGTTTTCTGTGAAAGATTATCTGCAGGCAGCAAACCCGGGCGGCATTGTAGACTTCCCGCGCCAGTTGGTGTGGTTCAATGGGTTGCCTTCTAAGGTTTCCATTTTCCTTTGGTCGGCCTTTCTGGATAAGATCCTCACCTTGGACAACTTGAGGAAGCGAGGTTGGAGTCTCCCTAATCGTTGTTGTTTGTGTTTGGTGGAGGAGGAATCAGTTGATCATTTACTTCTTCATTGCCCGTTTGCTAGGAGGCTGCGGGAGTATTTTCTGGCGCAGTTGGGGGGCGCGTGGGTGTTTCCTACATCCATTCAGGCTTTGCTATCCAGTTGGCTCGCAGCGTCGCTAGATAGCCTGGTGGATCGGATTTGGGCTTTTCTCCCTGGAGTGATCACTTGGTCATTGTGGAAAGAGCGGAACAGGAGGGTGTTTGAGAATGTTTTGCTGCCGGTGGAGAGAGTGTGAGATCGTGTGCGCTGTTGCGTGATTGGGTTTCCGCTAAGTTTGATGGGGCGGAGATAGGGTTGGAAGAGGTTTTACCGTAGTGTAGTCGGGGAGGGGTTTTTGTATTTCCTATATGTTCTAGTATAGTTTTTGTATTTTCTCTTGGAGATTCATATTTTGTGAATCTTCCTTCTTTTATATAATTGCTTTTGCCGATCAAAAAAAATAAAATAAAATTTTCAAACCTTAACATAAATGTCAATCCCTAACATAAGCTTTAAAGTTCAAACCCTAACATAAAATTCAATAATATCTTTTTTGTATGTGTATTATACGAGTTTAATATGAAAAATGTGTTTTATACGGATATTTCCGTTTTAAAATTAATACGGTATAAGTACGCCATTTAAAACTGCAACCCTCCCCCCTCCAAAAAAAAAAGTTTAATACACGTTTTAAACGCGTTTTTGGTGACTATGGATGCATAGTATACAGTTGACTTGATTTTTGGTGTAAATGCCTTGATGTATTCTTTAGAGGCTCTTGAGCTAGTGGTTCATGCTTAGTAGTGCCCTACTTACGCTGGATAAACTTGATCTATAATGTAGAAATGAATCAAAGTCTTCTAGACGTCATCTCACAAGTCACGACTTTTTTTTTTTTTGATCAATACCTCATTTTATTAAAAAAGGAGAAGAAAAACACGAGAGAGTAAAAGGCCGCCGAGTTTACCAGCAAGTAAACTCAAAACCGGCAAAAACACAATCTAAAATCTCTCCCCACAGTAACCACAAAACTAAAACAAGATGTCCTGCATTTCCTCCCTTGTGCAATATAATCCTACCCACTCCAATATTGTCAAACGAATACGGGCACAAATCCGGGGCACTGGAGACGAAGCATCCTCAAACACTCTGCGATTTCTCTCTTTCCAAATTATCCAAGAAATTGCCCCAGGAAGGACTCCCCAAACCTTTTCCCAGACTCCTATTCCTTTGTCCCGATACCAACAATCAAGGAGATGACGAAAAGATGAAGGAAAAACCCAGGCCACTCTCATACGTGATAAAAAGAAGCTCCACACCTCCAACACCACTGGGCAATGTATAAGGAGATGGTCCACAGTCTCTTCCGCTTGGAGGCACATGTAACATCTGTTAGCCATACTCCAGCCTCGATGTTGCAAATGATCTCCCGTTAGAATTTTGTCCAATGAAGCTGTCCAGAGGAAAAATGAAACCTTGGATGGTATACCGGGATTCCACACTGCTCTATGAGGATAAGATCTTCCCGCGTTGGAGGACAACGACTCAAACAACAGTTTAACAGAGAAACGTCCAAGGCTACCTCTGGACCACAACCTGCTATCCCTTACCTCTGGGCACAATGCCGACCCATTAAGACGTTCCAACAGCCGAGATAAGTCGCTAATTTCCCAGTCATTAAGGTCTCTACGCAGCCTAGGACACCACACAACCCCCTCTGTACTCCTCTCATAGTAGTCCTCCACTATAGCATCCCTATCAGTAGAGAGAACGAATAAGTTTCCAAAGTCATCCTTGAGACGCGTGGAGCCTGACCAAATATCTTTCCAAAACCTTATCTCCGACCCTCTCCCCGCCTGAAATGTAAAGAAAGGCACTACCAATCCGGCTTGGGCCATAATCCCCTTCCATAATCCCAAACCGTGGGAACCCCTAACCTCCCGGGGAATCCAACGAGAAGTCTCCCCATATTTAGCCACTATCACAGCCCTCCACAAACTTTCCATTTCCTCTCCAAATCTCCACACCCATTTCCCTAACAACGCTTTATTCATTTGAATGAGCGGTTTGAGGTTCAACCCGCCTTCCTCCTTGGGCCTGCACAATCTGGACCACTCTACTAAATGGTACTTCCCTCTATCCTCTTTATCGTTCCATAAAAACTCCCTCTGGATCTTCTCAATAGTGTAAGCTACTGATCGAGAAATGGTGAGTGACGACATAAAGTAAGTTGGGAGGCTTTGCAACGAGCTCCGTATCAAAGTCAATTTTCCCCCTTTTGAGAGGTAAGATGCCCTCCAACCTGCCAATCTTCTAGTGATGCGGTCTAATACCGGATTCCAAACTGATGTCACCTTGTAATTTGCTCCCAGAGGCATTCCTAGGTACACGGAAGGGAGTGACCCCACTCCGCATCCTAGACAGATGGCAAGGTGTGCTAGAATAGGAACCTCCCCCACCTTCATAATTTCAGATTTAGCTAGATTAATTCGGAGGCCTGACACCGCTTCAAAACAACCTAGAAGGCATCTGATTAGAAGAAGATCCCGTCGCGAAGCCCGACAAAAAATGAGAGTATCATCCGCAAACTGGAGGTGGGAAATCCTCAACCCACTTTGGCCGACCCGAAAGCCTTCAAACAGCATCCCCTTGGCTCTTGATAACAATCTACTCAAGGCTTCCGAAACAAGGACAAAAAGAAAAGGGGAGAGGGGATCCCCTTGCCTCAGTCCCCTAGAGCTGGGAAAGTACCCCACGGAACTACCATTCAGCAAGATAGAAAAGGAAACTGTCGATACGCAAGACCACATCCACATCCTCCACTTTTGCCCGAAGCCCATCTTGGCTAATATGTAATTAAGGAACTCCCAATTGACATGGTCGTAAGCCTTCTCCATATCGATCTTACAAAGGATACCCAGATTCCCATCTCGCATCCTAGAGTCGATGCATTCGTTTGCCACAAGAATCCCATCTACAATTTGACGGCCACCGACAAACGCACTCTGTTGAGGGGATATGAGCGAAGCCATTACTTTCTTGAGACGAGTTGCTAGAACCTTAGATAGAATTTTATACGGGCTACTCACAAGACTAATAGGCCGAAAGTCTTTAAGCTCCGCCGCCCCTTCCTTTTTTGGAATCAGAGTGAGAAAAGTACTATTCATAACTCGGTCAAACCGCCCAGTAGCAAAAAACTCCTGCACCACTTCCATGAAATCGCTTCCCACCGTCTCCCAACATCCCCTATAAAATTCAATGGAGAATCCGTCTGGCCCGGGAGCCTTATCACTTGCCAAACCCTTAATGGCATCTAACACTTCCGCTTCCTCAAAAGGAATCTCAAGGGCCGATCTTTGCTGATGTGACAAACCATCAAAAGAGAGGCCATCAAGCTTTGGTCGCCATATCTCCCTCTCGCGATACATGTCCTTGTAATAGGAGATTACCCCGGCTTCAATCTCTCCCTTCTCCTTTAGCCACCTCTCATCCACCCTTAACTTGGATATGAAATTCTTTTTTCTCTTGTAATTTGCCACGACTTTTATAACCCATATAATTTGGATTTTCAATAACTCTATCTGTCCCACGATCATTTTGGTCCGTTAATTCCACAATATTTTTTATTTTTGCTGTATGAATTTTTCAGAATCTATCAACCCATACCACAGAAACATCACAATCATTTAGTTGTAACTCTTGAAGTTTTCTTTTCTCATCCATTTAGTGTATTGTAGACCTATTGAATTCGGTTTGCAGGAAGTTGGATGGGAGAATGGAAGCCATATGTAGATAACAGCTTGTTTGCCTGTATGTGTTCTTTAGATTTGATTTTTGAGAGGAGCTGTATTTGTCTGGTGATGCTTATCATGACAAACTCAATCACACAATCGTAAATATAAGACATCAACAAAAATAAAATAAAAATGCCTGTAATGTATGTGGTACATGAAGTCTTTGAAGTTTGAACATGTTCAGAGTTTCAGAAACTTATTTGCTGAATATATGATATTTTTTGTCATATGCTTGGCCATTCCTGGTTGGAGAGCAGAGTTTCCATCTACAATTGAAAGCTGAAATTAGATACTACAAAAATTGAAGAAAAAGCATTGTCTTCCTAATGGTCCTTAAGTAAGATATGAAATTAGATATTGCAAATATTGAAGAAAAATCATCGTCTTCCTAATGATCTCTGGATATGAAAAAAATGCAGGTGCTTCGATATATTTACCGCTAAAGAACAGATTATATTGAAGAAGTATCGGAAGGACAATTTTGCAGATAAAGAACTTGTTTACAGTGAACGAAGGGCCATTGGAAAATGCCCACTAACTCCAGAAGAGGTAAAATTTTCTTGTTTATCATTGTCTGTTCTGTTGCCCCAATGTCTGTATGCTGCCACTAACTAAAGCTAAGAAGCTTGTAAATATTCTTATTTTCGATGAATTTTCAGTTATCAATCCAGAAAAAAAAACTCAAGATAATAGAGGTTATCAAGGATACAGAAAATGTCCAGTACGATTCTGTTAGTGTATGTCTGACTCTTTCTGGGCTTTACCACATTCGTGGATGATATGCAGCGACAAATGTAGGTAATTGTGCTAAGATACTTCATAGTGTACGTTTTTGTTACCCATGTAATGTCTAACTTTACAGATAGCTGACTGAAGACTATGTAAAATGCCAGCTATATTATTCCCATGAACATCTCAATGGAATAGTCAAACCATATAATTTGACACATGAATGTGTTGTTTGCTACCAAGCCGAGGTGTCAGATGATGAAACCAGATAAGAGCAATGCTAGTTCCACTTTTCCCTTTTATGGACAAAAAGACAAATAAAAATGGTGGGCCCCACAAAAAGTTGTCATTTTTTTTGTCTTCTTGTCCATAAAGAGGAAAATGGATGAGGAGGAAAGTGGACCTAGTGTTGTTCAACCAGATAAATTGTTCATACATGTGCTGTTACAAGTGAATGATTAAACTAATATATAATTAGTCTATTTTAGATATTTTTCACATTATCGAGTTAATATATAATTAGTATATTTTACTATTATTAATAACAGAAAATTACATTGAGCACATTTCATACTTTATAATTCATTTAAATATAAACTTAATACTTTATAAATTAAACTTTACATGTATATTTCATTTATAAGTAATTTAATATAGTACTTTATAATTTATATTGTTAAACTAATGAAACTTATTAATATTAAACATATTATTTTAGATTAAAAAAAACAAGGTTGTTTTTTCTAGTATTTACACATAAAATGCCCTTCTGTCTTTTTTTTTTGGACATAAAACATGTACTTTCTAATAATAACATCATTCGTCGTAATTTCTTGGTAACCAACCTGTACTTTTATTTGGTTCAACATGAGCAAACTCTCAATAAGATATTTTAGAACTTTAAACTACACCAATGTCCCTCGGCCGCTCAGTAGAGACGCACAGATTTGAACTAGGGATAACAATGGTCGGTTCACAGTGAGATCATTGCTACAAACATTTGAGCCAAACTCTTCTCGCTCTTTTCCTCATAAGTCTGTGTGGAACCCTCAAATTCCGTTGAAAGTAACCTTCTTCCTTTGGACTGCAGCCCTGGATAAAATTCTCAAGAGAGGTTGGAGGATGGCTAATCAATGTTACATGTGCCTACTTGCGGAAGAATTAGTGGATCATTTGCTGTGACATTATTCTATTGCTCATGAAATTTGAGGATATTTTCTTACCTGGGTCGGGGTAGCCTGGGTCTTCCCTAACTCATTCCGGAATTCTTTATCTTGCTGGTCTCGAGCTAGTGTGGTGGGTGATCTTGCGACAATTTGGTTTGTGTTGCCGGGGGCTATAGCTTGGGCCATTTGGAAGGAGAGAAATTTTAGAGCTTTCGAGAATTCCCCTTCTTAGATTCCTCATATATGCGCGCGCATAAGGCATTCAATTTCAGAGTGGTTGTCGATATGCCGCATGTCTGCGAGTGTGGGAGCTCAACTCCTAGCAATGTAGTAAATTTTTAGTACTCCTATTATTTCTTTCCTGTTTTTCTTTTTGTAGCAATATAGAAATCTGGTTTCAGCTCGGATGGTTATTTCTCAGTAACCTCTGGGTTCTACTTGTAGCTTTTGTTTCCTTATCTCTTAGACCAGTGGTTCCTGGACCTTTCCCCAAGTGGAAGGTCCTGGGTTCCATTTCTCACTCCCCCTTTGGGGCCAGCCCCGCACGGGTTTACCCGGACTTAGCTGGTTTGGCGGGTTGCGGGCTCACGTCGCTCCCTCGGGGATTAGTCCTCACCCAAAGGGTTGGGGACACCCCGAGTTCCAAAATATATATATATATATATATAGGGAAGGGATCCGTAAACATATGAAAAAAAAACATATATGTTTACATATGACTACATCTGTACGATCAAGTGATCTAACGGTCATTACTCTACTACTCTTTTGTGTGTTAAGAGTATTTTAGGAAATTGTGTATTTTTTTTAGAAGATCATGTCTCCTTAAGACACGGACTCCTCTCTCTCCGGCATCTCTCTCCAACCCCTCGCTCTGAATCAGTTGAATGGAGTTCTGACATCTGATCTCCGTTCAAGAACCGAAGCATTTTCCGGCAAATTCCAAGCTTCTTCTCTGACCATATTCCGGCGATAAGAGATGGGGTTCCAAGACCCAATTAGGAAATGGGGAGAAGAAAATAATGGAGAGTTCCTTAGTTTCAAGATTCAAGAGCAGGTTATTGATTCGAACTCCAGCCATGAGTCCCTTGAATCCTGGGGAAACCATTTTAAATGTTATTGGTAATGCTGTGAAGTTCTCAAAAAAGGGCGGCATCTCAATCACTACTTGTATTGAAAAATCAGATTCTTTCAGAGATGCTCGGGCTCCTGAATTTTTTCTAGTGCCAAGTGATAATCATTTCTATTTGCAGGTACAGGTAACGGATTCAAGGTCGGGAATTGACCCCAAGATATTTTCAAGTTATTTAACAAATTTGCACACTCAGTCATTAGTAATTAGAAATTCTGGTGGCACGGGGCTTGGGCTTGCGATTTGTAAGAGGCTTGTAAATCTTATGGAGGGTCATATTTGGATTGAAAGTGAAGGTCTTGGCAAAGGGTGTACTGTTATATTTATTATCAAGCTTCGAATTGCAGGGCACTCAAATGAGTCTGATCACCAGAATAGATGGGTATGAAGTTGTAGCTCGCATTCAATAAAGGTTACAAAAATCTTATGAGGGTTGGAATGGATGTACACATGCCCAGAATAGATGGGTATGAAGTTGTAGTCCGCATTCAATAAAGGTTACAAAAATCTTATGAGGGTTGGAATGGATGACAAATGAAAACTGCTTGAGGGTTGGTATGGATGAAGTGATACTCAAACCTGTTTCCCTTGAGAAGATGATGGTGTTAAGAGGAGAGAGGGGATGAAGAGAGATGCCGGAGAGAGAGAGAGATCGAGAGTGAGTATCTTATTTTTTTAAGGAAACAAAGAAGATGTATATGGGATCTTCTACAAAAACACTATTTCTTAAAATGCCCTTTACACATAAAAAAGTAGTAGAGTGGTGGCTGTTAGATCACTTGATTATACGGATGTAGTCATATGTAAACATATATGTTTTTTTTCATATGTCTACAGATCCCTTCCCATATATATATATATATATATATATATTTCTCGAGATTACCGATTAAAAAAAAAACAACACCAATGTTTGTTGAACACGGGTTATCAAAGTACTCATGACCATGTAGAGTTGTTTATAACTAAACACCTTCAATTCGAACTAAATAACTATGATGTGGATAGTGTTCTGAAATGTGTGCAATTATTTTAGGTTTAAGTATTTAGGCTCTGCTGGGCATCTATCATCATCATCAACTGGTTGAATTGTGTAACTGTTGGAAGGGCATGAGTCTAACTACTGCCAGTACTATACCTATTAATTCAATATTCCTCAACTCTTTACTTCATCAAGGAAACTCTGATAAATAGCTCTCTCTCTCTCTCTCTCGCTGCAGGTTGGTCTCATCTTACGTGCGATGGGGTTTGACAATTCCACCCGCATATACCTTGCAGCGGGCAAACTGTTTGGTGGGGAACGCTTCATGAAGCCATTTAGGACCCTGTTTCCTCACCTGGAGAACCACAGCTCGGTTGGTCCTGCAGATGAGCTGGCAGAGAACTCGCAGGGCTTGTTGGGCTCTGCTGTGGATTACATGGTTTGTCTCCTCTCCGACGTCTTCATGCCAACATATGACGGCCCAAGCAACTTTGCCAACAACCTTATGGGTCACCGCCTCTACTATGGCTTCCGGACCACAATCCAACCTGACAGGAAAGCTCTCACCCCAATCTTTATTGATCGAGAAAAAGGTCGGAATTTTGGTTTTGAAGAAGCTGTCAGGCGTGTGATGTCGAACACAAAATTTGGAGGCCCCCACAAGCGGGTCCATCCCGAGTCTTTCTATACGAATTCGTGGCCTGAGTGTTTCTGCCAAACATCACCACAGAATCCTGCTGATAAGTGTCCACCAGAGAATGTTTTGGCAGTTCTCAACAGCCAGTTGCAGAGCAAAGAAAACAACTCAGAATCCATGAAGATGTCCGATTTTATGGCGGATAAATAAGAAGTTTGTCGGTTGTTCTTAGATGGAGGTTATTCCTTTTTCCCTAGGGATGCATCCTTATCTGTCAAATTGGAGAAAGATGTGAGATTTCTGCATCTGATTTCATTCTTTTGGATCTGGATGTGGGGATTCTATTTTTGGAGCACTGTGAGGAGCATTGTGAGTGATTGGTATGAAGGTTCTGTAGTCGTAGGATGTCTGATAGGGGAATGTGTAAAGCAGTCTGTACTGTAAAATAGTGAGAAACACAAAGTTATACTACACTTTTCTTGTACCATTACAATAGAAAAGAGCTCCTCATGCCCCGAAATTTTGCGTAAATAACAATAAATTTTAGATATGATGCATAAATTTGCCTATAATAACAATCCAAATTCTCTGTGCTACTCTATACGACAGAGTTATCAAGTACACTTATTCGTTACCAAAAAAAAAAAAAAAGTACACTTATTAAAGTCTTCGGGCACTATACACCAGTAATTTGGCATGTACAACACTGGAAGCTGGTTTGGCATATAAGAGGCTACTGTGACTGTGAGGCCGGCCAAATTACTGATGCACCTTTCCAGAGCTCTGCAGATTTGTATATACCCTGTTTACCAATCGCAGTGTCCAACTAAATCCAGTTCTCTATAGGTTCCTAAAAAAAAAAATCCAATTTGTGCGGATTCTACCCCAAACTAACAAAAAGATTTTGGCGAAATTGGAACATGAAATTGAGCAAAATTTTACAAAAAATACCCCACTTGTTTTTCGAAAGAGATTGAAAAATGCTCAATATCATTTAATTGAGTAGTTGATTTCATTTTCCAATTTTAAATGATTTGGGAGAATAGAACATCATCATCAACAATGACTTGTCTTAAATAATTTTAGGGTCAGCAACACAAAACCAGTAACCTATACTTGGGAGGGAAACAACAGCTGAAAATGACTACTAATACCAAGGACATGAATTTGGCCAAATAGTGGTCTATCAAATGTTTCCACACTATCTTAATCCACACCATTTTTTTGGCCTTCTCATTGCACTAACTCACACCTCACAAATTCTATGAGAGAATCACCATAATTTATACCATACAGCAAGATACCTAAAGACCAAATTCAATGTCTGAACTGACTTGACTTGGATATCATCTGTTAGCACGGGCATGCTTGCCAGCAGATACAATGGAATATCCGTGCATGAGAATCAAATCGTCTGTGAGAAAAGAGAAACCTACCCACGGAATCACTGTTTTGTGAACAATGTTGTTTTCATCCCGTATTTCACTGCATAACAGCGAGATAAGCTTACCTGGAGTAGGGTAAAGCTAACCTAGCAGCAAAATACACCCTTGTTAGACACTCCATTCCTTAAATCAAGACCCTAGTTTCCAAGACAGGTTTAATTTGGGAATTATTTATTTAGGAAAAAATTCAGAAAAAATGACAAAATTCAGAAATAAATCAAGAAAATGTCGGATAAGAAATAAAAACAATAGAAAATAAGATTACTAATTATAAAAATTATAAACAAAAATATTTCATATATTAAATATTTAATCAAGACTTTTTCAAATAGTCGTGAATAATTTGTGTTTAATTCGCCAAATTCGTTATTTAAAAAAAAAAGTTACTATTTTTTCCAAAACTCGCGAATACTTAGTAAATTAATCGTGTGACAAAAAAAAAGGTATTATCTGATACTTTGAAAAAATCAGAGAACTTGGTAATTATGATCAAGACCGGAAACTTGTCTGTGTCACATCATGAAAACAAAAGAGACTGAAACAATCTATTATCTTCCCATGTTGGCTGGTTACTTTAAACAAACATTTACAGCAAGTAAATTATACATAAATCGAATTTGAACACAAAAAATAAGGAAAAGGGGGAAAAAGTAAAAACAAATGATTATGTAAGTTTGTTGGCGGATCGGATACGCAACTTGTCGGCAACATAGAGGAGGTGGCTGATATTCGTTGAGGGGTAGTGTTGGAGTAGCTTGAGATTGGCAGTGAAATCACCCGCCAGTAGACGCCTCCGGATGAGAATCAGCATTGCGCAGCAAATCCGAAGCAGGGTATCCTGCACATGCAAGAGTCAGTTCTGTTTTTCTTTCTTCGAAGTTATAAAGCAGAAAATCTTTCTGCATTGTTTTCGTATTCCTCTTTAAACAGAAGGATCCCAGCCTTCCCCGCACGTGGCACACATAATGGGGTCAGGACTCATCATTCAATTAGCCACAGTTTAGGAGATTCCAAGATTTAAAAAAAAAAATCAACTAAAGTGGTATGCAACAACAAATTCAGACTATCTTTTCTTCTAGACTATTTGCACAACTTATCCCACCACAGAAAAGGAACAAAATAACTTGGGTGGATGTGTACTACTACCCCCTAGTGAGTACATGTAGGGGAAGATGGGATTCCTATCTTCTCCAAAACCAACCAGCTTTTCCTACTAAATGCAAAAGAAAAACAGGGAACAGGCAACTATAAAAGAGCATAACATATTGTTCAGAAAGAACATAAGCTTACCTGAGGACCTTCAGGGTCACTTAAAAGTGTGTCCCAGATGTGAAGGCTGTCTGCGAAATTGAATTCTTGAGTCAAGAGGAGGGTTATCCATCTGAATGCATAGAACTGGGGATTGACCTGTAATTTCAAAACAAAGATCAGTAGGGCATTTCGGGTGAGGTTGGTCAAACCTACTCTGAACAAATTTTTCAACAGCTGGTAGCTCATATACCAGTCACTTAAAATGACGCCATCAATCCTGCAATCTCAATTTGAACATTTTTGGCCAGAGCAATTGCAAGTTTATATTGATCATTCCGTTAGGAAACCATGGACTGTGGAATAGTGATGTTAATTGTTAAGAATCGTGATATCATTTCTTGGTAACTCCAAGCTACTAACAAATCCGCCCTCTATTTTAAAAAAAGATGGAGATCAAATTACCCTGTTTTGTAGAGCATGATAAGTTTACCAAAGCAATTAATTGTACATGGAGAGATGGATGAGAGTCATGAGACTTGAAAATCATGGTTCCCAACTAACAGACCGTTACTTCACCAAAATGACCCAATTGGTCATAGTAACATCCGAATTTACCAAATTCTATTGGATAGTCAGAAGATTTGGCAGATGATCCGGAAAAAGAAATCTAAGAAATTGATTTGATTGAACTTTGTCATGCTAGGCCTCCTCAATGGGACCCAGTTAATAGGGGTCCCCTCCCTACATGTGCGATGTATACACTTGGTAGACTGGAGTTACGTCTAAAAGTTAGGGACCTTAGATTCATCTCTTCTTAATTTTCCATCATGGACCACTCAAGTGGATTATCAACCGGAAGGTGAAAGGTAACCGTCATAGATTTCAAATATTGTCCAAACTAGTAGCTGAACCTATCCAGTTTAAGACATAGTGGATCAGTTCAAATTTGACTTAAAATTAGAGGTTTGCAAGTTATTTCAGTAAAAATATTACTGGCTTGAAACCCTAATTTCCCACCATGTCATCAGAGACCGATGATCAAGCCGAATTTGACATTGAAAGCTACAATGTAAAATGATCTTGTGTCCACAATGTCCCTGTAGGAGTGCTTAAGGACGCTACCATCGCACCACCTCCAAGTGACATCAAGCTTTCCTAGCATCCTTAGCGCTTTTGCTCTGAGCTGGTTGCCGCAGTGGGGCAAGGACAAATTTATATGAACCGAATTAAATATTAGAGAGAGAGAGGGGATAGTAGGAGCAAGTTTGAGAGCGGAAATCAAGTTTCTATTGCTAAATTTTTCCACCAAGTATGTGCCGGAGTTACACTTGAGTTTCGCCATCTTGTAACCCTCCGACGGGTCAAGGATGCACTCTGCTATGAACTGCAACAACCACGGCAGCACACCCATTTCCAAACGCGCCTCCACCGATATAGCCCTACCTCTATCAGTTAGTTTGAAGGTGTTCTTCTCAATCCCATCCTCTTCCTCCAATATGAAGGTTCTGGTTCGACATAGAAGATTTTCTTTGCCATAATCAAAATACTTCTGAAAACTACCTCCCACCCAGTTTCTAACCTAAGCAGGCTAACTATAAGCCTTCTCCAATGACCTAGAGATGTTGATGATCCATAATCCAGCTTCCAGAAGATTAGGAGTGCCAGACAAGCATGCACCTTGAGTGTAATAGTTTCAGGTATTTTTTACTTCGAAAACTTTTGACCCAGTGCTCAATAGCACTTTGACGTGTCAGGGGCGCAAGATATCAGACAATTCAGATTGATTAGTTTGTTTGGTAGAGTATAAAATTCTAAAGGTAGAACATATAATACTTGACTGGGTCCTCATTGCCACAGTTTTAACCGGGCATTTTTTTAATTGGTAAACAAGCATATTATATAAAAAAGAGATTACAACAGCTAACACAGTAGGAATCCTACAATAAGGCGATAAGAGATTACAAGGGAGTAAACTCAAGTACACTAATAATACTATATGAAATAATGTACACAAAAGGAGAGCAAATCCTGCACGGAGACTAGGCAATAAGTCGTACTTTTCACTAAGTGTACTTCTCAACTTAAGATGTCTCCCACATCCAACCCTTCTTGTCGAGCTAGACAACACTGAAAGATCAAATATATGATTCTCAAACAAATGCGTAAAATCGGAGAGGGGAATCCTCAAAGACTCTTATTTCTTTCCTTACAAGTTGATCACGAAATGGCCACAAATAAGACTACCAAATAGCCCATCGAGTATTGTCCCAACATGCCAGGAACCAACACGATAAAAAATTCTGAAATGAGGAAGGAAAAACCCAATCCACTCCCAAACGAGATAGAAAATGACCCCAAATTTCAAACGCAACAAAGTAGTGCAGGAGCAAACAATCTACCGACTATTCCGCGTAAACATAAATAACAATAGTTAGCCATCCTCCACCCTCTATTTTTCAAATGGTCACAAGGTAAAGATCTTATTTAGAGCTGCAGTCCATAAAGAAAGATACTTTCGACAGAATTGTCAGATTCCACACAGACTTGTAAGAAAATTGAGGCAAGGGAGATGAGCCAAAAGACTACAATGATCTCACTGTTGTTAGATCTTAATAATAATGATCTTATTAACTGGGAATTTTTAGATTACATGTCACGAAGAATGGGTTTTGAATTCAAATGGCAATCTTGGATGAGGTATTTATATGCGTCGGTTTCTTTCTCAGTACTCATTAATGGATCACCAGCAGTGTACTTAAAAAGCTCTGGAGGTTCGTCCCAAGGTGAATCTCTACCACTTCTTACTCACCATGGTTACAAAGGCTCTTAGTAAGATGGGTAGTAGAGCATCAGGGTCAGTTTGGTAAGGCTTTTCTATTGAAAGGACATATCACATACCTTCCCATTTCTCACCTCCAGTATGCGCACATCAGATGTCTCTTTAAATATTTTGAGGCAGTTTCGGGGTTGAAATCAATTTCCAAACAAGTGCCATTTTCACAGTTGGTGAGGTCCCAAACTTAGATGGATTATTAGCGTCTTGCTTGGGTTATAGGAATGGAATCCTCCCTACATCATACCTTGGTCTTCATTTAGGGGTTCACTACAAGTCGAAATTTGCTTGGGATCTAGGGGTGGAAAGGTTCCATAGGAGACTAGAGGAATGGAAAGCTCTGTATCTATCAAAAGGAGGGGGGAGGGAGAGACTCATTTTCTTGAAGAGCACTATTAGTAGACAGCCGGCGTATTTCCTATCCTTATTTCACATCCCAACGTTGGTGGCAAACAAACTGAAAAGAGTCCAAAGGGAGTTTATGTGGAATTGAGTGTGAATCAAAATATCATATGGTAGACTGGAAGCACATTTGTGGCTCGTGTCATCACCTTTCGAGTGGAATGGAGGGGTAGCAACTTGGACTCCTAGGTTTAGGCAAAACCTCAATGATTGGGAGATGGAGGATGGGCTCCGACTCCTAATTGTCTATTGTCTATTTCCCATCCCCTTCATTTAGTGACCGTCGAGTCTGGTAAGGGCCCGCAACGGCTGGTTTACTATTTCATTTTGTAAGGCGTTGAGTCCTTGTCCTAAATCTCTATTTACCCATAGGGCATGTGGTTTAGGGGAATACTCTCCAGGTATCTTTCAATGGACAATGTATTTAAATAAGATCCTAACACTTGATCACCTCCAAAGTAGAGGTTGGAGTTTGGCAAACCATTGGTATTGTCCATGAAGCGGAGGAAACTCTAGATCACTTACTCTTGCATTGCGCTTTCGCATTAAGACTTTGGGATTTCTTTTGGTCACTATTAGTATCACGTTGGTTTTTCCTTGTTCATTTTAGGCTTCTTATCATGTTGTCACCCGGTTTTGTTGGATACTCCACTAGATGAGGTTTGGGCTCTCTTTCGGGGGATATCACATTCATCACATGGTCCATTTAGAAGGAGAGGAATATGCATATCTTCGAAGATGTCTAGCTATCCCAACCCAAGGTCCATAGTAGGGTTCGCCATCTCTTACAATCATGGTGGGGGGGGGGGGGGGGGGGTTAGGGGTGTCAAATCTACTGGCAGTCCATGAGGGTGGGTACATAAGTGTTGGTCGATATGGGCCTGCCCCTTTTTTTAGGCTAGGAGTTTCTGTTGTCTTTGATTTCTATTTAGTGTGCCTTAGTTCACTCTCTGTGAACTTCTGGCTCCTTTGTTTCTAATTTTGTTCAATTAATATATTTCCTCCTTTATTGATTAAAAAAAGGAAATCAAGTTCAGTTAAAATCAAATACCAGATATATGATTTACGACCTACACCTGAGCAGAGAAAATAATTCCTCAGGTGTCACATCTCAGCTTAAAGATGTCTAATACATATTGGTACCAGTTCTTCATTCTATCTGGAGTGATGCTCTCAGTTGACCTGAGAACATTATTCCCAAGTCACCATCTGCACTGCCAAACGGCACACATGCAGGGTGACTGAGCTAACCATTCAATAGCTCTACTGGATGATATACTAAATAAATATTAATCAAATGGATGGACATATCCATTCTACTTAATTGTATTTTAAAAAAAAATTACTGAACCGTCTTCCATAGACTTATTTGGGAAATTTGGAAAAATATGGTGCCTAGGACAGTGGGAGCATCTGATTGGGGGGTAATCTTTGACCAAGATGCCATCTGAGCTGTTTCCCACTGAATGGTGGTTACTATCCCTATTTAAGAGCTACCCAGTCAAAACAAAGTACAGAATAGATAAAGTTATGAACACTCAAAATAAAAGCAATAAAATCTAAATGGTGTCAACTATATCTTACTTTGGTTGTGACCTCAAGATGACGCCAAAGCTCTTCATCATGTTCCTTCAAAAGCTGTGACAACTTTGTAATTGTGGAACGAATCCCCACAATACTGTTGTCAAGTTGCTGACAGAAATTGTCCCGGAATCCACTTAACAACTCAACAAAACAAAAGAACGTGTCTGCTTCTGCAGAGGCCTGCATACAAATTGAAATAGCAAACCATAAGCAGATGAAGCCATAAAGGATAATGAAGCACGATATACGTCATTCTGTTTCTCCAAAAACCAAGTTGCAAGAAATTACAAACAAGCATCATTGTTTTCTTCTTTGTCAAGTGGTGGATAAGATCATTAAAAAATCATATGACAAAAAAAGCGTGACAAGATGAACAAAGATACGAAAGGAAGTCTCGTAGACTGCATGAGTTGTGAGTCTTGTGACAACCTCATCAGTCATCAAGTTCACTTCTCCATGAGAATAGGAATTAGCAAAAGGAACCTGGGATCGAGTCTCCCGTCAAATGGATGGTGTTCGTCGCAATCCTGTGAGGATGGCTTTGATCCCAAGCAAAGAAAAAGTGATAACTTTTTCTGCGTTCCTCATGATGAAGTCTCAGCTTCTGCCATCGGAAGATGATGATTCTAAATTAAAGATGGTCTTCAAATGGTCACCGCCAAAGCCCATGCTGTGAGTCTGGCTTCTCTTTTTGCTCCCATCGAAGGAGTTCCTTGCGACTGCTCCAAGTTATTTTGGTTTAAAAAATTACTGATAGGAGTTGATTGTGAAAGTGAACCAGTAAAATATTACTTATCTGGACTTGGCCAAGTAGGTACAAGTTGTAATTTTGTTAACCATGTCTATTTCATTTCCTCTTTGATTGATAAGGAAGACATGTATGGATCAAAGAAGAGAGAGACCACATTAAGATAGCTTCTTCAATAAATTCTTGATTTTATATCAATATATCATGTAAAATGGAATAAATAGAGATTAGTTGAAGGCTCTAAAAGGTTATGTGAATGCAGAAAAAGGAAATAGATGGAGGTGGTGAGAAATATATATGGCAATAAACGCTTTAACCAAAAATGTCTCTAGATTGACTATGTGTTGCCAACCACAAATAGTTTGCTTAAGGCACTGGTAAAATAAGAAGAGAAGAAAACAGAACAAATGGCAGATATTTGTTTTAAGAGGTGAACAAAAATACAACATAAACAACAAAACAAGAGAGAGGTACAGCATACTTCACATTCAAATCTGAAGTAAAATGAAAGAACAATATTTTCTTACTGCATTTTCCTCGTCTGGGTCATTCCTAAAAACATAGAACAGAGGTGCCAGAACTTCATTCATCCCTTGTACATATCTTATGCCCGGATTCAACTTTGCAAATATAATCAATATGCTTCTCAAAGCCTCCTAAAATATGAGAAATGTACCACAATTAGCTCAGCCAAACAGCTCATGACTGTGATTAATCTCATGCCAAATAACAAGAGTTACCTGATTAGACTTCGGAAAGGGCGAGTCCCCAGAGAAAAAGTGCATGTCTGGATGAGTGCGCTTCACATCCCGGTCAATCTGCTCAATGATCTCTGTGTCCTACAAAATGCCACAGTTGGAGTGCATTACTTATGCACAAGGACTTCTGATGCTGTAAACATGCAGTCAGCAATGCCATTGTATTGCATAGTGCAACAATAGTGCTGGGCTTTGCTCTTAATTGAAAAGGTCCACAGCTATATTATCAGATACACCAAGGACATTGCCCTTATACTCCACATATAGGACGTATATGCACTTAAAATTGCCATAGTGGTTGTGCTTTGCTCGTAATTGAAAAGGTCCATAGCTATATTACCAAGGACATTGCCTTCTACTCTATATATAGGACATATATAAACTTAAAATTGCGGTCCTGACACAGATAGGGAAGCCATTTTGAAGCATCGGCATAGAATGGAATATTGTATCAATAGAAATTGTTGGATACTAGTGCAGTAATAACTAGTAATACATTAATAATTATGAAACCACGGTGTCACTAATTACTATGTATATGTGGCAAACATGCTGTGGAGGATGGACCAGCCAATCGACAACATTATGCAGGTTATGGTACAGCCAAAATATCAACCCAGGTGATGATCCTAACCACCAATAAATAGGCTATTCAGAGGATCATCCACCCAGTTTCCTTTTCCTTCTTTTGCTTTTGGACCTGGTGGTAGGGGAGGGGGGGGTTATGCAATTGATCAGATGGCTAGGACAGTTCAACTGGGTGCTGTTTCGGGATACAAGATCTATTGGGCAGGGAACATCGGTTGGATGGTCCGGATTCAGTAGCATACTAGCATGGGCACCAAGCATACGTTGGAGAACCTACATCCATAGTATTTACGATACGAAGGCAGTATCCAATCATTTCCCTTGAGCAAGTACTAGGTCTCATAATTTGGTATCAGCATAGGGTTGGTTGATTTTTTAGTCAACCCATCTGTTCTTTTTAACATAGTTGTCAAGGCGACCAGGCGACTTGAGGCGACAGACCCCATGGACGCCTGAGGCGGTAGCCTGAGGTGCCCGAGGCGTCGCCTGATGAACTTTTTGTTATAGAAATTCTCCCTCATATGAGATCTATGTATGGTGCATTTTCTTTTATAAGAGACCCTATATTCATATAAATTACACCATTGTCAAGATGCACTTTGATGAAACCATCGTTAGAGACAATTCTAAGAATAATAAAGAGGAATTTCAGTTATCAAAAACAAAGGGAGGGGGGGTGTTCTGGAAAAAAATGGGTTAAAAATTAAGTCTACAATGACTGTTTTCTTTTATAGACAAGTCTATAATGATTGTTGAAAGGGGAGAGAGAGTGATTGTGAGATATAAAAAATAGTTAGTCCAACAGGAAAAAGAGAGAGAAGAATGAGAGGGGAGAGGAGAGAGAGTATAAGACTGAATAAAAAGTAAAAAAATAGCCCGACAGTCAAATGTGATGCTGAAAATGGGAGAAAGACGAGATAGGGGGAGAGAGGAAGATGTCGTACCTCTTATTCTCATTTCTTTTTTTTTCTCGATGATACTCGAGATAAGTAATAAAAATAATATTGATAAGTAAGATACATAACTATAGCGCCTGCATTTATTTAAATTATAAAAGATACATTTAAATATGATAGTTTTGGGGGTCCTAGAATGAATTTGGGGCATTTAAAGGCTCTTAAGTTGTTATTGGGTCGCCTGAGCTAGCTGTAATTTAACAACCATGAAAAAAAATGGGAATTATATGGTCCACCCATAAACAAAGGGAGAGAGACCAATTGGTCCACCCATTGAGAGAGAGAATGAGAAACATACTTGACATTGTTTGTCTCTTCTTTTTTCTTTTATTTGTAAACTTTTTTCGTTAGATATACAAATTCTAACATATTATAATGTAAAAGGCATGGGAAGTATATAAAATAGAATTTTTTTTGTTTAACGAACGATCATATTCAAATAAAATAAATTTTTATATCGTTAAACAATAATAATATTACATATATCAGATTTTTAATACTGATCGCTTGAGGCGGCCAGTCGCCTGAGCCCAACGGAGCACCTGGCCGCCTAGGCGACCGCCTGAGGCGCTTGAGGCAACGCCTTTAACAACTATGCTTTTTAAGATAGCCAATTTACTAGAACTCAATTGTGAACTAACATAGCTAATTCCAATTAACAATTCCATGATATACACTACACTTATGTCTTTATCCTACAATAAGATAATAGTTTCTAGATGTTTAACAAGAAAACCATAAAATCTCAAGTATAGCATCAGAGACTAGTTGTATAGCCAAGGCCACTAGAAATAGTACCTGGAAAAACTGATTCCAAACGCTGGTCTTTCCAAGGCTCAAAGGGTGCTCTCCATGAGTTATTTCTAATCTTGACAGCAAGCCACTGCCTTCACATGTTGGTTTATCTTTCTCAAGACAGGCGGATTTGTCCAACTTACTCGTGATTTCTGACTGACTAGCCACAGAAATATTCAGAAATTCGAAATTTTGCTAAAGAAAAGGGAAAGAAGAACGTAAAATGTAATGATGTAAACAACAAAAGAATGTTGTGTGCTCAAACTTAAATCCTACATGTGCCCATGCTTCTGTTTCTCTTTTTGTATTGTGGACGAACTTTTGTTTAATCAAGAAGTATAAAAATTGGAGTTGGATGTACAATCTGCAATAGTGCACCCCACACTAAACATATCCTATACTAGGCATTGATAAAGAAAAATTCAACCAGTGGATCACCTCTTGCTTTGGCCCTAGCCTGAAAAATATACCGATTGGGCAAACTTGTCTGTTCAAGCAGGGGTAAAAACTTGGGCTCCTAAAAGAAATTCTGGTAAATGGTCAGGAAAAATGACCATTCAAAGGACCATTGCTCCACATATTTTTGGGCTATGGCTCAAGAAGTTTGCTAACAACAAAGAAAGTTCTGTTAATGCATCGATGGGCCATGTTTATGGTGCAGAAGGCTCAGTTTTAGAGTGGATGGTGGACCCAGTTGCACTATTGAAACATTTCTCTATCATTATTCTAATCCTTGGATGACATTTTCAAAAAACCAGGACCAAATGGGATTATGAATGGTGATATCAAAATCCTCGAGATAACTTACAGGATTCACCAGAAGCTCCTCTTTAAAATGCTTGTACTGAGATCTCTTCTTAGCTAATTCGGATGACCATAGCCCGCGATCACATGGCAAATACCCCAGTAGGAGCTGTCACCACAAATAAACTAAAAATTAAACTCATATTCTCAACTTCAAATGAAATATGAAGAAACAAACTAAAATTTGCTTTTTCATTCAGTGCCCTTTTCTCTCCCTATTGATTTATAAAAAAAAATACAATAAATGAAATATGCAACTCAATTCAACCGTCTAAAACAAATCCTGTAAATCACTATAAGAAAAACTAAACAAAAAAATAAGCATATAATCTGCTTGAACCAGAAATTACTGGGAATTTTTGTTTTTGCAGAAGTTCGAAGATAAATTCAATACCTTCCATACAGTAGGTCGAATTCCGGCACCATCTGGTATTCCCTGGGATGCCAATTTCCGCAATTCACGCATATTTATAACCTTCCTCGAAAGCTGAATTAACACACAAAAACATCAATAAATTCAAATTTTTTAAATATTAAAACTAAAATCCAAAGCAAAAAACAGAGAAACCCTAACCTCTGATAAAACCTGAGCCTGGCGAGAAATATCCTCAGCAGAGAAACTCGAAGAACTATCGTCATCGCTGCGGGAATCTCTGGTTTCCGGTTTTGCATGTTCTTCTTCTACGATTTTTGGAGGAGGCTCAGGAATCTTCGGTTCGACCGGAGTTTTAGCGACGGTGGTGGAGGGTTTAGAATTGTATCGGAGGAGACGATCGTCATCCGGCGAGGGACTCGAAGACCAGAGAGAGCTGTTGAGCCACTCCGGCACGCGATTCTTCCCCATTTCGGATCAATCTATCGATCGATTTCAGCAGAATTCGAGCATTCCTGTGATTTTCTAGGGTTTCATTGTTTCTCTGAGTCAATCCGTCAGCACAGCGACGAACGTAGAGAGAGATGTAGATCAGGTGCCTTGATTATGCAAGGGCGATTTGGTCATTTAACATCAGGTGCCTCGATTTATGCATGGGTTTGCCTTGCTTGGAACTCGAAATTCTCTCAAGTTGTAACCGGACTCGCTGGAGTCCGGTTATGCCCTGAGGTCGCCACGTGTCCCTATTGACACCCCTAAACTGTGGTTTAGATTTACCCATTTCTAGGGTTCACCCACGGTTTTAAAACAAAATATTGAAATTTTTTTAACCCTAAGAGTTAGGGAATTTTAACCAGGGTCAAGAAATTGATACTTTTTCTAAAAACCAAGAATCGGGTTGGTGAATCTTAACCACAATTAAGGGTGTCAAAGGGACACGTGGTGACTTCAGAGGGCATAACTGGACTCCAAGGAGTCCTGTTACAACTTGAGAGATGGACCATTTGGTGCAGAACATGGAGCTGCATCTTTTTTCTTCCCCCATCAATCTGCACGTGGACATCTACCAGAATGTTTGGTTGCAGATATAACTAACCTAATTGAGTTATTCCACCAAAAGAAGGATATTCCTTTATCCCATGTTGCCCTGGCCCTTACCCAACACTAACAGCGGAACAATCACAGTTAGCCATAGCTAACCTTGAGCAAGGGCGGAGCCACATGGGGGCGGGGAAGTTACACCCACAAGACAAAGACACACCCACGAGTTAGGATGTGCCCCTCATTTGAGATCTAGGAAGCATGGATACAGCGATACTTAGATACGGTGATACGATATGGGTACAACAATACGGTAGAAATTATGAAAAACAGTTAAGTTTTATCTTAGGGTGTCGTATCTGATACGGGTACGTCTCCATTTTCAAAGTATCCTCGTGCTTCCTAGTATGAGATTAACCATTTAGCCATGACCCGTAAAAAAAAAAAACTGTACCCTTTCGGCAGTGTTTGGCTACGACTGTTCCCTTAACAATTACTGCAAGTGAGAACCATGTTTGTCAGAAGTTAATTAGCATTACATGAAATGCTAGAGGACATGAAGCCGTTATAACTGAGAGAATCCAAAGTCAGAGGATACTCATTGCACCTGGGGGACACACAACCACATGCATTCCCTAAAATGAAGTGGGTTGGCACTGCATAACTTAAAACTCGCAACCAAACACCTCTAATTAAAAGTTCATTTGTAATTCAATCAATTTCAGCTTCTGGTTTTTGGTTCATTGCGCAATATAATAATGCACGTATTGAGGCTGGAACAGTGTATTTTAGATGGATTGGTGGCAAGGTGTTGTTGACAGTGATTGTTGTAGGGTTGGCCTTAATCTCTTTCTTCTTGTTTACATCTCCTTCTTGGTTTGTTGTTGTTGGAGCAACCCACGGCTTAGGACAGATGGATATGAGCTAATGGCAGGACCCCAACTCAATAAATGAGGGCAATGATTTGTTTCTCAAGGTATCTCTCACTCTCTATCCGTGAAATTTTAAATAACATTACTTAATACATGTATGCTTGTGTCATATCTATATGAGTAGTCTGAGACCTATTCCCATGAGATGTGGTGTAGTAGATGAATATACCTACCGCTAACCATTGAACATATATTAACGCAGCTAACTGGGGTTGGAGTCGCTCATTATGCGTTCTAATACGGGAAGAATCATGTTTGGCGTCGACGCTCATTTTTTAAAGCATTTCATAAGACCGTTCCACTTCTTGGGGTAATTTTTCAGGGAAAAAAAAGAGAAATGCTAGCTTTAAACGCAAACTTCCAAGCTCTCACGGTAGTATTAATAGCAACAAATATTGCTTCTTTTCCTTATTACTTTGAAATTGATATAAATCATCAGTTTATCCTTTGACAATTTTATTTTCTTAAACCCGTTGAAGGTGTAGCAATGCCACGTGTTGTAGAAGGTGTAGCAATGCCACGTGTTGCATTCACTGTGAGAGTTTGGGAAAAAATTGAATTATGTGGTTGGGGCTAGCACTCCTTTAAAAAATAGTGCAATAAGTAAAGACTCCTCATCTCTTTTATGAAACTCCCTTATCTCCTCCAACACTCATCTGAAGTTTTTTCGACGATCTTTGTGACAACGAAAACTCCTCGTTGATGCCAACATATTCTTTCCCCTTTCTCTCTCCATGCTTCCTCTCTCTATTTATCCTTGCTTTGCCCCTCAATTAAGCCAGCTCCCTCTCCACCCTCCTACAGGTAATTCTTGTTCGATGGAAAGTTGAGATGTCAACGTTACCAATGTTGTGAATAAAAGTAAAATCATACACACATATAGAAAACACATGATTTTATGTGGTTCACCTAGTGTGGGCTATGTCCACATAGACAATCGTCTTCTTCACTAATCACAAGCAAGGGTTACAAGGATTCTCTCCTCTCTCTTATCATTATCATACGAACTAAACAATCTCTTAAAACCCTAGGCCAATAATAATAATATATATAGGCCAAGGGAGTTGGGCCTGAGTGATAATAGTATTGGAGTCCATCTCAAATAGAAACAAGACACCTCAATACAACAATCATCTCATCTACCCTTTTAACACCAAGACCCTTCAGTCTACAATAGTAAAAGCATATGAGAATCTTGCAAAGAGCAACACAGGTTACAACCATACAAGAAACGAAGAAGAATGCATCTTTTCAAGCATTCTTTCTAGCTTCATGGACCATTTACAATTTCATAAACCTCCATCTCAGTTCTTCAAAGCTTTTCTCTTATCAACAAACTTGTCTCGAGGATGTCGGTCCCATTGCATCGCTTCTCAATACTCGTTCAATGATTCAATTTGAGGCCCTAATATTTCTCAATTTCTTCATGGACAGCACCGCAAGAAGAGAGAACCGCTTCCGGTAGTGAAGGGAAAAGAACCTACTCGCTTACAGCTGGAACTTGACTTACTGAACTGACTTCCTATCTCGGCGTAGGGTTAAGCTCTCTGTCTCGGCTCTAACCTCTGTTTTCCGCATTGCTTTCAGAAAAGCAAGGAGTCAATTCTGATCCGCCTCAGATTGCCTACCTTCATGTACGAATTCTCCATTTCTGGGTATGGTCCATAATTTACTGAGTACTCGGTATAACTCACGCATTCGTGTACAAACCAGTGCAGACGAAGTAACACGAATATCTCCGGTAGTCAGTCCATTTCCATCAGCCTTTGCTTTCAGCTTGAGCTTGGGAAACAGACTAGGAACCATTACGAACAGTCATTAAGGCGGTCTCCAATCTCGCTCGGCTCGAATGGCGTAGGAGTTAGCGGGCTTACAAGGCAGATCGGGAGAACCGGGATTACCTCGTGTTTATTGACCAACGATTTGGTGAGCCAATTAGTGAGAAGACATCTACTTTGTCTACACTCAAATCTCTCCCGCTGTATCACGTACCCCCGCCACTCTATGTTGCAATGCTCACTCTCCATGAGAGGTTCTTTTATGATTTGTTCTTCTACAAGCCTTTCTCAACCTGATGAAAAACTCCATAGGACTAACTCGAGACCCAATTCGAACCTAGATGAGTCTCTCACTTGCAGATGTTGATGTTGTTGTATTACTTGAGCTCTTGTAGTATTTTAAGAAGTAAGTTTTCTTTTTTATGATGAGTTTACATATAAGTCGGAGCTCTGTTTCTACGCGTGGGACTGAGCTCTCCATTTTAGTGCAAAGCTTGATGGAAATTATGTAACTACAAGAAATGTTTGTGACAGTTTTGCAGTATGATTTCTCTCTTAATTACAAAACTTCCTTTCATTGTAATGTAAAAGGGGAGCTCAACTTCAGCACGTTGAAGTAGAGCTTTGACTCATATTTAAATTCTTTTTATGGTAGTGTGATTCTCTTCTTCTTCTTCTTCTTCTTCTTTGCCTCTATATTTGGTTGGACTATTTTTTATTTTTAAATTGTGTTCTTGGGGATCAACTTATATGAGTTGTGGGGCACAATAGATATTGATTTTCATAAGAGTTCAAGACCTGAATTGGGTTATTTCTTTGATTTGTACAATTCATCTGTAAATGCGATTAGTGTCTGTAAGTAAAAATATTAATTAGAATTTGATTTTCATATATATGTCATTCTACTAATAAAAGTACAAGAAGTATATGAAACTTTTTTTTGACCAAAATAGCCTTTATTTAATTTAATTGTTAAATAACTTAGGTTATATGAAGCTTTAAAAAGGCTGAAATTAAAAAAACTTCCTAATTAAGCTTTAAAGAGGTTGAAATTAAAAAAAACTTCATAATCACGTGTAGTTGAGAAAATGAAAAAAAAAGATATAGTTAGTTTAAAACTCAATTAGCACTCCTTGTCCTACATAATCAGTGCTCATGTATAGTTACTCTTTCTCTCTCTCTCCCATCTAAAGAGGTAAAGGGATTAAAGTTTGTTGATATACGTGATAAAGGAATCTGAACGAGATAAACCTGCCTATGTTCTTGAAACTATTCTGGAAGATCTTGCTTCACATATGGTTAGATCAAAGAGGTCAAGAAATATTGGACCTTATTCTTGTATTTGAATAATTTGAAGAAAAATCGAGGTTACCTGTGTTCTTGAGATAATTCTGGAAGATCTTGCTTCACAAGGTGAGTCATTTTTTATTTTTATTTTTAAAAATTTTATGTTTGAATGTCGGAATATATGTATTTTCGGCATTCGGGATGAAAATATAAGCATCCACAGAGTTTCTTTGGTTATCGGATGAAATTTTGAGTGTATGAAATTTGAATTTTGAGTTTTCCAGCGATATCACCGAAAAATGCAACATATCGGAAAGTTGGATGGAATGGATGGACTCTCCGAACAATATCGGTTCTCTCGACCAGAATGGTGATCGGGAACTGGAAAAATTGACCTACCGGAGAGTTGGATTGTATGGATAGAGTCTCTGTCCGATTTCGGTTCTAACGGCACTCCTCTCGACCAGAATGATGACCGGGAAGGGTGCCTACCGTCGATTTCCAAAACCAAAAAAAACGAAAAAAGTAAAAAACGGGTAGAGAAGATGAATAGTAACATATCTGGATTCGATCCAAAAATCCAGATCTGCTAAACAATTAAATTGGATTGGGCTAACGCAAATATGACCCTACTGTTACCTTCGTTGGCGTGGAGGTTGGGGACGACGTACTGAAGCTTCAAAATGAGTATGGACTCAATTGCGTGAGTACTGCGGATATTCGTGCATTGGCTATGAAGCGTTGGCTTGGCCCTTTTTGAAGAAACGGGTTGAAAAATCTTGCATGGGAAGTTGTGGATTTGTATATGTCGAAACCTAAGCATATGGTTGTCTGAGTAATTGGGAGGCAAGGGTGCTTGATGAAAAGTAAGTTGGATATGGTTGCATTGATGCCTATGCTTCTTACAAGATTGGTCACAAACTTCTCATAGAAGAACGAAGATTTTGGATCTTGGTTATGAAATTTGTGTGCTTAGATAAGTTGTGGTTGTTCTGTTTATAGTGTTAGTTATCTAATACTAATCTTGGTTCTTAGAAAAATATATTAA
This sequence comes from Tetracentron sinense, assembly GCA_015143295.1. Taxonomy (NCBI): domain Eukaryota; kingdom Viridiplantae; phylum Streptophyta; class Magnoliopsida; order Trochodendrales; family Trochodendraceae; genus Tetracentron; species Tetracentron sinense. Next base: position 20,241,227 of record CM026558.1, on the reverse strand, counting down.
AAAAATATTAACCACAGTTGCCCATTAGAGTTGATATTATAACACCATAACATTTTATATATCTAAAGATAAGGTCCCTATTATACCTTATACGTATGAGGTTGTGGGTAGTGAGATTTTTAATTAGAGTTCTACTTTTTTATTTTTATTTTTTGAAGGAAAAGCCACTTAAAGGGAGCGGGAGGTTTGGCGGACCGCTACCAGTTTATTAATAATATTAACTTTCTATTAAAAATCTAATTAAATTATAATAAGTAGAAATCACCAATAAACACTCTCCATAGATATGCATGAGGTAGTGGGTAATGAAATTTCTAATTAGAGTTCTACTTAATACTAACTTTCTGTTAAAAGTCCAATTAAATTTTAAAAAGTGCTTCAGAGCCTACACCTTACACCATTGAAGATTTTAATTTTAATTCAAAACCAATTGAGTTTTCATGCAATGGAAACATGATTCTTGCAAGCATAACAATACAACAAAGTAAAGAAAAAAAGAACTAAACTAATATAGAAAATGAATTTATCTTTATCACCATGCCTTGATGTAGAGAGCTCCCGTTACCCTTCTCATGTGTATAATCCCCCTTTCCAACAATTATCTTAGAAGTATAGTTTCTTTGCAATTGATAAGTTGATGTAGATTACAATTGTAAGGATAAAGGGTAAGAATAAAGTTAATGATGAGCTCATAAGTACTACATTGTTCCCCCCCACATAGTTGGGTTATTGAATGAATAATTCTAAAGTACGTGAGACCTTGTTGGATTTCAGATTAAGGTCTTCCCGTACTTCTTTTGGGGGTGAGTAGGTGAGGCCCAAATCGACAATTTTGTGATTGCGGTACAGTTCAACCATATTTACGGGTTCACATTTGTTGCACCCAATTGTATGGACGAATATTTGAGGTTAGTTTCTTAGTGTAGATGTAATTACCCTTTGCCTTACTTTATTCTTGATAAATAGGAGTGAATTACAATTATAAGAATTATTCATCACTTCATATTAATCAATAAGAAGAAAATAGGCCTTATTAGTAGGACCCACCAATAAATTCTCCTAAAGGATAAGTAAGAATTAAGATGTGGTCTTAATTAGAATTTTAAACATCACTTTTAAGTTGATTATAAGTACTCACTATCAATAATGACTCTATTAGAAAGAGTCCTTATTTTTAATAGATTTATAAGTGAGACCCATATATAATCACCTATTAATAACTCTTATTAAATATAAATACATATAAGAAAATTAAAATTTAATTACTAAAATATATTCTGTAAAATATACTACTATATTGTAAAATTATTTAATATAAAGAGAGTAGTAACTCTTTTATAATATTTATATAAGAAATTTTAAATTTAATTACTAAAATATATTTTATAAAATATACTAATATATTATATAATTAATTAACATAAAGAGAGTAATGCATGATAAAAAAAATATTAAAAATTAGATTTTCTTAAAAAAATCTTTCAAATTTTTATGTTTTTCATCGGTAATAAAAAAAATGATACATCACGTGCACCTTTACTAGTATCATTCTACTAATAAAAGTATAAGGAGTATGCAAAACTTTACTTGGACAAAAATACCCTTTAATTAAAAATATTAACTTTTTAACATAAGGTATCTAATTAAAATATTAGTAGAAGTATAACATCTTTATAATTCTTAAAAAAATAATTAGAACCGTGGGAGAGGTTTTGATGGAGAAATACGTAGAAAAGGGGTCATAGAATCCCACTATAGATAGAGTCCCATTAACTCATATCTATTTCAAACGTGTGTACTCTCTAACCAACAGTACCATCTCTCTTATTTGTAAAAGAGTTATCTCTTATCTTATTTGTAAAAGAGTCCTGCATCTCATTGTTACCTTGTTACCGTATCTCATCTAAAATATATTATGAGTTAACCACAAGAGGGTATCAAGGCTTCAACCACATTGCAGTATATAATCTCACAAGGGGTTCGAGGGGAGAGAGATACGTGGAAGAGGGAGAGACAATAGGTACTTGCATATTGGATTTCCCTTCTTCAACCTCAGTGCGAAGGATACTTAGACCAACCGTCCCTAATTATAAGAGCTATAAAGTCGGCGGCACTCCGTGCATTTGAGCTTGGTCCGCCTACCACACCTAGCAATCTCTTGGTAAAGCCATAGCAGAAGGAAGAGTGTCAGAGACTTGGCCTCACAAAATCCATTGGAGTCAGCAACTTCTTTTGCAAGAAGCTCCAAGAATTGCTCGCCACTGTAACAATCTCTCCCTCCGTCAATCAAGTGAGTCATTTTTTTAAAAGTCAAATTAAATCCTAGCATTAAATTTATATGAAAATTTCTGACTTCTATATGAGACCCACTAAATATTTGAACAAAATAACTTCAAACCTACTTTGATAATAACTCTATATTATAAATATAGTAATATTTGTTTATATAATTGTTAACAAGTTATTTAGTTAATTAAGTTAGAAAGTATCTCATCATACTTACTACTAAAATATTAATCATAATTAAATAATTTTAGTATTATTTTAAAATATTATTACATTTTATTAGTAGAAAATTAATACGTGCTTTGCACGTGCACCTTTACTAGTATATATATATATTTATACATATTGCAAACTCATGGTGTGTCTCAGATTTGATTCATAAGCTAATAATAATTGATTACGTAGTTTGTTTCAAGTGATTGTCATAGGGATGCATCATGAGGCTCATTATAGCGATTTTGTCTCAGATTTTTGTGTTGTCATTGTTGGGGATCTGGTGCAACACAACTATGAAAAATAATTATTAATAGGTTACGATTAGTTGCTTCCTCTATTGTTCAAAGCATCCAAAGTTCTTTTATCGCGCTCTGGTTGTAAATTTCAATTTCACAAACCACAAGTTATTACCATGTATGCTAAGACCTTGTTGTACTTTCTCTCTTCTTTACTTGATGTTGGGTAATATATTGTTATTTTGTCTAAGTATGGGCCAATATGTAAAATAACAACTCTAGATAAATATTATGTTCGTGGAAATATCCTACAAAGAGTTTTTCTTTTCCATGTTTTGACAATTCAAAATAGAGCAATGCTAGGTCCACTTTCTGGTCATCCACTCTCCGGTAGTTTTTACTATTTTTATACAAGAAGACAAAATAAATGTGGTGGGACCCACAAAAAAATGTCATACTAGTTTTTCTTCTCGCACTAAAATAGGGGAGAGTGGACGACTAGAAAATGAACCTAGCATAGTTGTTCAAAATAATATATAATGCATATTACATTGACTTAATATTTATTCAAAGTTTAATTAGTAGATTATATTGTTATAGTTCAAGGTCTCTTTTTTTTATTTTATAATATTATAAATTCTTTAAAACAACCAAAATCTCATGTTTTAAGCAAGTTCCGAGTCTCAACTATATAAATAAATTAAGTATATTATTTATCATATAATTTTTTAGACCAATCTTATATAAAAGTTATAATTTTTAAGATAGTATAAACAAAAAAATTCAAGATTGTTCAAATAATTATCATAAACTCAATTATTATTTTTTCTTTTTTTATCCTACATTTGTGCATCGATTGATACGTAACGGGATGTTGGGTGTGTGTTAGTATTTTATACATGTATGCTAGCAATGACCTCATGCTATGCACATGAGCCAACAAAATTTTTTGAGAAAAATAAGTGTTGACGTGAGAGAGATAGTAGGGAGATGGTGGAGGATTCATTGATTGAGAGAGGTAATTGAGGAGGGGTGGGTAGAGAGAGTGATCAGTGGGGAGGACACAAGGGAGAATGTGATGGTCTATAGTCTGACATGCACCCTGAAACACTCAATCTTTCCTCCTTGTCATAATAGACTATTGGGTATTTGGCTTCCTCTTATCCTCGTTCCTCAAATCTAACTCACCCCCACCCCCATGTGACAATGAAAATATCATTTTTTCTTAACCCTATCATCTCTTCCGTGTCCACACAAAGACCATTGTAATTGACTGATATTCTAACTCACCAAAAGGATATAGGCGGTGCTCTTAGTTTACATTTTCTTTTTCTTTCTTCTGTCTTTACAAACAAAGGCTAAAGTATGGAAACCATGGTTTCATTGCTGCAATAAAAGTTTATAAGGCAGAAAATGAAAATTTGAGGAGGGATTGACTAAATGAGGAATATGTAAAGACTTGAGATTTCCTCAGGTTATAACCAGATAACTGTGAGCATGACATATGTCTATTGTCCATCCAAGTTAACAACAATATTAACATGCCAATTATGGCCAAGTTACTGAATTGACAAATGTCAAGTCCACTGTTATAACTAGTCTCTTTAAGACCGGTTATAACCTTAGAGAATCCCAAGTCATATGCAAAAACAACACAAATTATAAATCATTACCATTGCTTCTCAATAGATGATTAACTTCTCTTATTTTAATATGTTTTGTCTCCCACCATGCCCAAAAGAAGGAAGAGAGAAACATAGAGAAAATGAATAAAAGCATCCTTTTGGGTACCTATTGCACAACCTTTCAAGCTTGTGAACGAGCTTCCCGACTCTTGGTGGAGAGCTTGATTAATGTGGTCGTGCAAATGGCTCTTGGTGGAGGGCTAATTGCCACATTGCAGTGAAACCCAGCACGAATCCAGACACAATGTAGATGCTATTAATGGAGAGGCTTTGAAAAGATGTATTGGAAAGCAAAAGGTTCTTAGGAGACGGAGAGAGGAATTATGACAACTCTATTTATTAAAATCACTTTTAACTTACTCCCACCCATATTTTTTTTGTTATTGGGGGTATCATTTACCTACGGTTAGAGCAATGGTTAGTGGTTAGCATTGGGGAGTGGAGCTCTTACGAATCACCACCTGGGAGGGATTGGATCCTCAGACCTCCCTCAATAGAGGGCCAAAATCCACCACAAGCGCAAGAGGCGGAGTGCACTACCATGTCCACATTAACTGTGTGTGTTAACCGGACTTATTTTTATTGGTCCGAGTTAGAGAATGATGTATTCTGTGTCCAAATAGGCATATGACTTGACATCAACTTAAAGAAAATGGAGAACAATGAGGTATGCCACCAAACACTCTATTTGTATAATATATATAGTATAACTAGCAAACACCTCGTGCGATGCACAAGAAAGGAAAAAAAGGAGACAAAATTGTGATAAAATGTCATTCAATATATGATATGTTTACTTTCAAAAATTACATAAATTCTTTCTAATAATCTTTTGCATAAAATTCTTTATTAAATATGAAATTGTATAATTATGTAACATGAATGAAACAAAATATGAAACTTAATTTGAATTCTCACTGGGGATTGCATAGTAGTAATAAATTTCTAAGAATAGAAGATTGATAGGTTTTTTAAATTATTGCTTCTCGATGGGATCTTTCAGCCACGTCCATGCAGGAAACTGCAACAATGACCACTCAAATTGCAATAGACTAATACCTTGTAGAGCAACAAACATATACCATGGAAAGCTTACCCAAATTGTCCTACAAATACCCTGATTTCATAATCTTAGAGAAAAATTGAGGTCCCCGCAAGAAAATGCCTAGTGCAATGCTAGGAAATGAGAGTTCTTAAGTTTTTGTTTGTGGGGCTCATGTAGACCCCTTGATAGGGAACTTATGCACTTTACAGGAATAAGAAAATGAAAGAAAAAATAAGCATATGCGACCCACCAAAGGTCTACTATGCAGAGATCTTATTAAAAAGTAGTGAACCCAGAATCATTAGATATGGAAAAAATTTGAAAACAAACTAAAAATATTATTAAACACAAATAAAAAAAGGCTTTAGATCTATTCCAAATTCAAAAAATTAATTGATTAAAACTATCCCCAAAAGTTCTCAAAATGTTTTACATTCCAGGGCACATCCACCATGAGGACAATGGAGTTAAATAACAAAAAACATAGTAAATATCTTGAAAATGCATTGCAAATTCAATTCTATGTAAACATACAATAATGGATTTTAATCTATAAAAAAATTCTTAATAAACATTGTAATACATTCTTGATCCAACAAAAGAAAAAGTCAGACTAATGAACACAAAAAATCTAATATGGACTGTAATATGATCAATTCAAGCTCAATGATTGAATTAATATAACAAGACATGTGAAACTATGTTTACCACAAATAATATAACAATGTTTTTTATTTTTATTTTTATCAATTAACGAATCTAAATAGAAAACAATGTGAAACTATGATCCTTGCATTTCCAAGCCACTCCAATGGAAATGTTCCTAACAAGGAATTTTCTAAATACAGATCTAGTAAACAATAATGCACGACAACAAGAGAAAAGCAAACTTCAAAATTACAAAACATATTGAAGGATGTATGTCGGAGGCGTACACCTTATCCTCACATCCTCCACATTTCCACTCAGAGCCAACTCGAATCCCCCAACCTGGCATTCCAATTCCCGTTGACGAGAACATTTGACAACTTTATATCTCTATGAATAACCGACTGGATCGAAGAATGCAGTCTCGACCACTTTGGCGGTCTGCAAGGCGAATCAGACTCGCTTCGACCAATCGGGTGGTCGAGGGCTGGAATGCAGAACATCGTAGAGAGATCCATTAGGCATAAACTGTAACGACCCCAAAATCCCATCTAGGCTAAAAGGGGACTTTAGGCCAGTTACACTGCTTATCCCAATTTAACCTGTAAGCATGCAAGACAATACTAAAAGTGAACTTGAAAATTTCTTCAAACTATATAAGCAAAACATGTATCTTCTATAACCAAACTATCTAATAACCAAGTTTGTATCCACCGAAATAATTCAACGTGATTCCTCAAAACAAAATGGTCAACCCATAAGTCGTCAAAATGTAATCCTGTATCAACATCAACATCTATTACAACCTTTAATCCAAAAGAAAGTCTAACAACCTAATGGAATGGAAAGCGGTCAAGGTCTCATGTTCCCTCCTCGGGAATGTCACTTTCTTCCTTTACACTGTAAACTTCCTCCACCCAAGGCTCCGTCGAAATCTCAGAACCTAAACTTGCCGACATGAAAATATATCGGCTGAACACAAGCGGCTTGATGAATATTGTTACAACTTAATTTAATCCAAATTAATGGACATAAAATCAAGAGTAAAAATAATATACTTGCAAGTGCACAAGTGACACAGTTGATGTATCTGGTGAGCACATGGTCGAATCCACAGAGATTGACTATTGTGCAACAAGAATTAAGAAAACGAAATCTAAAGAGAAGAGAGATTTAAAATCGGTTTTCCACTCAATGAGAATGGAGCAAAAATTACTGATAACTGTAAAGCAATGAAAAAGAGGTCTAAGGCTTCAGGAAAATCCACCTATCCCTCCTTATGCTTAGATTTGGATGAAAACACATCTAGAATTAAATAAAGATTTAATCTAGATGGAAAATTATACGATAAAACCACTGACCATTAAATTCAATTGAATAATTAGAGAAATTTGAAGAGTACTCTATATCTAACTCACAGGAGATCCAAGCATTCCATATATCAATAGATCATATGAAATCAAAGAGCATATAGAGAAGAACAATTAACCAAAATAAGAACTATTCAATTAAAATTAATGATCAAACCATCCACATCATCCACATAAATCAGAAAAAGGTTTCAAATCCCTAACCTTAGAAAGGTGTTTAGCCCACCATGATTGGAGTTGTCATCCTCCTTAATGGTGTTCCAAACACTACAATAAAATAACTCAAAAAAAACTAAAAGAAGAAGAGAGAAAAGAGAATGAGAAAAGATTAGAGAGCCCAAAAAGTCTCTCACTTTAGGTTTATATAGACTAAAGGGAAGAAGAGAAGGGAAAAAAAAAACAAAAGAGAAACTTCTAATTCCAAAATTCCAACCAAAATTACACTTCCCTCCACTTGACGACATGTTTTGACCCCTTAAACGTCCGAATTAGGAAATCTTCATGAAATACAATTTTGTTTTCCTTTAAGTCTTCTTTCTAAAACATCAAACCTTGTCTTAATCTGAATTTTGAGGTAAAAGTTATCTCCAAATTAGTAAGTACTGTCCAGATTAGGCTGGAATCCGGGAAATCCTCATTCTTTGTTTGAGATTGGTTGCTAAATAATAGCACTCCTCTAACCATCCACGAAATTTCTTGTTTTTCTTGTAGATTTAGTTGGACTCCATTAAGCTCCTTGCTTGAATTCCAAAATCCACCCAAAATAAAGAGTTATTGTGACCAAAATAGGCTTTTTTTTTTTTTTTTTTCTGAAATAGAAACATCAATATAGCACACTTCTTCTTTCTAATTCAAGAGAGTTCCACCATTTTTATGCCAAAATCATATTAATCCATATCTTCCTAAGATTCTCCAGCCATGTTACAGAATCGTTCTATACTTGGTCTTGGGCTTTGACTCTTTGACTTGAGACTTGGCTTCTTGGACTTTTGGCTTGGGTTTTGCTCTTTGGGCTTTAGCTCCTTTAGATCTTTGAGTTGAACATGGGCTATTTGAAACTTTGGACTTCTTGAATCCCGACAGTAGTCTGGGGTTAGGATTCCTACAAAAAATAAATACAAATAAAAAGTCTCTCTTAAAAATATTTTGCATGCGGCCTTCCAAAACATGTATGAATACATGCAAATGTATCATGAAAATTAAGAGAAAAAGGACAACGCAATGGTAAGAAGAGAATACACTACTTTACGTGTAAAAATGAAGATATAAACCAAAGAAGTATGATAATGCTTATTTAAATGGGGATAATTAAGCAAAATTAAGCACTTATCAACACCCCCCAACCAGCATTTTGCTAGTCCTCGAGCAAAAAAAATTATGAAGAAGCAATATCAAAATATCATCATTTCAATTCTATGAGACAATCAGAAAACATTCATTATGCATGACAACCAAGAAATTTTGAAAGAATCTCAGTTTATCTCTCAGTAGCATCACCCATCTGTGACAATGATTTCAACTCAGATTTAAGAGGCAGAATATAGTCAATCAATTAATCAGGATAATAACTATAAAGCATGACTGACAATCTTCCTTTTCAGAACAGATTTATCTTTTCAAAACAATTGAAGAAGAACAAAAATTACTCACAATAAACTTCTTCATGTTGCACATTCTAATCAAGGCATCAAATTTAGAATTATTAGGGCACTGGTTTTCATTATATTTCAGCCATATATTCCAACATTCTAAATAAAGTCCAAATCACTAAGTCACCATTTAGAAACTTTTGAGTGCATGTGCAGTCTGACAAATATCCAAAGTATCGATTTCCTTAAGCAGAGCCAACTTTTTAATCACCACAGAATAGTTGGGTTGGCCTAAGGATCTGATTCAAAACTAAGCTAATCTGTCCAAGATCACGAAAGTTGTGGATATTCACCTTAATACCTCATGGGCTTTATCTGTGATATTCTAGTTTATTCGCTTTTTTACAATGACGGCTTTCACCCAACTTGTTTTAACAAGGTCATAGCAAAACATGTCCATATCCTTTTTCTTTCTTTCTTTCTTTCTTTTCCCTTTTTTTTTTTTCAAAGACCTGACAAGAGGTAGCCCTTTTCAAAGTACCTGGTCTAATTCACTAGTTTCTTTCCATGACTTAATCATAACCCAGTTTTGTTTTTCTTCTTACCAGCAAACCAAGTGAACAAGATAGTCATAGTTCATCAGACTTGGTTTCTCCCTACATTCCAGACAATTATCAAGTCCACAACTACCAAATTCAACCTAGCTCCAGATATTGAGTTGGATGTGTAGTGAAAGTTCAAAAATTCAGCAATTTATAATTTTCACTAACTGAGAATTAGTAACAAAGACTTTTCATTTTAAACAGCTGGAATTGAGCTTCTTAAAGATTTTCACTGTGTGCCTTTATAATCCAAAATTCAATAGTTCAATAGATAAAAGGCAAGGAAGATATAGACAGTAGCCAGGACAAAAACACAATTTTTTTTTAATTTTTTTTTTTTTTGTAAAGGAGGAATGTGATGGTCTACTATTAGCAGAGATTATCCCAACAATAAAGCACAAATCTACACCCCCCAACCTAAATCGAACATTGTCCTCAATGTTTCAAATAGAGATTTATATGAAATATAACATTGAGAGATCAAAAAGAGATAGAGGGTATGAAACATCATAGGGATATGAACTAATCAATCAAAGCAAGTAAAAAAAACAAAAATGCATAATATACACAGAAGTTCTCATCAAGTGAGAGAAATGATCAATCAGGATAAACGGGATCTTCCAGAGTTGTGGACTCAACATCTGGGGTGAAATTCTCCAAAAACGGTTTCAATCGTTGACCATTGACTTTAAAAACATTACCGTTTTCAGGATTCTCAATCTCGACAGTTCCATAAGGGTAAACAATTTTCACAATGAAAGGGCCAGTCCAACGAGATCGAAGCTTACCAGGAAATAAATGCAAACGAGAATTATACAAAAGAACTTTTTGAGAAGGCTCAAAAGATTTTCGAAGAATATGCTTATCATGAAAAACCTTCATTCTTTCCTTGTAAATTTTGGCACTCTCGTAAGCATCATTTCGAATTTCGTCCAACTCATCCAGTTGGAGTTTGCGAAGCGAGCCTGCTTTCTCCAAATCAAAATTGAGTGTCTTTATCGCCCAGTAAGCCTTGTGTTCCAATTCAACAAGCAAGTGACAAGCTCTTCCAAAGACAATTCGATATGGAGACATTCCAATCGGGGTTTTGAAAGCTGTACGGTAAGCCCATAGTGCATCGGTTAGCCGTAATGACCAATCCTTACGGTCTGGATTTACAGTTTTTTGTAAAATATGTTTAATCTCCCGATTGGATATCTCCACTTGTCCACTTGTTTGTGGGTGATAAGGGGTAGAAACTTTATGGGTTATCCCATATTTTTTCATCAAGGCCTCAAAAGGCCGATTACAGAAGTGCGTACCCCCATCACTGATAATAGCTCGAGTGTTCCAAACCTTGATAAAATATTTTCTTTTAAAAATCGCAAGACCGTTTTGTGGTCATTGGTTTTGCTTGGAACAGCCTCAATCCATTTTGACACATAATCAACGGCTACTAAGATATAAAGATACCCAAAAGAAGGAGGGAATGGTCCCATGAAATCGATGCCCCAACAGTCAAAGACTTCAATAATCAAAATTGGGTTGAGAGGCATCATATTCCGACGGGAGGTTCCTCCTAATTTTTGGCAACGCTCGCATGCTTTGCAAAACTCATGAGTGTCCTTAAAAAGAGTGGGTCAATAAAAACCGCATTGCAGAATTTTTGCGGTAGTCTTTTTGGCTGAAAAATGACCACCACATGCTTCAGAGTGACAAAAGGAGATGACATTCAGGTGTTCAGAATCAGGCACACATCTCCTAATAATTTGATCAGAACAATATTTAAACAGATAAGGATCATCCCAGAAAAATCTACGTACCTCGGTCAAAAATTTCTTTTTATCTTGTTGTTTCCAATGAATAGGAAGGTTACCTGTAACAAGATAATTCGCAATATCCGCAAACCAAGATAATTGGGAGACAGTAAAAAGTTGCTCATCGGGAAACGTGTCTTTGATCGGCATTGTCTCCAAGGAATCAGAGAGCACAAGACGGGATAAATGATCAGCCACTACATTTTCTACTCATTTTTTATCTTTAATTTCTAAGTCAAATTCCTGGAGTGGAAGGATCCACCTAAGGAGTCTTGGTTTAGCATCCTTCTTAGAAAGAAGGTACTTTAAAGCTGCATGGTCAGTGAATATAATATTTCGAGATCCAATCAAGTAAGATCGGAACTTGTCAAGTGCAAAGACTACGGCTAGGAGTTCTTTTTCTGTAGTAGAATAGTTCATCTGAGCACTGTTCAAGGTCCTACTTGCATTGTAAATGACACAAGGCTTCTTATCCTTGCGTTGCCCTAGCACGGCCCCAACCGCATAATCACTAGCATCACACATGATTTCAAATGGTAAACTCCAATCAGGTTGTTGCATTATAGGAGTAGAAGTCAACATGCCTTTCAGCTTTGCAAAAGCATCTTGACATGCTTTAGTCCACTCGAAGGAGTTTTCCTTTGATAGAAGGTTACACAATGGTCTAGATATTGCACTAAAGTCTTTAATAAACCTTCTGTAAAATCCTGCATGACCTAGAAAAGATCTAATGTCCTTAATGGTCTTTGGGGTGGGCAAATTGGCTATCAAATCAATTTTGGATTTATCCACTTCGATTCCTTGGGAGGAGACAATGTGGCCAAGCACTATCCCTTTAGAGACCATAAAATGACACTTCTCCCAATTCAGAATGAGGTTTTTCTCCTCACATCTAACCAAAACATTCTTTAAATGAAACAGACAATCATCAAAAGAATCACCAAACACAGAAAAATCATCCATAAACACTTCAAGAAAACGCTATACCATATCGCTAAATATATTCAACATGCAACTTTGGAATGTGGCAGGAGCATTACACAATCCAAATGGCATCCTTCGATAAGCAAAAGTGCTGAATGGACATGTAAAAGTGGTCTTTTCTTGATCCTCAGGTGCAATTTCTATCTGATTATAACCGGAGTACCCATCTAGGAAACAATAAAATTTATGACCAGCTACTCTTTCTAAAATTTGGTCCATGAAGGGCAACGGGAAATGGTCTTTCCTAGTCACTGAGTTCAACTTCCTATAGTCAATGCACACTCGCCAACCAGTTGTGACTCTAGTTGGGATTAATTCATCATTAGCATTCTTGACTACAGTTATACCAGATTTCTTAGGTACCACTTGGGTTGGACTTACCCACCGACTATCAGAAATAAGGTATATGATCCCTACATCCAAAAGTTTTAGGACCTCTGCTCTAACCACATCTTTCATGTTGGGATTCAGCCTGCGCTGCATCTCTCTAGAGCGTTTAGCATTATCCTCCAAATATATCCTATGGGTACAAATTAAGGGACTGATTCTCTTAATATCAGCTATGGTCCACCCTATTGCACCTTTGTGTTTTCTAAGAACATCAATTACTTTTTATTCCTGAGTCTCATTCAATTGTGAGAAGATGATCACTGGGAATGTCTCTGCTTGTCCCAAAAATGCATATTTGAGATCGGTTGGCAAAAGTTTCAACTCAAGCTTTGGTGTTTGGATACTTGACGGGAGGGGTAGGGTATCGCGAGGTGGCAATTCCTCAAAACGTGATCTCCACTTGTTAGTATCCAACACCGGAACAAATTCCAACAAAGAGTTTACAGAATTAATTAAAATGTCTTCATTAAAATCATTAAAATGTGCCAAACAAGCTTCTAGAGGATCAGAAAAAGAAGATTGAAGAAATTGGTCTATCACAAGAGTTTCAATCAAGTTTACTTCATGCACATCATCATCATCCCCAGGTTGTTTGCAGATATTAAAAATATTTAATTCCAAAGTCATGTTGCCAAACGAGAGTTTCATGACACCATTCCTGCAATTGATCAAAGCATTGGAGGTTGCAAGGAATGGGCGGCCTAAAATAACAGGAATTTGAGTGCATGCATTCAACACAGGTTGTGTGTCCAAGACAATAAAATCAACAGGAAAGTAAAATTTGTCTACTTAGACTAACACATTCTCAACTACCCCTCTCGGTATTTTCACTGAACGGTCAGCAAGTTGGAGTGTTACCTTAGTGGGCTTTAGCTCACCAAGACCCAACTGCTCATACACCGAGTAGGGTAAGAGGTTAACACTAGCCCCAAGGTCAAGCAAAGCTTGCTCTATCCTGAAGTTCCCAATAATACAAGAAATTATTGGGCATCCTGGATCTTTGTATTTGGGTGGGGTATTATATTGAATGATTGCACTCACTTGTTCTGTTAAGAAAGCTTTCTGTTGTACATTAAGCCTACGCTTGACTGTACATAAATCTTTTAAGAATTTGGCATATGATGGAATTTGTTTGATAGCGTCTAACAAGGGGATGTTGATCTTTACCTGTTTGAAGATTTCTAATATATCAGCATTATGGACTAACTTTTGAGGAGGTTGTAACCTTTGGGGAAAAGGAGCAGGTATCGGACATTGCAAAACCATATCAGATTTGGACTTAACAAGTTCATCATCACTCTTTGATTTTAAAGATTCCTCAGGTTTGTGAACTTTCTTTGGAATATCTTTATCAATTATTTTTCCATTTCGTAGAGTGGTGATGGACTTGATATGTTCCTCTTGGGAATCTGAAGAATTTGAATTACTTACCTCAAATTGACCTCTAGGATTTGGTTGAGGTTAAGCAGGAAATTTGCCATTTTCTTAAAAGCTCAACGAAGAGGTCAACTCTTTGACAGAATTCTTCAAATCATTGATAGCTTGCATTGTTTGATTATTAATGTTTGTTTGACCTTGCATGAATTGTTGCAACGTCTCCTCAAGGGTCTTCTTATGTGGAGGCACATAAGGAGTATGAGTGGAAGGCCCCTGAGGAGGGTTGTTTGCAGTAGGACCATTTTTCCAACTAAAGTTGGGATGGTTCCTCCAACCAGGATTGTAAGTTTCCGAGTAGGGAGAAGAAAAAGGCCTTTTATAGGTGTTCATGACATTTGCTTGATCATGTAACACCTCTTGAAAAGCTGGGATTGTTGGACAATCCTGAGTTCGGTGTACATTAGTCTCGCATATGCCACAAACATCTTCCACTTTTTCAGTGGCCTTAATTGAGTTTACTTTCATAAGTTTCATGGCTTCTACTTTTCTGGTCAAACTGGCTATTTTTGCATTCACATCATTATTCTCTTCTTTCAGGAGGTACATACCTCCCATAGTCATGACATTAGGCTTGGTCTTATCTGACCTATCAGATCTATCAGTGTTATCCCAAGATTGGGCATTTTCAGCTAATTGGTCAAAATAATCCCAAGCCTCTTCGGGATCTTTATTTAAAAATTCACCATTGCACATCATCTCTATAAACTGGCGCATTTGAAAGGTCAAACCTTCATAGAAGAAACTAACGGTGCGCCATGTCTCGTAGCCATGATGGGGACAAGTCAACAATAATTCTTTGAAACGTTCCCAACATTGGAAAAAAGTTTCATTCTCCTTTTGGGAGAAATTCATGATGTTCCTCCTAAGAGTATTAGTCTTATGGGTAGGGAAGAATTTTTTTAGAAACTCCTTGGTCAGTTCTTGCCATGTGCCAATGGATCTTGGCTTTAGAGAATTTAGCCAATTTTTGACCTTCTCTTTTAAAGAGAAAGGGAACAATTTTAACCTAACCACATCATCACTAACATTTTGATTGCGCAAGGTTGCACAAACCTCATCAAATTCTTTCAAGTGTAGGTAAGGACTTTCTGAGTCTAAGCTATGGAACTTAGGAAGTAATTGAATCACTCCCGGTTTTAATTCAAAAGTATTTGCATTAGTGGGAAAAACCATACAAGACGGAGAACTCGTCCTTGTTGGTTGCAAATATTCACGCAAGGTCAGCATTGGTGGATTATTATGAACTCCATTATCCCCCTGATCACTTTCATTGTCAGTCATAGTGTCTGATGAATAAGAATGATCAGAATCTTCAAACAAGTTATTAGACAAGTCTTCAATCTCAAAGTCTGTTCTCTTCAAGCGGCTTGTGTGATTTTGATTCCACGTGATCATACAAATGAGAGAACTCAAAGGGAAAGTCAGGGATTTAAACAAGAATGCATGCACCTCCTATAAGTCTTCTATACGAACAAGCTAGCTAAAGAGGCGACAGACGAGGCACGTATACAGAGTATACGCCGAGCTTCCCTACTAGGTTGTAAGTTGACAGTAGATGTAAGATAAGTATGAGAATAACGAGAGTAAAGGAGTGAGTTTACCAGAAGTGAAGAAATTCCTGAACTTAAGCAAAACAATGTCTGTTTCCAAGTAGGCAAGCAAGAGATGTACCTGTTTTACACGAGCAATATCAATCCGCTTAATTACCTACCGTGGGAGGGTGCACGGAATTCCAACCTTCCACCTATGTTATATGTTCCCTTCAAGCAAGTTAATTGACTTCCTACCGTGGGAGGGTGCACGGAATTCCAACCTTCCATTAAAAATAAAAATAAAAATTCAGACTTTTTTTTTTTTTCCAATCAAGTTAAAAAGCAAGAAAATAGAAGTTAGAAGTTAAAAGTTAGAAGTTAGAAGCAAGAAAGTAAAAGTTAGCAGTTAGAAGTTCGAAGCAAGAAAGTAAAAGTTAGAAGTTAGAATTAGAGGGAATGGGGAATGGGAGAATTTCGTAACCCGTGTTCTCGTCACACGTTGCGATCCCCGGCAACGGCGCCAAAAACTTGTTACAACTTAATTTAATCCAAATTAATGGACATAAAATCAAGAGTAAAAATAATATACTTGCAAGTGCACAAGTGACACAGTTGATGTATCTGGTGAGCACAGGGTCGAATCCACAGGGATTGACTATTGTGCAACAAGAATTAAGAAAACGAAATCTAAAGAGAAGAGAGATTTAAAATCGGTTTTCCACTCAATGAGAATGGAGCAAAAATTACTGATAACTGTAAATCAATGAAAAAGAGGTCTAAGGCTTCAGGAAAATCCACCTATCCCTCCTTATGCTTAGATTTGGATGAAAACACATCTAGAATTAAATAAAGATTTAATCTAGATGGAAAATTATACGATAAAACCACTGACCATTAAATTCAATTGAATAATTAGAGAAATTTGAAGAGTACTCTGTATCTAACTCACAGGGGATCCGAGCATTCCATATATCAATAGATCATATGAAATCAAAGAGCATATAGAGAAGAACAATTAACCAAAATAAGAACTATTCAATTAAAATTAATGATCAAACCATCCACATCATCCACATAAATCAGAAAAAGGTTTCAAATCCCTAACCTTAGAAAGGTGTTTAGCCCACCATGATTGGAGTTGTCATCCTCCTTAATGGTGTTCCAAACACTACAATAAAATAACTCAAAAAAAACTAAAAGAAGAAGAGAGAAAAGAGAATGAGAAAAGATTAGAGAGCCCAAAAAGTCTCTTACTTTAGGTTTATATAGACTAAAGGGAAGAAGAGAAGGGAAAAAAAAAACAAAAGAGAAACTTCTAATTCCAAAATTCCAACCAAAATTGCACTTCTCTTCACTTGACGACATGTGTTGACCCCTTAAACATCCGAATTAGGAGATCTTCATGAAATACAATTTTGTTCCCCTTTAAGTATTCTTTCCAAAAAATTAAACCTTGCCTTAATCCGAATTTTGAGTTAAAAGTTATGTCTAAATTAGTAAGTACTGTCTAGATTAGGCGGGAATCCGGGAAATCCTCATTCTTTGTTTGGGATTGGTTGCTAAATAATAGCACTCCTCTAGCCATCCACGAAATTTCTTGCTTTTTTTGTAGATTTAGTTGGCCTCCATTAAGCTGCTTGCTTGAATTCCAAAATCCATCCAAAATAAAGAGTTCTTGTGACTAAAATAGGCTTCTTATTTTTTCTGAAATAGAAACATCAATATAGCACACTTCTTCTTTCTAATTCAAGAGAGTTCCACCATTTTTATGCCAAAATCATATTAATCCATATCTTCCTAAGATTCTCCAGCCATGTTGTAGAATCTTTCTATACTTGGTCTTGGGCTTTGACTCTTTGACTTGAGACTTGGCTTCTTGGACTTTTGGCTTGGGCTTTGCTCTTTGGGCTCTAGCTCCTTTAGATCTTAGAGTTGAACATGGGCTATTTGAAACTTTGGACTTCTTGAATCCTGACAGTAGTCTGGGGTTAGGATTCCTACAAAAAATAAATACACGTAATAAGTCTCTCTTAAAAATATTTTGCATGCGGCCTTCCAAGAAATGTATGAATACATGCAAATGTATCATGAAAATTAAGAGAAAAATGACAACGCAATGGTAAGAAGAGAATACACCACTTTACGTGTAAAAATGAAGATATAAACCAAAGAAGTATGATAATGCTTATTTAAATGGGGATAATTAAGCAAAATTAAGCACTTATCAAATATGAAATCCTAACTAGCAATATCAGAACAACGACATAGCATATTTATCATGAATACACAATCATCAATATAAACATGTTCATAATAGCATTGTACAACATTAATCATATGAGTAGGTTTATCATGGTATTTGAATAATATAAAAGGTACATAAATTAGAGTACGGAAGTATCATCATTATTTCATCATTCTTATTTTTCTTATCTTATTCACTTTCTTTCCTTATCTTACTTCTTTCTTTTTCTTTCATGAGTTGTCATTCTTCTTTCATTTTTTTTCGTGTGAGCATCATTGCATGCATGATTAGTATTAACTTAAAATAACTCTTCACTATATAGGTGAAAAAGATTACTATACTCTACATACCAAGTACCATCCAATAGCACTTTACTTTGGTGCTTCCGGAATTACTTATAATTCACTTGCTTTCTTACATGTATCCCTTGATCTTAGACTGGTGGTACTCGGGTACAAACTCAACATGCGATTTCACATCCACTTTATTTAATTCTAATTGTTCATGTTCGTACTCTTCTCATGCTTGTGCGTCTATCATAATAGTGAGTGGGAGGTGATATACTTGTCAGTTAAATAACACTTTAGATTACCAATATGGTACCATCGATGATCCATCATACGTCTCATAACCATCATGATAGAAGACTAAGGCTCACAAGATTGAAATCCAAATGTTTATTCACCCAACAATACATCACTACATGCAATTCCGACAATATTCATAATTTGTGACGAGTAACAAACCCTCGGTCAAATAATACTTTAGATTATCAATCAAGTACCCTGGTTATCCATCATGGCGTTGTACACTGCAATGATAAACAACCTAGGCCCACAAGATCGTAATTTAAGACTTATTTACCTGATAATAAATCACTACGTGTAATAGTCAACAACATTCATCAATAACCATAGCATGACATTTCCATAATTTCATCAATTGAAGATGCATAATCATGATATTTCCATATGACATTCTTAACAATTCTAGCATTTAACATATATCATTTTCACATGTTATAACATAAAAGGAATCTTAAATCATTATTTGCATATCAAATCCATCATTTCATACAAAAACCATCATTCCATACATCCAAAACTCCACAACAACACCCATTCTCCATTCAAAACCCAAACATACATACCAGTCTCCTATTTCCACCACACAACTTCAAAACCATTCCCTTCCTTCACATTTCATCAAACTCCATTACTTTAATATGGAACAATCATGAACAAATATAAATGGAGAGTCATTTCTATCATAAATCATACACAATCTTATTCTAACATGGATTTTAGTTTTTAAACTTAAGGACATCAATAGTTCATGGTATTGATAGTGAGGAAGTCATATTTACCTTACTATGACTTTTGCCTTCAATCCAAGAACTTAAGAACTCTTCTTAGAGAATCTCCAAGCTCAATCCCTCTTCTTCCCCTAGCAAAATCTCACTTAGAATCTTAAGTTTTTCCTTCTTTCTCCCCAAAATTAGGTTTAAAACCTTAAAACCCTTGAGTTTGGGGGTCCTATTTATAGGGGAGGGGGTTAAAACCCTAAAAATCGCTTGTTTTACAAATCCTAAAAAAAGGTGGTCTGATCAATAGGTGGTAAGCTCCGATCGATCAGAGGGACTAGAGCTTTTTTTTTTAAATTTCTGGTAATGTTTGATCAATCGGGGGTGACTTCCGATCGATCGAAGGTTCATAGATTTTCCAGTTTCCCTCTTTTTAGGCACTTTATGCTCTCTAGATCATTTATTTATACTTAAACACATTTAGGGACATATTATTGACTAAATTAACCTTATTAAACTAGGTAATAAGATTTTTAAAAAATTAGGGTCTCTACATCCTCCCCCCCTTAAGAGAATTTCGGCCTCAAAATTTACGTACCTTAGACGAACAGGTGGGGATACTTTGCCTGGACTTCATCTTTTTGTTCCCACATGGCTTCCTCTATCGAGTGATGTTGCCAACACAATAGAACCAAATGAATGGTCTTTGTGCACAAGACTTGCTCTTTCCGGTCCAAAATTTGAGTCGGTGTTCAACTAGAGTTTACTCTTCCCGAATTTCCAATGGTTCAAGGTTGATGATGTGCGAAGGATCTGGAATGTACTTCCTCAGCATAGAAATATGGAAGACATTATGCACACTTTTCATGTGAATAGGCAAAATAACCTGGTAAGAAACTTCCCCGACTCGGGTGGTGATCTCAAAAGGTCCCACATACCTCGGGCTCAACTTGCCTCGTTTGCCGAACCTCATCACACCCTTCGTAGGTGAGATCTTGACAAATACAAAATCTCCGACTTCGAACTCAAGATCTCTCCTGCGAGTGTCGATGTAGCTCTTCTGTATACTTTGGGCCGTTTTCAATCTTTCCTTGATCAACTTAACCCGGTCCACAGTTAGCCCAACAAGCTTGGGATCTAAAAGTTTCCTCTCACCAACTTTATCCCAACACAAAGGTGAGTGACAACTTCTTCCGTAGAGTGCTTCAAATGGTGCCATTTGAATACTCGCCTGGTAGCTATTGTTGTAGGTGATCTCAATCAACGGTAAGTGTTCATCCCAACTACCCAGAAAATCAGGCATACAGGCCCAAAGCATGTCTTCGATAATTTGTTTCACCCTCTCAGTCTACCAATCTGTTTGCAGGTGAAAAGTTGTGCTGAAATCTAAGTGAGAACTCATGACACGCTGAAAGCTCTTCCAAAACCTTGAAGTAAACCTCGAGTCTCGATCAGACACAATACTGACTGGCACCCCATGCAATCGGACTACCTCTTTGATTTATAGACTTGCAAGTTGGCTTGCATTGTATGTGGTCTAATATTGGAGGAAATTGGCCGATTTGGTCGAACGGTCCACTACAACCCAAATAGCATCAAAGTTCTTACCCGTCCTTGGCAAACCTACGATGAAATCCATAAAGATATTCTCCCACTTCCATTCTGGAATAGGAAGAGATTGGAGAAGCCCGACTGGTCTTGGGTGCTCGACTTTCACCTGTTGACAAACCAAGCACTTAGACACATAGGTAGCCACATCCCTTTTCATATTCCTCCACCAGAAGTACTTTTTGAGGTTTTGTTACATCTTGGTACCTCCCGGATGGATAGTGTACTTAGACTTGTGTGCTTCATCTAGAATTTCTCTTCTCAATTCCTCATTGGCCAGAACACAAAGTCTGTCCTTGAAGGAGACCGCACCATTTCTCCAGGAGAAGTCCTCAAACCCATTACTAATTGACTTGTTCATAGTGGTATGCAGTTCTTCATCGTCCCATTGTAGGTCCTTAACTCTGTCCAAGATGGTTGGCCTAATCACAATGTTGGCCACTAAGGCTCTAGATCTTCCAACACTGAAACCCACATCAAAGTTGGACACATCTTCAAGCAATTTCCCCTCTTGGACCATCAGATGTGCTAAGAACCCCATAGGCCTCCTAGTTAGTGCATTTTTCACCACATTAGCTTTCCCCGGGTGGTACATAATCGAGCAATCATAGTCTTTAAGGAATTCCACTCATCTGCGTTGCCTCAAGTTCAACTCCTTCTATGAGAACTGATACTTTAAGCTCTTGTGGTCCGTAAAAATCTCAAACTGCTCCCCATATAGATAGTGCCTCCAGATTTTGAGAGCAAATACCACTGCCGCTAACTCTAGGTCATGGGTAGGGTAGTTCTTTTTGTGATCCTTCAGTTGCTGGAAAGCATAGGCAATGACCTTCCAGTGTTGTATAAGGATACAACCTAACCCAATAAGCGACGCATCACTGTAAACAATATACCCACTGCCGCCTGATGGCACTATCAAGACCGGTGCAGTGGTAAGATGTTTCTTTAATTCCAAGAAGCTCTTTTCGCACTTATCAGTCCACTCAAATCTGGCATTCTTCGAGTCAAGTGGGTGAGCGGTGCGGGCAAACTAAAAAATCCATCTACAAATCTTCTATAGTATCCGGCAAGGCCTAAGAAACTTTGGATTTCTGTAACGCACTTGGGCCTACCCCAACTTTCGACTGCCTCTATCTTAGACGGATCCACGGAGATACCTTCTCTTTACACCACGTGACCCAGAAATGCCACATTCTCAAGCCAAAACTCACACTTACTTAGTTTGGCATACAACTGATTTTTCCTTAATGTTTTCAAAGTAGCCTAGAGATGTCTTTCATGATCCTTTTGTGTTTGGGAGTACACTAGGATGTCATCATCTATGAACACTATCATATAATTGTTGATAGCTGGCCTGAAGATTCGATTCATAAGATCCATGAAGGCGGCCGATGCATTCGTCAAACCAAAAGGCATGACCATGAATTCCTAGTGCCTGTATCTGGTTCTGAATGCAGACTTAGAAACGTCCTACGCTTTATCTTCAACTGGTGGTAACCCCGATCTCAAATCAATCTTGGAGAAGTATTTGGCACCTTGCAACTGGTCAAACAAGTCATTAATCCATGGTAAAGGATATTTGTTTTTAATCATGACCTTGTTAAGCTGTCGATAGTCGATGCACATCCTCATCGAACCATCCTTCTTCTTTACAAACAATACTAGAGCTCCCCAAGGTGATACACTTGGGCGGATAAACCCGTTATTCAACAACTCATCAATCTGATCATTTAGCTCCTTCAACTCTACAGGAGCCATTCTATAGGGTGCCTTAGAAATGAGTAAAGTACCTGGAGCTAAGTCAATTATGAATTCAATCTCTCTATCCTATGGTAGGCCAGGTAGATATTTGGGAAAAACATCTAGGAACTCGTTTACTACTGGAATGTTCGTAGAGTTTGATACTTCTGATGTTGAAATACTCAATACAGCAAATCAAACCAAATTTTTCTTTGTCAACCTTTTGGAATGGAAAGGAGGTCCACTGACCGGTTCGAAGCTCACTCTCTTCCCAAAATAGTCAGCATGACCGTGAAAAGTTGAAAGCCAATCCATGCCTAGGATGACATCAGAGTCTTGAAATTCTAGGATGATAAGGTCGGCGGACAATTCATGCTCTTCAATCCAGACGACACAACCTCGTTGCAACTTATCTGTGACCACTCATCTACCAATCGGAGTAGCAATAGACAGTTCAATATCCAATGGACTTGACTCCGAGGTAAAGCCTTGGGCAAATCTATTAGCTTCAAGGTTACAACTCAAAGTACCCTTAATAGTTTTGATGATAACACAATAATGGAATGAACTTTATGATACTAATTCTTCCATTTAAAATGTGAAATTTCAGAGAAGAAGAATATTAAGATTATTTTTCAAGTTATGAAGAATTGAAGAGTTCAACCATTCAAGGTCATCAAGGTAAAATTTCAAATACTAGTCCTTCAAAGGAAAAACTTCAAGAGCTCAAGACAATCCATGAAGATCCATCAAGAGTGAAGCTCCACAAATCAAGAAAGAAGATCATCACTCAAATGAAGACTAGTGTATTAGTTAAAAATGTCTAGGACCTTGTAAAAGTCCCCAAGACACTGGAAAAGAATTGCTCAAAGTTAACCTAGATTTACCCTAGGAGACCTAGTGTAATTCGGACATCAATCTAAGGCCCTAAAAATGATTAAATTAAGGTTACTTTGAATGCCTAAGGGTCCTAGCATGATTCCCATCAAATTGGTCTCAGTATGATGAGTTTACTGAAAAAAATTCAATAGACTCATCGACGAGTGCAAGGGACTCGTCGACGAGTGAAAGAACGGAAAAGAAGCAATAGCTACCGTTCCCACTCATCAACGACTCAAGCCTGATTTTCACTCACTTGTCGACAAGTGCCTACGAGAAAATCGTGTAACGGCTAGTCCATATTAAATGCTACCCCCAACGGCCATATTGATTGCTCATCTATAAATGGAGATGATTTATGAACAAATAAAGTATTCCTAAGCATTCAATACACTGTTCTATCATTCATAAATCACTCACAACTCTCAAGCAATCAATACTCTTTTTTGCATTGAATACTTTGAATCCCAATCCCTTTCTCTTTGAGCATTCAATTCCAATCAATCTTGAGAGATTGGTAACTTTGTTTTCCATTCTTATCTAGCTCAGTTAGGGGCTTTTAAATTTGGATTTGTAATCCACTCAATTTCTGTGAAAGCTGAAAGTCAAGAATCAGGGATTCTTGCACCTTTTGAGAAGAGTGTCTTCTTGTACCCAAGAGATAGTTTCTCTTGAAGAGGTTATTCCTTAAGGATTGTTAAGGTTATTCCTGAGCCTACAAAAGGATTATAAAGGCTTGCTCTCTGCTCGTAAAGAAGAGTGCGATTATTAGAATCGTGAAAATCCTTAAAACTGGAAGCTTAAAGGCGGGGACGTAGGCAAGTTGCTGAACCCCGATAACATATCGTGTATCTGGTATCTCCAACTCTCTCTCTATCTATTTTTCCTGATTATTTGTTGGTAGCAATAGTGATTAATTTTTAATTCTGCAAAAATCACTTAGCTTAATTTTTTAATTGCCATTTACCCTATTCACCCCCCTCTAGGGTCCATTATCTGGGCAACACAATCTAGGTGTGACGAAGGAGTGAGTTGATCCCATTTCGACTAACACGTGTGCTAAGCATTCATCTACCAACAAGGTACCTAAATTTATACATAACTAAGTGTGTCAAATAAGTACACAATCAAAATATCATATAAGTAGCATGTTCCTACAAACGTATAATCACATATCAAATCACAAGATACCACATAGAAATCATCGTATTAAAACAATGGTAAGTAGTGTATACCCCGTACTATATCATCGGATGCCTAACATCCTACTCGGTGACGGCAAAGACTCGACCCTGAGCTGCTGAGCGAGAAGGCTATCAAGGCTGCAGAGCTTGAGGAGGCCTATACTGGAAGGCCTACCAAGCTGGTGGTGGTCAAGAGCTAAAGGACACTCCCTAATCTTATGTCCCATCTCACCACAATGAAAACAACCTCCTATGAGTGCCCGACACTCCCCTGTCTTGTGCCTTTTCCCATAATGGTTACATGCATCAAATAGTGGATTGGAGGACAAGGGCTGCACATATCGTGGCGCCTAAGGAGTAGTAGGACGAGGAGCCGAATATGTAGGAGTAGTGAAAGGTGGGGCCAAAGTACTTGCCCACTTTTTCGGTGGTGTCATCCTGCTTGGCTGACTACGAGCCATTCTTTCTTTCTAACCCATTTCTCACCTCCTCACAAATTCTTCCGAGCTCTTCTCAGCCATTTGAGCCCTATCAACAACTTCACTCACAGTGGGAAATCGATGCATAGCGACCGTGCCTCTGATGTATGCCTTGAGGCCCCTTTCAAACTTCCTCGTTGGCATACTCTCTGTGGCAATCAAATGCGGCGCGATCGAGCAAGTTCGGTAGACTTGGCCTCGTATTGAGCCACTATCATGCTCCCTTACTCAAAGGTGAGGAACTCTATCTCCTTTTTCTCCTTCACAAACACCGGAAAATATTTCCCTTAGAATACGTCTAGGAACACTCCCCAAGATCATGGTTGTTTGGCGCGAGTCGTTTTCCTTTGCTTGAGTGCCAGACTCCACCAATTTTTGGCTTCTCCCTCCATCATGAAAACAACCGAAGTCACTCTTTGTTCTTCTGTGCAGTCCAACACTTGGAATAGTTTCTCCAATTGCCTAATCCAAGCCTCTGCAGCAATGGGATCTAGACTCTCATAGAAGGCTGGATGATTCATGCAGTGGAATAGCTTAATCCCCGTTGGGGTATGGTTCTACTGGGCTGTTAGTAGAGCAATTTGCTGGGTCATGGCTTCTGCCTGTTGGGTAGTGGCAGCTGTGATAGTCTCCATGGCCCGACTCATATCCCCAGTGCCACTGCCCTACGAGGATTCTCATGTACCCCTCTCTGGATTCCTGCATCCTTTGATGCCTCGTCTCATTGCGATAGTCCTAAGAGTCAGCCACAACAAGAAGCCCAATCTTAGAAAGACAACTTAACCGGACACATAACATAACTAAAGCCTAAGTCCTAGCGAACCAAATGCCTTGGCTCTGATACCAACTCTGTTACGACCCCAAAATCCCATCTAGCCTAAAAGAGGACTTTAGGCCCGTTACACTGCTTATCCCAATTTAACCTGCAAGCATACAAGGCAATACTAAAAGTGAACCTGAAAATTTCTTCAAATTATATAAGCAAAACAAGTATTTTCTATAACAAAATTATCTAATAACGAAGTTTGCAAATATTGAAATCATTCAACATGATTCCTCAAAATAAAATGGTCAACCCATAAGTCGTCAAAATGTAATCCTATATCAACATCTATTACAACCCTTAATCCAAAAGAAAGTCTAACAACCTAATGGTATGGAAAGCGGTCAAGGTCTCGTGTTACCTCCTTGGGAATATCACTTTCTTCATCCACATCATAATCTTTCTCCACCCAAGGCTCCACCGGAATCTCAGAACCTAAATGTGTTGACATGAAAATATATCGGCTGAGCACAAGCGACTCAATGAATATGAAATCCTAACTAGCAATATTAGAACATCGACATAGCATATTTGTCATGGATACACAATCATCAATATAAACAGGTTCATAATAGCATTGCACAACATTAATCATATGAGTAGGTTTATCATGGTATTTGAACAAATAAAAGGTATATAAATCAGAGTGCGGAAGTATCATCATTATTTCATCACTAGCGGAAGGCACGTGCGTTGCACGTTAGTGTACAATCTTAACAATTGAAAAATAGTAGATGAAGTGAAAAAAATGAAAATCATGAATTTATTGTATTTGAACTTCACTAAATCGAATTCAAAAAAAAAATATTTACTCTAGGATAGAGTAAAGTACAAAGATTTCAAATCTGATTATTTAATTACATGAGCTTAAATTTGATAATGAAATAAAGAAACTTAGAAAATTTAAACTAAAATAGTGACAACAATTGTTGCAATTAATAGAAATCAAATTAGGTAAAAGTGATTAGAATCAATGTATCAACAAATACCAACGAAGAGAAATCAAATTAATTGAGAATAGCATCATACCAAACACTTTGCAATCACCAGATATATAGTGATTCATTTGAAAGAAGTGATTCCTGTAATGATTAACATAATATAAAAATATTAAAAATTTATCCAATATTTTACAAATTTTGGTAACGCGATATTAATAGTGAAATAATGACGTACCGTATTATATATCTGTAAGCTTCTGGTGGGGAACTTCAAGCGCATCACTTTTTGAGCCAACATTTTAGTTAAATCATTTTGGTTAATGTGGACAGAAATGGAACTGCCATCCATTTTTTTTGGCCAATCATGTGAGGTCAAGGATAATTTATTATTCTTAAGCTGATGGCCAACATATATTGGTCTTGCATGTTTGAATGACCTTTATCAAATTTTGTATTTTTTCTGTTTCTCTTTCTTGAGAAATTTAACCTTGGAAGTTCTCTTTGTCTATCTGTAGTGAAAAAGATAGGAGCATTAATATTTAAACAAATAAAGACTGATATATAGTATAAAAGAGAATGTCTTTATAGAAGTTGTATTACCTCTCTCATGTAATTAAACTTCCTTATATACCACATTTTTTGTATAACTATCATTCTTGTCTCGTAAGACTCCATCTTTCACCAAAATCTTGGTGTTATATTTTGAAATTCCCCTTGATAATGCAACAGATATATTCCTACATGAGGAATAGTTTGTCCTTGCGACTTATTAATTGTTAGAGTAAAACTCAACCTCATTGGAAATTGTTTCCTTCTCAAAATAAAAGGCAATTGTATGTTCTCTGAAGTCTTGAGAGGATTGCGTGGTAAGAAAACTCTGGTTCCACGATGTAGGCCAGTTGCGATTTCTGCATCAATAAGATTTCTTTGAAAGCCACGACATAACAGGCGAGTTCCATTGCACAAACCAGATTGTGTATCAAGATTTTGTAAAAGAATAATCAATGCTCCTAGTTTAAGAGTCAACTTATGAGGGGAAAATCCACTTGGTGCAATCGAGTTAAGAAACTCTTGCTGATATAAATTCCGTGAATCATCTTCAACTGAATCAAATGAATAGTAAACAAATTCTTCGCTAGGGAACATATTGATGACTTTTGCATTAAGAATGTCGACATATTCATTAAGTGGTGTCAATAAGGCTCTGTTAACCATATAATCACGATCATTTGCATTTTGAAGAATGTTAGGAAAAACTTCTAAAATTAAGTCAATAACCGAGTCTTCATTTGTGTAAGGAATGGTTATATCACTTGGTATTTTTATGAAGTCTTCATCTATATATGCTTCTTCTCCATTACCAATTCGTAATAAAAATCTGGGAAGCGTGGATCTAATTGCGTTCTCATATTAGCTTTTAGGCTGATGACTTGGACATGTTCCCAAATGTGTGACCTTACGACACATGCATTTATAGTTTCTGCACGTGTTCCATTCGGAACAACAGGTAGAACTTGACGAAAATCTCCACCTAAGACAAAAATCTCCCCCCCAAAAAGTTGTGTGTTGCCCATTAAATCTTGTAATGTTCGATCTACTGCTTTAAATGCATGACGATGTGTCATGGTGGCCTCATCCCAAATGAAAATACTGGTAAGTCGAAATAGTTCAGCAATGTCAGATTGTTTGGTAATGCTACACATAGATGATGAATCCAAATGTATAGGTATCTTGAATCTTGAATGTGCAGTGCGACCTCCAGGCATTAAAGTTGCAGCTATTCCTGAGGTTGCAGTAGCTATTGCAATCTTTCCAGATTTTCTAATAGAAGCTTGAAGTGCACGATATAAGAATGTCTTTCTAGTACCACCAGGACCATCAATGAAATAAACCGAACCTTGATTTGTATAAATAGCTGAAGTAATTGTATCAAATGCCAACTTTTGTTCCGTATTTAGTTTATCGATTGTAGCAACGTCCTCATCGGGTATATTGACGGATAACTCATCATCTATTAATTTAGAAGGTGAAAAGTTGAAAACAAATTCTTCATCCACTTGTAGAAGTCCGAAATCTGATAGTCTTACTATGTTGCATGAGCAAATTTTGAATATCTGTAAGCAGTCTGTTAGTACGAATTCGTAGAACTCGTTGGATAATCTTCAGACATATGGTTGTAAAACTCCTCCCACAATTCAGATATCTTTGTTGGATTACAGTAAACTAAGATTGTGACAAATAGTCTACTAAGTGCATTTGGCATTTTAGAATTAGCTACATCAATGAGACACTCTCTGATGTCATTATCACTTTCAAGTAACCCACGATGTTCAGCAACTTCTTTGAAAGTTAGATAATGTATTCCATTATAATCTAGCAAATCATCAAAAGATGTTGAACCTCGGACATGATTAAGAAGTAATCGCAGGAAATATCTTTCCCCTTCCATTGGGGAAACTGCATATAATATTCCTATTGCACGTTTTTCAGTTCTTTTTGTCCAAAGCTTCTCTTTTTCTGTCCAACGATATTTTTCTGGAAACTCACGATATAAGTATCGTCTTGCTTCAACGTTTGTAACATTTGCAGTAAATTTTTTTGTCAACATTGTCTTCAGAATACGATCATCAATCAACACATCTGGTAGGTATTGATGACTATAATACCTAACTTGTTGCTTATTGGGCAAATGTATTTGTAATGGCTCAACTGAAGGATAAATTCGATGTAGTTGGAATTTCAACATTCTCCATAGAGATTAAGGCGCACAAATGCATCGGGCATCGACAAATTGAGAAATTTCATCGTCACAAAAATCATGTGATACTTCAAGAGAGATATAATCCGGACTTTTGTAGACGTACTTATATAGGTACTTGACAGATTTTATGCTTGCACAAATCTCAACATTGAGGTGACAATCATATTTGCGTATTAGCCAAGGGTTGTAAAGGACAACCCAACGATTGTCTACCAACTTATTTGCATTGTTATTGAGACGAACAAAATGACCATCATCACGACGTCGATACACTAGGTAGGAGTCATTACCTTGAACTGTGGCTCGAGCAAATTGTCGTGGATATCCTTTCTTGCAAATTCCATCTTTCATGCATGGAGCAGTTTTGTTGTGTGCACCACATGGTCCATGAACCATATGTTTGGTAATCGAATTCCACAATTCAGTTCTGTTTTGTGGCAAGGTATCTCAGCTCGTACCAATTTGTTATATTCATCTGGGCTCATTAGTTTGTCAGTTTCTTGCAAAATAAGTAGTATATGAATATGTGATAGACCTCTTTTTTGGAATTCAATGACACTGACGTGTGCAATAACCTTTTCCAGTATGCTGCGCTCTATGATGTCTTTTTTGAGTTCTTCACATTTAGCACGAAATATCCTTGTAGTCAAATCAGGACAATCTTGTGGCAACTGTCCTGATAGTAATTCTCTTGTAATTTCTTCCCAAGAAGGATTGCATATCATCGTTAGGAAAATATCTGATTTTTCATATTTTTGTACCAATGCCATGACATCTTGGTAACGATGATACATATCTCGAGGGCTTCCAATGAAAGAGGATGGGAGAATGACCCTACGCCCGACTCTATCTGAAACATTTAAATGGGGATAATGAGGCAATATTATTGTATTAAATTATATATATATATATATATATATATATATATATATATATATATAAGATTATAAACTTAGTATGTAGTGAAGCATAAACCTGCACTTGTTTCCCCAATTGCTATTGCATCTTGTAAACCTTGGTATAGTTCAGATCTAATAACATTCTGATTATTACTTAAATATTTCAACCTTTGAGTTTCGATCTTGACGTAATTGTCAACAGAATATTGTTGGAAAAGTCGATCTCCTCATAGGAGAATTGAGGGATTAGAATTCCTAATCTGAAAAACAAATGTGTTAAACTCTAACTTCGTCATATACAGCCGTCAATATATTTTATTGGAAAAAAGTAAGAAAAAAACAACCTGAATCATATAGGCGTAATAAGAACGGCATGTCAATCTTCGATGTCTTTCATTGTAAGCATTTATATCCCAACCATGAGTTCCATATGGAAGTAAGAGAGGATATTGCAATGGATCATAGTAACCTGCTGTATCTGCTATATTTTGCAAGTGTCCACTCTGTGTCTGTACTATGATATCTCTTGCTTGTTTACCTTCATTATCACCCACATCAGTCAAAATTGCTACAACTTGTGACACGGTTGGAAGGTTGTATTGAGGACGGCTACGTGAAATTTCTGATCGAATTAATAGTCTACATGTACCTAGATCAGGTCGTTATGCTAGTGAGCGGAAGACTTGAATGAATGGGTTGTGAGCATCCAGGATTTGTTTTTAACTTGGTTACAATCTAAAAATGTAATAAGTTATTTGTTGCTAGCCGATTTTCGATTTCATGCTCGGTGTCATAAATATACATCTGTATATACCTAGGCCTTCTACCATCAATGGGTAATATACTTCCAATTTTATGATATACGACACCTTGAGCACGAAAAGTATATACCCCAGCTCTTCCGCTTGCTAGACTTTCATTGATCTTAACGCCCATAGAAGTGAATGCAAATGCAGAATTATATGATCTAATGTATCGTCTGAAATGAATTGCCTCATCAGAGTCACTGATATATAAATCCAATAAATCTTGTGGCGCTGATGGCGAAGGAATACACACTTGTCCGTTGTTGCAGCATAAATCACCAGACTCAAATTGGAATATCACAATGACTACAAATTCTAGGCATTATTAGACTGTCACGATGAACAGTGCCCTCAATATATTGCCGCCCAATATTATGCCATCTCCTAGGAATTGTGGAGTTAGTTTCATTTCGCCCATGGACAAAATCTTGTTGTGTTTCTTGGTTAAACCTTAAGATGGGAATTCTATCTGCATATAAAAATTAACATAATGATTGTAATGATGCAAATTTGCAAGTTTTTGTTATCAATAATTTGTTCAAATTTTTAGTTAGATAGATTATGAGTAAATTATAAATGTGTAAATAGTAAAGATGTGTAAAAATTACTATAGACCTTCGGCTTGGTGTTCTTCCGTAATGTCGTGAGGTGTAAAAAATATTTCTTGGTCACCTCGATGTCTACATTGAGCATCTGTTGATATGTATGCAAGAGGTGAGACAAAGACTGACAAAGTAGTACATTGATAGGGTATGTATATATGTCTAGTAGGTGAAAAAAAAAACCCTGTAATTTATGTTACATCGTTCCTATAATGAGCAGCATATTGATAGCTTTGATCACCTGGATGTTCCCTGTGTCGAGCTTGACGACGCATTTGAGTCAAACGAGTTCTCCCATGATGAAGTCTGGATTCGCTTGTAAGATCTGGCAATGACATCCGAGTTGTATCATGATAATTTTCAGAACCAATCGTATTAGAAATGGATGTTGTTGGAAGTTGACGTGCTTGTTGTCATATATCACGTATTCTAATTCTCCCTTGATAAACAATATTTTGAGTAGTAGAATTGCCTAAAGGTGTTGAATTAGAAATGTGTTACTGAAAATTTGAACGATTACTTGAATGCTATACCTAACAATTGCATAGTTAAATTTGGAACATAAAATTAGAAAATAAATAAGTAGATTGTTATATGAGTACCCATTGAAGTCATGTTTGTTCCAGCTTGATTGGTTTGATTCCATTGGAAATCGTCAGACAATTGTTGTGTACCACTACGTCGATGTAGGAGTATATTTTGTCGACGTTCACGTGATTGTGATTACGATAGTATACCAACCAATCGCTCTTGTCGGCGATGGTATGCATTGCGTTGTTGTTCTCTTCGTAGCTGCCTTTGTTCATTACTCAATTGTGACCACTATCGATGCCCTCGAATTCTAGATTGTACACGTTCTTTGTGCAAACGGCTTCCTTGTAAGGGTTCCGTTATTAAGGGCCTAGCATTATCTCCAAATATTATTGGTAGTTCACTCTCTTCATTAGTCATCCTACCTTATCTGCAAGGCATAGAAATAATGTCTTCCTCTTATGAAAATGCATGAATACAATCACGTTTTATCTATGTGTGTACGAAAAACAATTTAGTTTGATCGTAACCATAATAACAAATGAATCTTAGAATATTGTAAGACAGTTCTAATTGAATAGAAACATAGAACATAAACATACGATATATAATTAATACATGTATAGATGGATGAAGCCAAGTAAATAAGAGTGGAAATAAATTACTTTGGAATACTATTGAATGCAATTAATAAGCTTGTATGCTCCTGAATATATGATCAAATGATTGTTTTCAAAATGATGCAATCTGA
Organism: Tetracentron sinense; assembly: GCA_015143295.1. Classification (NCBI taxonomy): domain Eukaryota; kingdom Viridiplantae; phylum Streptophyta; class Magnoliopsida; order Trochodendrales; family Trochodendraceae; genus Tetracentron; species Tetracentron sinense. Next base: position 20,207,859 of record CM026558.1, on the reverse strand, counting down.
ATAGTTGAAAAGGATAATTTGACAAACTGCACTAATTTTCGGACTAAACCCTTATGTTAAAGACAATATTTGATTTGGATTTTGTCCCCTTTTTATAAGCAAATAACAGATATATTGGCTGACAATTAAGCGTCTACGATATGTTATGATATTTGAAAAAACAGCATCCTAATAGATATTAAATCTGAGGAGAAATTTGGCTACGGTCATGTATTAGGATGTCCAACTGCAAATTGTAACGCAAGTTAATAGTTAAGATTTAGAAATCAACAAAAAGATGAAAAACACATTAAGGAGTTGCTAGAAATGTAACATAAATACATAATTGGTCGCAAATAACTCAAAAATACAACTGCGAGTCTACATTGTGAAAGATGATTTGAGTAATTTGACCCATGATATATTATGAAGCATAAAAAAAAAAAAAACAGAAATGCTAATCCTAGTCTCAATCTTCCAAAGAGGCAAGTTGGGGGCACCAAGAGCCACACATCTCCTTAATTTATTTTTATAATTAGTAAAAAAAGGGGACAAGAACACACTGTTACACCACTCTTGCATCTGTGGAAAAAATATGAGTTATTGCGCCTGGTGCTAGCACAACTCAAAAAAAAAAAATATTCCATGTTGGTTGAAAAACACGTTACCATAATACCCCTTCGTCTGGGATGGCCAGATTTTCCTATAGAAGACGGAGACACTCTAACCTTGGTTGTTTGAAGAAGGCAAACAGGGTAGGAAGAAATTCAAAGGTAGAGTTGTGATTGTCATGCCAAAGAAAGGGCATTTCCCCCCTAAATATAGGGTGGAGTGAGACAGTTAATCATGAATAATATCAAAAGTGAATTTGATTGCTAAAGGAATAGGAAACAAAAAAAGGGAGATCCAATCACAGCTAATTGTGAGATCCAATCACAGCCAATTGTGATTAAACTGGGGGAGAGTTTAATCGCACCCACAGGTTAACACATCTTTATTAGGAGTGTATAAAAATAGTTGCATCCTCACTGCACATAATCTATATCCCCCACCTTCTCTCTATCAATCTAACCCCGCATCCTCCCTCACCTAATCTATCTAGGGGATGTATCACGAATTATACACCTAACCCACAACAGAATCACACTCACCACCCCTCTTTCTCGGGATCGAATCACAACCTATCATGATTGAACTCAAGGAGAGTTCAATTGTATGCATAGGTCAATATGTGTCCTTGTTCACCCCTATTAATTGTGGTTAAGATTTACTAACTTTTAGGGTTCAATAATCTAACCTTAGTTTTTAGAAAATATTATTTAATTTTTTTTTAAATATGGTTAAGAACTTTTAACCGTTAGGGTTACTATTTTTGTAATAATTTTTTCTTAAAACCAAAGACAAATACCTATTGGGGAGCATCAGCTAAGGAGGAAGGGCATCAACCCGTTCTTATTAGTCATCCCTCTTTCTCACTTAAAACCAAAGACAAAGACCCAATGGGGAGCATCAACCAATATAATCCATTTTTCGTGTACACACACCCACAACATCAACCGATTTTTCTTGTCCAAGCAAGGAAGCCCCGGATAGGATTATGTATGTGATTTTCTGCAAACACTGGTTTTCCTGATAAACATAAACCATTTTTTTTCTTTAATAAATAAGTGTTTTTTTAAGCTACTCTTTAAATTTGGAGTTTTACTTAAAGAACTTGGGAGGCCTTTTTTTTGGGCGTGCATATGTAATCTTCATTTATGGGTTTGTGTTGATTTTTCTTGGTTTTCTTTCGTTACTCAGTGTAGGAAGAATTCTGATATTTGAAATTTAATACCTTGAGGAATTGAGTTTCTTAGTCAAATAGGATTATGTCTGTGGGGTTGAGAATTTTGTTCATCTATAACAGGATTATTACAGAAGAACAAATCGGAAGCAAATATGAGAATTGGAACTCTGGGTTGATAATGGTAAACGAAAAGTACAAAAAAAGAAAAAGAAAAAAAGGAGCAAATCACAATATTTGGATCAATCCCTTGATTGATTAGAGCATTGAATATCAAAAGAACCCAAAAGGAAACAATCCATTCAAAATAAAATTAAAATAACATAAATTAATAGACGTTCCAAAATAAATGCTGGATGTAGCATAGGAGAAAAAAGAAGAAGAATAAAAAGAAAGAATGAGAAAACCTGCTGTAATAGCATCTAGCGGCAAAAGCAAGTCTCAACACCTAGTGTTAGCAGACTGTAGTAAATAGTGATAGCAAGTTGCGGATGCAAGCTTGACCCCCCAAAGGAAAAAGCGTAGACGCGAGAAGGCGTGAGAGAAGAGGGAACAGAGATTTGCGGGAGCCGTGATGGTGGGTAGTTATATGGGAAATACCTGAAATACCCTTAAGTAACCCTTGATTGTAGAAAATGATAAAATAAAAGTTTGGTTTTATGGTCATAACAAAAAAATCTTCAACCAACGTTTCTATCCCTCCTTCTCATGTGTTATCTTTAAGAGTTTTAAAATTTTAAAACTCAATCAACGCCTCACCCAAAAAATTCAATCAACGCCTCAACCCTCCAATTCTCATTATAGTAGTAGAGATTCTTATTTTTCTTATCTTATTTATTTTCTTTCTTTATCTTACTTGCTTTCTTTTTCTTTCTTGAGTCATCATTCTTCTTTCATTTTTTTTTTGTGAGCATCATTGCATGCATAATCACTAGTATTAATTTAAAATAACTCTTCAGTATATAAGTGAAAGAGAATACTATACTCTACATACCGAGTACCATCCCATAGCACTTTACTTTGATGCTTCGGAATTACTTATGATTCACTTGCTTTCTTACACATATCCCTTGATCTTAGACCGGTGGTACTCAGGCACAAACTCAACATGCGATTTCACATCCACTTTATTTAATTCCAATTGTTCGTGCTCGTGCTCTTATCATGCTTGTGCATCTATCATAATAGTAAGTGGGAGGTAATATACTTGCCAGTTAAATAATACTTTAGATTACCAATACGGTACCTTCAGTGATCCATCATGCATCCCATAACCATCATGATAAAAGACTAAGGCTCACAAGATTGAAATCCAAAGGTTTATTCACTCGACAATACATCACTACATGCAATTCCGACAATATTCATAATTCGTGACGAGTGACAAACCCTCGGTCAAATAATACTTTAGATTATTAATCAAGTACCTTGGTTATCCATCATGACGTTGTACACCGCAATGATAAAGGACCTAGGCCCACAAGATTGTAATTTAAGGCTTATTTACCCAATAATAAATCACTACATATAATATTCAATAACACTCATCAATAATCATAGCATGACATTTCCATAATTTCATCAATTGAAGATGCATAATCATGATATTTCCATATGACATTCTTAACAATTCTAGTATTTAACATATGTCATTTTCACATGTTATAACATAAAAATAAGAATCTTAAATCATTATTTGCACATTAAATCCATCATTTCATACAAAAACCATCATTCCATTCATCCAAAACTACACAACAACACCCATTCTCCCTTCAAAACCCAAATATACATCCCATTCTCCTATTTCCACCACACAACTTCAAAACCATTCCCTTCCTTCACATTTATCAAACACCATTACTTCAATATGAAATAATCATGAATAAATATAAATGGAGAGTCATTTCTACCATAAATCATACACAATCTTATTCTAACATGAGATTTTAGTTTCTAAACTTAAGAACATCAATAGTTCATGGTATTGATAGTGAGGAAGTCATATTTACCTTACGAAAGCTATTGCCTTCAATCCAAGAGGTTAAGAACTCTTCTTAGAGAATCTCCAAGCAAAATCCCACTTAGAATCTTAAGTTTTTCCTTCTTTCTCTCCAAAATTAGGTTTAGAACCTTAAAACCCTCGAGTTTGGGGGTCCTATTTATAGGGGAGGGGGTTAAAACCCTAAAAATTGCGTGTTTTACAAATCCTAAAAAAAAAGGCGGTCCAGAGTTCTTTTTATTTTTATTTCTAGTAATGTCCGATCGATCGGGGGTGACTTCCGATCGATTGGAGGTTCACAGATTTTCTAGTTTCCCTCTTTTTAGGCACTTTATACTCCCTACATCATTTATTTATACTTAAACACATCTAGGGACATATTATTGACTAAATTAACCCTACTAAACTAGGTAATAAGATCAAAATAAATCTGAATCTCTACATAAACTCAACAACAATGAGTTTTTTTCTTATTGGAATGGAGACTAAACCCTAAGAGATTGACGATGTGAGGGTTTATGATCCTGGAAAGGATTTTGATCTTGTTCTCTTCTTCAAGTGTGGTTCTTGCAGCCGATGTAGTCTTCTTAACGGCAATGATAAGCTTTCTGTCATCAAGAACTGTTTTGTAGACAAAACCATGGCTACCTTTGCCTAGAAAGTTCTCCAGGGAGAATCCGACGGTGGCGGATTTGAGGTCGGCGTAGGAGAGGTGTTTGATAATGGGAGATTTCTGGGATTTGTTTCTCTTCTTTTGCTTCATTTTCATGTTCCAGTTTTAGGGATCACACGTACTAATTACAAACTCAGCATTGCAAGTGAGAGAACCCATTTAGATGGTATCTCTCAAACTCAAAGACAATGCAGAAGAAGAAGAAGAAAAAGAGAGCGGAAAGGGAGAGGAGAGGGAGAGATTCAAAGAGAGAGAGTGGATAAGGATAGAGTCAAATGCCATTATTGTTCAAAGAAAGAAAATTAAATTAGTTCACCTTCTCTATTTATTAAAATTACTTTTAACTGACCCCCCACCCACACTAACTATGCGTGTTAACTGGACTTATCTTCTTTTATTGGTCCAAGTGAGAGAATGATGTATTGTGTCCAAATAGGGGATTCGGCTCCTCTACTTGCCCTACTCATGTTGGGATCTTGATTTTTTTTTTTTATCACCACAACACGCCACTTGTGCTTGCCAAGGATCCAATGGTGGTTACTTCGGTCATAACGGTACACTGACGCGTGGCGAAAAAATTGGGTGCCAAATGAGAACGCCTCCTCTACGAATTTCGAAATTATAGGGTGGGATGAGAACCCAAAGCTATTGGAGAGAGTTTGCTTGGGAACCGGCGAGTTGGATTCCGATGAGATTGTTGGGAGACTTCCACTTTCAAAGGGATTTAGATCCTCTGCTTTTGAGAATACACTTTCAAAGGGCTTCTTTTAGGGTTTGTGATTTTAGTTTATATTCATTCAAACTTCATGAAGCTATTACATCTTTTAATTCCAACGTCTTAGTTGCTCTTAATGTATGTTTTGTTATTTTAATTTTACATTGTCCAAAATAAATTAGAAGAGAACAGAGTATTAAGGAACTACTTGCTATGAATTCTAAAGGCAAATGCACGTCATGTTGGTCATTATAGGGATTCGTAGAACCACAGTTTTTCATCCTATAATATTTATTCACATGGCATTGAATCTTGGGGTTCCTCAATTATTCACCCTGCATGAAAGTAGGGTACTCTATTTTATCTTGTTCTTATCTATGTCAATACCCTTAAGAACTTACTAATTTGGTTACTCATTTTTTGAACCCTTTTACAAAACTTGTCAATCACAATATTGTTTCTTTTCAGGTAGATTTTGGTTGTATTAGCTTATGCTATTGAGAAAGAATGATTTAACGGCTATAACTAACATTATTGTGGATGACTTGGGTGCTTGTGTCACGCTCCAAAATCTCATATTGGTCAGTGAGAATTTGGACCCGTGACACTGCATGTACAATCTTATCTTAACAACATACAAGGCATGCTAAATGTTCAAAATTTACTTCCATAATAATAATTAATATAAACCATTGAAACTATTAACTAACTAACATAAATAATCCAATCATCCATCGTGATCTCAAATACTATAATTTAAACCTAAGCAACATCAACCTTAAAATTATCTTATTACAACTCTTTTGAAACTGAAATAAATAATTAACTAATGGATCAATAATATGGATAATGATTCAAATCAATCTCTCTCTCCTGGAAATCACCTTTGGGCCTCTCTAGGTACTCTTCCTTAATCCAAGGTTCCGGTGCACATATATCAAATCCTAAACTTGTCGACAATAACAATTCGATTGAGCATCGAAAATGCTCAGTGTATATAAAGTGTAGCTAAATATATCATATCATATAATCATGGCCATACTTTATCATAACTGTCATATTTTACAATTCATAATGCAGAAACATGTAAACATAGCACATCATCATTCATGACATGTTCTGACTCGTGACTTGTGTAGACTTGTGAGACTTGTGCATGTTCATTTAAGTTCTTGTAATCATATGTATCAACGCATGTAAGATGTTTTGACAACGCATGTAACATGATAATTGGTAATGCTTGTAACGGGATATTCTTCAATAGCTTGTAACATGATGTTCTTCAATGACATGTAACATGATATTCTTCAATGACATATAACATGATGTTCTTGTGCTTGTACTTGTGAGACATGTGTCAATGCATGTAATCATGACTTATGCTCGTGAGACGTATACTCGTAATAGCTATTATGCGGTAAAACATGTACTTGAGTGTCATGGTCAACCTTTATCTAGGTTATCCCTTGGATTCTGATAGTACACAATTGAAACTTCACCAAAGTCACCCACACAATGATGATTAGAGAATTCAGAGTTGTTTATATCATCCTCTAAGTATTTGCCTATCCGAAATTCAACTACCAATACATGCATAATTACATATAAATTACATGTAAGATCATACAATGATACTTTATCTTACATGAAAGATAATCACAATTATAATCATGTTGGAACAAGCATAAGATCATTATTGCAATATTGGTTATAATCATCAATTTTCAGATTCAATCTCCATTAAAAACAAATTCCTTCCTCCATATTCATTAATGGTATAAACCTTGGAATTCACCTCTTCCTCCATATTCAATCAAACATGCATGAAAATTCCAGAAAACCATTACAGTACCATGCATAAATCATCAATATCATCTTCTAATTATAACCATAAAATCAGTAACATATCGAATCCAATATCCATGGTTCTATTAAAAAATATCAACATTAAACTCTTGAAATCATAGAAACCTTACCCTTAATATAATCATCAAATCATGATAACATGTAAACATAATTCCAGATGTTAAAATACTTATCTTATAACTCTTATTAGGTTAGAACAGTATACAGTACCTCTCAAGATCGCTTCCCTATGATCACTCGCTTGAGAATGACCTTAGATTTTGATTTTCACGCTTTCCTACTTCTCTAGACAAAACCATTTGCAAAACCCTTTGCAAAACTCTCTCTGGGATTTCTAGAAATCCTGGAATGTTTGTAACCCTACAACCCACGAGTTAGTGGTCTATTTATAGACCTTAGAGTCCTAAAACCCTTTAAGCTCTTGAAAAATCAGATTTAGAAGGTTTTTCGGATCTTTTACCCCGCAGGTCGTTCAAACGACTTGAGGTCATTCAGACGCCCCTATAACTTTTCTCCGCATCTCTGTTTTTTCAACAGCAAGCAACTACAACACTTTTTTCTCTTCAGCACCGGTCAACAACACACTTATTTCCCTTTAAAATATTTGAGTAAATGTTTTTAACATTTACTTAAATGTTTTAAATTAAAATAAGGAAGTACCCCCCCTCCCAAAAAATTTGGATTCTATAAAAATACTTAGAAGATCTAATTCCTAGTAAATCAAAATCTTATTTTCTAGTTTTAGGCTAAAAATGGAAAATCCTGCCCGACGTAAAATTTTCGATAGTCAATTAGACCACTCTACATGTAATAATAAAATCCCATAAAGATCACATATCTTTATTTAACTCATAAACATAATTTTCTAGAAGAAATCATCTCAAAATTCGACAATTTATGTTTTTGCTAAACCTACACCCTTCCTATAATTTCTGAAATTCTTGTACTTGGTCATTTTTAATTTAACTTAAGATTATCAAGTAACAAGAAATGCATGGCACGTATTCTACAACTTGTGCTTGGAAACCTAAATGTGGCATGAAGTTTGATTCTGAACAAGATGCATATGATTTCTATAATGCTTATTGGGGGGGGGGTGAGGTTTGGTATTAGAAGAAATACCTATAATAAGAATAAGAGTACTTGTGAAATGACTTCAAGGATATTTGTGTGTTCTAAGGAGGGTTTTCAAGGTAAGGACAAGTGAGATCATTTGCTTAAGAAACCGAGGCAAGATGTAAGGATTGGTTGTCAGGCTCGAATGAGTATTAAACATGCGAAATGAAAAAATATAGTTAACGAATTTAAGGAAGAGCACAACTAGGGCTGTCAAAAAAGTCCACGTAGAAGGGTACCCTGCCCTCCAAAGCCCTGCCCTTCCCAGCCCTTGGGCTGGGCAGGGCTCAAAATCCGGAAGCCCTGCTTCTGCTAGGCTAGGCCAGGACTCACCCCAGCCCTGCCCTTAATAACCCTGCCCTGCCCTTTATAATTGTGAAATACCAAATATATCCTTTACTAACGGGTTAAACCTAAGGCTATACTCGTAATTTCGTTGTAATCCTCCCCCTATATAACACCATTTTCTTTAGTTCTCTTTACAAATACAAATCATAATTAGATTTGTATTTGGAAGAGCCAAGAGATAAATTTGACGATTTAGATATATTACTTTGGTGAAAAGTTAATTTAAAAAAATATCTAATTTTATCAATGAGGCTCGTGATATTTTAGCGATTCCTATGATAACAGTAGCTTCTGAGTTTGCTTTTAGCACTGGAAGAAGGGTACTTGACCAGTTTAGAAGTTGTTTAAAATCCGACACTATAGAAGCCTTAGTTTGTTGCCAAGATTGGATTCGTACAACTAAACAATTCGTACAACTAAACAAAGGGAGTTAGAGTTAGTAGAATTGTCAAAATTAGATATATTAATGAATGATATACATAATTAAACATAGTATAAATTTTGTTCTATATAGTTTTACTTTGTTTTATTCTATAATGCCTGCTTATCACTGATAAGGAATTTTTTTTTTTTTACTTTGCCATTGTTCTTTTTGTTGCAATGTCAGTCCCAAGCCCGGATAAAAGAGGAGGGTATCATTTCCATGTCAGGTTGACAGTCGGTGTAGAAAAAAAATCTCGTCATCTCAAATCACAAAAAAATTCCCACTCTTTCTTCTGGCCCTTTGGCCTTGCCCTGGCCCTTGAGGGCAAGACTAGGGCCCAATCAATCCCGGCCCTTGAAGGGCTAGGGTCCTACTCTTATAGGGAAGGGTAGGCCTAGGGCTGACCCCAGCCCTGCCGTACCCTGCCATTTGACAGCCCTAAGCACAACCATCCTTTTGCAACTTCAAAATTACTTAACAGGAACTTAAATATCATTCTAACACTTGGTTAAAAGAAATGATACAAATGGAATGAGTACACATTTATTCGAGGTGTTGTTGATCCTTCCACAAATAATCTTCAAATCATGGAAGTCACACTAAATGAAGATTAGTCATCTTCTGATTACAATTTAAGTTAAAAACTCCAACATACATACCCTTCATAACTGAACTAAATATTTGTGGAATTTCTCCCATAAAATGGTCTAGTTGATGAAGCAATAAGCAAACCTCTCCTATGACCAAACACTGATGATATATGATCCTCTTGGATTTACTTAAAAAGCAGTAAAAATACCCAATGACAAAGGATGAAATCTTGAAAGATTGTAGCCATGATGCCTAATACAAAGATTATAAGACAAGTGGTATACTTAGGGCCTCTGAAGATTTATAGAAGGCAGTAAGAAGAAAAAGAAATGAAATGAAATGAGAAAATGTACCAAAATATGTTTACCATAGGAAATTCCCGCCCTAGTTAAAGATAAGCTAACACATTAAAGCTTAGGTGGTCCTTCTCAAAACATCTTGGCTAACCTACTTCCTCCCCAACTACTGAAAGTGACCAAGAATAGTAGTTGGCACCAATGCCATTGGTTCTGATTCATGCCCACTCTATTTGCTCCAAAATAGAATCCAAAGTATTATTTGCTCTTTGATCTCGATTGATCTCCTCGTCGGAACCCCAAGTGTATTCCCAAAAGTTGATGGAAGTGAACACTAATGCTATGTTTGGTTGTTGAGAGAATAGGTGAAAACATGGAAAAGAAAAGAAAATTTTGGATTTCTAATACAATTTTTAGTTGTGTTTTGTCCAATTTTATTTTCTTTTCCATGTTTTCACTTATTTTCTCGACAACCAAACATAGGGTAAGTGTATTCTCAAAAGCAGAGGAGTCGAATCCCTTTGAAAGTGGAAGTCTCCCGGGAATCCAACTCGCCATTCCCGAGCAATCTCTCTCCAATAGCTTTGGGTTCTTGAGAAGCAGCTAATATTAAACCCCACCCGGCCCACCCTCTTTCCTATTCACATTCCAATAGGAGGGTAACCTTACCCTTTTTCCTATTTACATTCCAATCCAGTTAACCATTCCAAATTGTAAGAAACAATTTCTCACTGATCCAATTTCGATTCCTCTTTTGACAAATCCTCAAATCTCTAAACAACTCTCAGATTCATCAAATTCCACCATGCCAATGGATAAAAATCTTTTCTTTCCTTCGATAATCAATCAAAAAGAAATCTCAAAACCCTTGATCCCAATTATAATAAAAAATATAAAAATAAAATAAAATAATTACTAATCGATGAACTCTGCAATCCTCCATCTAAAACTGAATCAAAAACCTTGATATCTCTGTCCCTATAAAAAAAAACCTGATCCATCACATCCCTAGAGAGCAGAGATTCTAATTCTCCACCTCCTACCTGTTGCGATTCGAAACCTAACCGTATGAGCATCAAACGGCACAACTCAAAACTCAAATGCAATTGAAAATCAATGAAAAATAACAGGGATCAGACTAAAACTTATCAGATATTTAAAAAAAAAAAAACATATATTCTCTAGTCGAAAATGAATTAAATGCCACGACTTTCACGACCAAGTGAACGAAAATTCAAAGATTAACTTCGGACATGAAGGAAAAAAACGATTGTGGAAAAGAAAATTGAGAGTATTTAATGAAAGGAATATCAGAAGAGAGCAACAAGAGAGGAAAAAAGGAAGAACAAAAGAAGAAAGCAAGGAAGTAACAGAGGATAACCATACATTTGAGGCTTTTCAAAAGTAAGGGAGTGTTGGGGCTTTTCGAAAGTCAAGGACTGTTGACTCGGGGCTTTGCCGCCCATTTTTTTCGCTAAATAATTATGATCCTTACATAAGTGAGGTGGCGTGTTGGGGGGTGAAAACCCAAGCACGATCCCAGCACAAGGCTATCAAGCAGAGGAGCTAAATCCCCAAATAGGCAGATGACTTGAGATCGACTTAAAGAAAATGGAAAACAATAAGGAATGCCTCAAAGCACTAATAGCTCGCACAGGAGTAAAGTATTACTCCTCGCTCTCATAAAGACGCCCCTTCAACTGCCACTAACTCAGGTTAATTTTCATAACCCAATGGTAATTTTTTTTATAATTTTATTCTCTAAAAACCAAGAATACATGGGTGAACCCTAAGAGTGAGTGAGTCTTAACCACATTTGAAGGGAGTTAAGAGGGGGACACATGGCAAGAAAAATGAAGCCGAGAAGCCCCTCATCGCATCACCGACCAAGGAGGTGATTATTTTCCTTGTATAATATATAGTATAATAATATAATAATAGCCCTCGCTTCAAACCACTAAGCCCTAGTTTTTTTTTTGGGTAAATTACACTCACCTCCCTTGAGGTTTGGTAAAATTTTAAAAACCTTCCCTCTAGTTTCTGAAATTACACTGCTCTCCCCTCAACTTTGGTTGTCTGTAACAGATTCCCCCCTCCCTTAAGTTTACCGTTAATTTATGGATGGACTTTGATGATGCCATCATTTAATCATTTTAAAATGTCTAAATTATCCTTTTTCAACACAAGGTTAGTTAATTCAATAAAAATAAATGATAATTGGTTTCTAACCAAGGTTAATAATATTAAGATTAATATATATATATATATATATATATATATATATATATATTTTTTTTTTTTTTTTTTTTTTTTAAAAACCAATGTTAGATAGATGAACTCTAGGGGTTAGTGAATCTTAACCATAGTTAGTGAGTATTAAAAGGGACACATGGCGACTTATAGAGATCCTTTAACTGTGGTTAAACATAATTAACCTAAGGTTAATATTTTTATTTTTTTTCTTAAAAGCAAGGTTAAATGGATTAATCCTACGGGTGAGTGAATCTTAAGCACAATTAGTGGGTGTTAAAGGGGACACGTGGTGGCTTGTAGAGCCCCTTTTAATTGTGGTTAAGTATAATCAACCTAAGGTTTTTTTTTTCTAAAAATCAAGGTTAAATGGATGAATCCTAGGGGTGAGTGAATTTTAACCATAATTAGTGGAGGTTAAAGGGGACTCGTGGCGGCTTGTAGAGCTCCCTTTAATTGTGGTTAAGCATAAGTAACCTAAGGTTTTTTTTTCTTCTAAAAACCAAGGTTTGATGGATGAACCCTAGGGATGAGTGAGATTTAACCATAGTTAGTGGGTGTTAAAAGGGACACGTGGCAACTTACAGAGATCCTTTAACTGTTGTTAAACATAATTAACCTAAGATTAATATTTTTTATTTTATTTTCTTATAACCTGTAGAGACTCGAAACTTCGTGTCTTAATATTTGTGCACATTAAATGATAATCTTGATATTGGTGTCATGCATTTAATACTTCAGCACTTAATGATCTTAGGTCAAACTAAAAACAACTAAGTACAGAAATGTTAGAAATTCTAGAAGGGGTGTGGTTTTAGCAAAAATATAAAATTGTTGAATTTTGAGATGATTTTTCTCGAAAATTGATGTTTATAGATTAAATAAAGGTATGTGATTTTATTATTAAGTATAAAGTGGTTAACTCGTTTATTGAAATCTTATGACGAACGAGATTTTCAGTTTTTAGCCTAAAACTGGAAAATGAGATTTTGATTTAGAAGGAATTGAATTTTCTAATATTTTGAAAAGTATGTTTTAAAGTAAAATAAGTATGCTGATCAGCTGATGCTGAAGAAGTTAGGGTGCTAGTGTTGTTGCTGCTAAAGAACAGCAGGAACTGTGTTAGTTGCGATCGATCGCACTCAGTCAAAATTCACAGAGACTCTCTGTGTGTTATGTGACAGATCATCATCAGGTGCGATAGATCGCACTAGAGTTGCGATCAATCGATCATAATGTAGGTGTGATCGATCGCAGTTAAGCCCAGAAATTTTTTAAAAGTTATGGAAATTGGGATTTTAAACCCTAAGGTTATAAATACTCATTCTAATTCAAGGGTTTTGAGGTCTAAGAGTTTCTAAACCTAATTTGGGAGGAAAAATGGGAAAAACCTAGGGTTTCAAGAGGGGGTTTGCTTGAGGTAGGAGAATCTTGCTTGGAGAAGAAGAAGTTTGACTTGGAGATCATCCCCAAAGCCTTAAGGAGCATTCTCTAGTGATTTAGATGGAAGGAAACGATCCCTAAGGTCGATATCTTTTCTAATTTAATTTTAGTAAATGTTTTGTATATTTTTAATAAGAATGTTTATGAATTATTAAGGATATTACATGATTATACAAAGATGGTTAGGTAATAAGTATGAATGAGAGATTTTACTCTTAAATTGAGGTTGCATGTGCTACAAGCTCTATTGTGTATGAATGGTTAATAAACTCTCTAACTCATCCCTATTATGATATTTTGTGAGTAATAGTATGATAGAAATGGAGATTAGATATGTTTTTCCCCAATTATGTACGAATTAAGTTTATTAGAGATGAAAATGTGGTTTAATACTATGGATGGAACGTATGGAGGATGAGATGAAGATATGGATGTGGATGTTTCGGTCGTATGGATGGCTTATGGTGTGGTGAAATGTTGAAAATGGAAAAGGATAATGTGTTCATAAATTACGTACTCAAGTTGTTTGTTGAAATGCTTGAGATGATAAATGTTAATGTGACACTATGAAATTATTGTGAAACTAAGTCAAACATGTATTGTTGTTTGTCATTATAAATTATGCCCTATTTATATTGCATAGTGACCGACATTCGGATAGGCCAAAGCTTAGAGGAAGTCCTCAATGTCGGGAATCCTCTCACTAAGGAGATGTGACCTATTGGAGTTTCTTGACAGAAGACGGAAATCTAAGGGATGACCGAGTTCGAATAGTAATCATGAATATTAAATTATGTCTATCTATCTTGTATGGTGATTGACATTCAGGTAGGCCAAATCTTGAAAGAAGGCTTCCAGGTTGAGGATTCTCTAACCAGGGAGATATAACCTGGCGGAGTTCCTTGGTGGAGGATTTAAATCCAATGGATGACTGATTCGAATGTTAATTATGACACTATTGTACAAATTTACATTGTGTTAAGTAAAGAGTCTCACAAGGGCATGCACTAGTAAAGTCTGGAGTTAAGCTGAGAAAGAACTGATAAGCTGGTGAAGATCATCATACTTGGATAGGAATGTATGGGCATGGTTCATATCCTTTAAGAGCGGCATGTCAGTTAAGTAATGGAATGGGCATGGTCCATATCCTTTAAGAGCGGCATGTCAGTTAAGTGATTGTATGGGCATGGTCCGTATCCATTTTGAGCTGCATGTCAGTTGCGTTATTGCATGGGCATGGTCCGTATCTATGCATGGGTATGGTCTGTATCTACTTTCGAGCAACATGTTAGTTACTTATAGGGACTGAATCATGAACACTGAATTACGAGGACAATGAAACATGATATGATATGTCTACACATTCTTCCGCACTCTGATTATATGATTATGCATTGGATTGAGATATTGATTATGTAAATGCCACATGAACCTGTCATTGGTTATGTCATATGAACTTGTTGTGGATTATGTAAATACCCTATGAAACTTTTATTGATTATGTCATATGAACCTGTCATAGATTATGCAAATGTCATATAAACCTGTTATTGATTTTGTAACTGTCGCATGAATCTGATATTGGTTATGATCATGAGTTATTGCCATTGTTAGATAGACTGGATATCCACTGAGCATTGTCAATGCTCAGTCGACTTGTTATTGTCGTCAGGTTTAGAACGAGTCGATTGTTGAGCTGTGATTTGAGGATTTCTATGTTGAGACAGAAGAAGAAGGTAAGCCTCCGGTTGAGGAAGCTTGAGAGTTGGTTAGGTGGCCGCATTATTAGGCATTGTTTTACATTTTGAAAGAGATTGTAATAGAATTATGTGTTTCAAAATGTTGCTTAGACTGTCTTGCTTTTGTTGGTGGTTTTAAACTATCCTGATTATGGTGGGTTATGTTGGACAGATTACATTTGTACTGAATGGTTTGGGTTTTAGATATCGAATTTTATTATTCTCATTTTTGGAGACTCGTGTTGTATGCCTTTTATGTCATGAGATTTAAGGAGGTTTAAGAATTGTGGCGACCCAAGGTCCTATTTTGTTCAAGGTAGGAGTTGAGGTCGTTACATAACCAAGGTTAGATTAATGAATCCTAGGAATGAGTGAATCTTAACCACAATTAGTGGGTAATAAAAGGGACACATGGCGGCTTGTAGAGCCCTCTTTAATTGCGGTTAAGCATAACCAACCTAAGGTTATTTTTTCTCTAAAACTAAGGTTAGATGGATAAACCCTAAGGGTGAGTAAATCTTAATCATAGTTAGTGGGTATTAAAAGGAACACATGGCGGCTTGGGAGTTTATGTTTTTCTTTGGTTGAGCTTTCAAACGGCAAAGACGTGTTTCCTCAATGAAGTAATAGGGGTAAATGGGAAAATGGTAACTTTAGTTAACAATGTTAATATTAAGAGTCTGACAGGGGAGGACAGTGTAATTTCGGAAACTAGAGGAGAGGTTTCCGAAATTTCACCAAACCTCAGGGGAGGTGAGTGTAATTTACCTTTTTTTTTTTTTTTTACCCTAAATCGAGCCGGGCCTGACCCCATAGGGCTCAAAATTGGGGCCAAGTTCGGGCCCGGCCCATTGACATCAATATCCCCCCAATCAGTTCCTCCCCGTTGTTTTGATAGGCAAGCGTGGTGATGGTAAGTGAGTTAGGACGGTCTTCATCTCCTTTGTCGTAAACACCTATATCCTGTTACCGAAAATCTTTAGTTATAGAAAATTTGTGTGCTTCTTCGGTTTCTCTCTTGAATTGAAAACCCTCGTTAGGGTTTATATATTTCTCGAACTCTAGGGTTAGGGTTTGTTCTTGCGCAAGGCTGTTTCAATTGTTAGATTATACGATGTATGCTGATCGGGTGGCTGCCGGGAGCAAGAGGTCTGTAATGGAGAGGCTCAATGGGAGCACCGATGAGGATTTCAGTCGGAGAAGGCAAATCAGCGGCAAGCGGTTCGTATTCTCCTCTCAGGAATTGATTTTCCTTTTTTTTTTAAAATTCTTTCCTGGTTTTACTTTTTCGGTATTGTTATTGTTCTATATTTATGTGGATTTGTGCTCATTATCTGCGTATGTATATGAATTTGATGTTGGTAGATTTTTCTTTGAATTTGATGGTTGTGTTATTTTCTTTGGACTGTGATTCGAAATCAATGGGCTAGAATTCCAAATCAATAATTTTGTTGTTCCATCTTTTTCTACTTTTTTTATGGGTGGATTTCGAACTCAAAGTCTGGTTTTTTTTCTCTTGGCGATTAGCGATGGGAGTTTAGGTTGAAGAAAGTATTACTTTTTTCTGAGTTGTGAATGGATTTTTTCGTTTGTTGAAGACCAAGAGCTCTTGTCTGTTATGTTTCTGTTACTAAATAAAAAAGAAAAATTATATGAAAAGAGGAAATAAAATTTTCTCATCAAAGGGAGATCTACATCCCTTGATCTCATTTAAGAGAGACCAACACTTCCTATTTCTCTCATAAGAAAGGAACTCATAATTCTCATTCATTCGTATCCTAAAATTAAACTATCCCTAGTTTTTTTTTTAATAACAATTATACTCTCATGAATTAACCTTGTCGTCAAGGTCAAGATGATGATTATATATTCGTTTTTTCTTCTTGCTTTTGGTATGCACCATAAACCAAGAGGATGGCCACAGGAATGTTGTTATGATACCATATGTTATGTATCTTTTTCTATTACTAAATAAAAAATAAAATTAAATCATAAGGAGAAAGAAATTGTTCTCATCAAAGGGAGATCTATGTTGCCCCAGATATGGACCCTAGAGAGGGGGTGAATAGGGTCAATGGCAAAATAAAAAATTATTCTTTTTTAAATGCGGAAAATAAAAGCTAAAAGGAATGCAACTAAGCACAAACTAGATAAAATAATTTAAATGCACAAGAAGAAGGAGAAAGAGTAAAGGAGTGCAAACACAGAGTTGTTTTCGAGGTTCGGCAAACGCAGCCTACTCCCTGCCTCAAGCAACACCAGCTTGGAAGATTCCACTACAGTCCACAACTGCACCTAAATCCTTTACAACCTCTCTTTTGGTTAAGGTGGACCATGCAACACTCAGAGCACAACCCTCTCTGGTTTACACGAAGCAACAACTTAAAAGAATACGCAGGTTCTTGGATTGATGATAACAGATTTTGGATCTTAGATCTGAAAGATAAACTCCTGTAAGAGTTAGATATGAATGGAATATCAAGCTCTCTGAAATCTCTCAAGTGTAAGATTGGATTTTAGCTCAAAGAGAAAAACAGAGTATTATTTTTGCAGATTTGAGATTTTTGAGCTCAAGAGAGTGATTTTCAATGTAATAGTGTATGAGTGAGTGTTATCATTATTGGATTATTCAAAAATCACTTATATTTATAGTAATCAGAAATTTATTACCGTTTGATGATCATTAAATGAGAAATACCCGTTATAAATATAGCCATTGGCAATAAAGAACGGTTTTTCAGAATTTTTCTGAACTATCCAGTCGATTAGAGGAGCCTCCTAATCGGCTGGATGGTTGTCTGATCGCCTGGATCAGTTTCCTGATCGGCTGGATCATAAAAACACGTTTTGGAGAGTTTTGTTCTATCCAGTCGATTAGAGGACGAAGTGATCGGCTGAATGGACCATGTAATCGACTTGATGGTCATCCTGATCGGCTGGATAGACAAAAACTTTCCAGATTTTTGGTTTATCTTATTTTTAATGTTTTTTCCTTAATTTTAATGATTTGCACGAATTCCAAAGTCTTTAATTATGTTAGTAAAACATGATTAACAACTCATAATGGTCTTTAGAATGATTTACGATGGATTAGCAAGGAGAACCAACACGATCAGCACATGCAGACAAATTTAGAAAAAATTTGTTCTATCCAGTCGATCATAGGGCTTGCCTGATCGACTGGATGGTCTGCCTAATCGGTTGGATATCCTGTCTGATCGACTGGATAGGCTAATTTTATTTGCAGAATCCATTTTCAAAACTTTTAAGGTATGATTTGATTCCAAGGTTTTGTACTTAACCTTTATGAGTATAATTAAGTTTTAAGGTCCTTAATCATATTTTAACATTTGTTCAAGGGACCTATGGTCAATTTAAGGTATTTTGAGTTTTTTTACCAAATCAACCACTTGAGGATTTTTACAAGAAATCCTAGACAGACCACACTTACTACATAGACTAAGACCTTGATGGAGATGATCTTTGTGCTTCAATGGTCTTTAGCAGCAGTGTCTTCTAGGCAATCTTCCAAAATATTTTTTGTTGATAGTTGAACATCTTCTTGAAGCTTCGATTTAGAATTTTCATCATGTCTTGACTTGGTCCATTCATTGAAAGTTCTTGAGTATATGCTTGAAGTCCAATTTCTAATTCATGAATGTTGTAAAATAAATTGCTTATTGAAGATATTAGTATTACAAGATTCATTTTATTATATATGTCATCATTAAAATTAATTGAGGGACACATGGTTGTAACCTTAAGACTAACAATCTACACCTCTTGCTCTCATATGAGAGAGACCAACACCGCCTAGTTTTCTCCTAAGAAAGAAACTTATAATTCACATTCATTCATATCCTAAAATCGAATTATTACAAGTCTTTTATTATTGTAGTAATCAGTTACAAACCACTCATTACTATTTATAAACCACCCACTACTCCTCTATTTCTCAATAAATACCCACTTAATATGTGTGGGTAACATTATCATATGAATTTGTGTTATAGCGATAGGAAAGTTATATGTCTCCTCATTCCTTGTGCTGAAAGTTAAGGCGGCTGGTGCAAAGCCACATTTATGTTAGATTACAATTATGACGAAAGAAGAAACACATGAAAAACTCATTAGATGTTTGTTGCTTTGATCTGTGCTTTTGATAGTCAATCGAAATCTTGGTGCTATTGGTCTCAAATTAGGCATATCTATATGTACTAAAGCTCAAGGGTTGACCAAAGTCACATTAGGCATGTGCCGCATATCTATATGTACCAAAACTCAAGGGTTGACCAAAGTCACATTAGGCATATTTATATGTACTAAAACTCAAGGGTTGACCAAAGTTGCTGACTGTGATGTGAAAAACTTGGATGGACTCTGATCAACATTAATATTTCAGTCGTTTCCACAAAATGGTGACGAAATGTATATTTAGGATGGATAAATTCTAGATTGGTGCATGGTTTAGCGTCCAGAATCTCCAAATTGCTTTTTTTTAAAATCAATAAAGCAGAGTGTATATCCAAAAGATTTGATCTTATTAGTGATAGATGAGCTAGAAGCCTTAATAGATCATCCACTTCTCAGTTGTTAAAGTCCCTTCTTAAATTGGGAATTCATACAACTGCCCATTCTTGATATCGTAACAAGAGTTTGTCAGACTTTTTATCCAAAGCTAGAGAATAAATGTTACCAAACTCCTTCTAAGAGTAGTGTTACTGCTTCTTGGTGTACATTGAAATTGCAGTTGACAATATTAGGTTGTTTTCAAAAGTTGCATAGTGATGTAAATATTTCACTGGTACTTGGTGCTAGGGGGTGGTAGGAACTTTTAGATATGAGCATGTTGTGCCAGTGGATTAGATATACCGGAGTTCATTTCCTTGATGTGTTGGACAAAGAGGTGTGAGTTTGTAAATAATGGAAATAGTTGAGTGATTTGAAAGTTTTGCTTCCCTAACTATTATGAAAGGTGAATTTTCAGTTTTATATTCTGCGAACTTTGAATTTTTTTCCCGAAAATCTATTATTTTTAAATGTGAAATTTTAGTGTCAGAATCCACATGTTTGGTCCATCACTCCTTTTTGTTAAGAAGAAATTGTGCTAGTTGGGTTTATTAGATGATTAATGATACTAAAAAGGGGAGTATAGTGGATTACGTTTTAGTACAGTTTGCTTCTTCTATATATGTACATCGAAAAACATATGATCGATTTGATTTTACTCTAATGCGTGTGGAAAATGAGTTGCCATCATGGTTCAAAATATTAGTATTAGGTGCCGTATCGGTAAATCGAATATATGATACGTATCGGACCATATCGATTAGATACAACGGAAAGAATCAGGATATGC